>VYXC01001141.1:0-72322 GCA_013397175.1 Platysteira castanea | reverse complement strand
CGAGGCAAGTAATTAAAAGAAAGAAAAGAAATTAGCAAGATGGAAAAGCAGAATAGCTGAAACCTTCACCAGAGCTGAAAATCTCTGAGCATGGAAAACAATGGGAAGAGATGAAAATGGTGCTTCGTTCTGCACCTGGAAGCAACTGATACTAGTGAGGAGAAAGACAGTAATTAGAAAGTAGCCTTATTTCTGACAGTTGTGGTTCCAGACATACTTCAAGTGTTTAATAGTTTCAATTAGCTCAGAGAGTAGAACCCAAACATGAAAATCTGTCACAAAAATGGGATACTGCAAACTGTAAAAATAAAAAGCCCTAGAAAGAAATATTTGTTACCTAAAGTTACAAAAGAAAAGTGACACACTAAAGAGAGGCTGGTGACTGATACCTAATGAACTGTACTATTTAAGTTTGGCAAGGAGCTAACCAGAGCTGACAACAGAAGAGACTGGGACAGACCTGGGACACGTATTTCAGGACTCCTAACTGCCTCAGAAAAAAGAGGAAAAGCAGAGACTGGCAAACAACAGGAGCTCTCTAGTCCAGAACAGAGATCAGTCAGATCTCTGACATAGGCAGTAAGATTGATAATCCAATATCCCCCCAGAAAACAAACGCAAGATAGAAAATCATCTAGAGCTCAGAGAACATGTGGAGCTGCACGCACAGTGACAGTCTGGACAAGCAAAAAATACTGAAAGGGTGATGGATTTTTCTCCATTCCACCACTGGAGTGACTCTACTGACAAGGGGGATGATTATAGCAATACTTACTCCTATTAGTATTTCCTTTGTACTTTTATGATACACAAATGCCCTAGGGTATGGTATTGCTACACTTTTATATAAAGTATGCCTTCTTAGTTCCCTTAAATCACATTTAAGCCAAATTTAGGTAAAAAATTGGTCATACATTTTATCAGTAACTTTCAAAACTGACAACACTGCTGAATGCTTACTAAAGTTACTATCAAACAGACAAAATCTATGTTTAATGTAGTTACACTGATCCATACCTACACCCATATTGAGCTGGCACTGACAAGGAGGTAATCACAGCTCAGGTCCTTGTGCACACCTTATGTTTCACATTTTCCCAGTCATCGAAAAATTATTCACAAGTTCTGGTCTGACAATTCATCTGCAAGAGATGAACTTCTCACTAAGTACTTTCAGGTGCACTCCTGCATTCCCTCTGAGATCTTCGTATTCCTTCATCAGTTAAATCACAACAGGCTTTGAAATGTTCCTGGGATCTAAGCAGACTTGCATCTTTCATCCTGACTCCTTCTGTTTCCTCCATTTTTGAGACACAGTCTGTCCATTTTTCTTAATCGTGTTTGTTCACTTCCTTAGATATGCAAATATCTGTTTATTAGACTAAAAAACATCTTCCCTGCTAAACTGGTTGGTAAGCAGCTTCTTACTTCAGTGGGGGACAAAAACATTTTCCTCTCACTTTAGTAATTCATTTGCATTTTTCAGTGTGTAATGTGACCTCCACCAGAGCCTACATTCTGTATCAATCTTTACGTGCATTATCCACAGTTCTAAATAAATACAATGTACACAGCTCACTGCTGACTGCTGAGACCAATAATCCCGACATACCAGTACTGAACAACTTTGGGATAACCATGGGCTTGCAGCAACTGAACCCCACTGCAGCCTCACTGTTCTCAAAGTTAGAGCAGACTAAGACAACTTCAGGATATAACAAAAAACACGACGTAAAGTAGCTATGTCTTCCCTTGCTTTTGCACAAGGACAAACCTGCGTAAAATTGGAACTTTTTTTACTGCCTAAAATAGGAAGTATTTTGAGAGGCCATTGATATCAAGTATTCCTGTGTTAGATGAATATGCAAAATTCAGGCAGATGCCATTTGAAAAGGTTAGGCATTCATCTTATGACGGCACAGACAGGGTATCAAGTTTTACAGAATAACATTTCATATGGGAAAAAACAAGGAGAGCAGCAAGAGGCGTTCAACAACTTTGGAATGATTAGGAAAATGCCAAGCTAAAACTAAACACACAAAAAAAGAAGCGTAAAGGACATACATTGGAAGTAATGTAGAAAATACAGTACAGAGAGCTGTTAGTGCATTGAGATGTGAAGGGAGAGTACAAGAGGAGCATTATCATCATGTCTAGTCTTTAGAAGAGATACTGAGATTCCTTGGAGTAATGGATTATGTGATCCAATTTGTGCCAGATGTAGGGGGGTTTTAATCAGCAACTACTGTAAGCACTACTGAGAAGTCCTGTTTACAGACATCACAGAAGTCCATGAAAAGGCAACAAGAACTGAGATAGAGATCTCCCTGTAATCCCACAGCCAATTCAGAAACAGGCTGATAGAAAACATAAAGCTAAATTCTTGCAGTACCTTTAACACAGCATCAGGGCAGCCCTCTAACAGACTCACACAATGGTTGGGACTGGAAGGGACCTCTAGAAGCTATCTTGTCCAACTCCCCTACTCAAGGACAGCCATCAAGAGCCAGTTGCCTAAGACTACATCCAGATGGGTTTTAAGTATCTCTAAGGACTGAGACACTACAGTCTCTGTGCTCTCTGTGGTTTAGCAGATTACCTCTTCAAATTTAGTAGTTTGTCATTCTTTAAGATTTCATCAAACAGTTCAAATATTACCTCAAATTTAAATTAGAAAAATAGAAAACAAATCAATCAGGCCTCCACAAATCCACTACAACTTACAATCTTAGTTCAAAAGAGAGTATTTTATGCTGAAGTCTGATTAAAAATATGTTTTAAATAACAGCATTTTGTACACTTTTAATAATATATATCCTGTAAAATATTTTTCTGTTAGTGTCCATGTTTTACCTAGAATACTACTCTGGAGTAAACAGAGAACTCTTGTCATGGCCAAATGAAATAACTGTTTTCAGTACCCAACAACCACAAGAATTGCAGACAAAGAAGCATTTCTACTTTTTCTCCATATATTTTGCATTTCACAAATTGCAGGATGATGGCCAAAGCTAAGAAGGTAGCTTGGAAAACCAGAAGAACACTATCTTAAGCTAATGAAAGACAAAATTTCTTCTGAAAAGAATGAAGATACAATGCTGAAGGAACTGAAAGATCCTGTCTCAGACTACCAACAAGCACAGTGGAAAAAGATGAAAAAGATCACCAGATGGCTTGAGAGATACAGTTGAAAAAGATGAGAAACACAGACAAACTCAGAAACAAGACAAAGAAATGAAAAGTCTTCCTGAGACAGGCAGTAAGTAAGGGCTGAGAAGCTGAGGAAATGTTGTCACAGGGACTATGAATAAAAACGGGAGAAACATTTTGAGGATAAAGAGGGAGCAAGTGAACACACCTTGCTAGGACACATCTGCAATTCCTCAGGCTTATTCCAGTATGGTTTTGTGTATCTTCAAAGAACAAGAAGAAACAGACAAGCTGTGGAAAAGACCATCCACTGCTCAGGTATAAAGAACTGAATGAGCTGAAGGTTCATGAGGTATTGAAATAACTCACTTCAGCAACTATTCAGTTATTAAAGAGAGATGTTAACACCTTAGATGTTCATGTACTCTGCCTTTTAGAACTTTGAGTAGCCAGAAGGACTGCAGAGAAGTTCTCAAGAGCTCTGGAAATTATTAAAGCCTTGGGAAAACTGTAGCTTGAAAATCACTGAAGGGCAGGACTTATCTGATCTCCCTTGACAAAGTGACCTACACAGTGAATGAGGGAAAGGCTGTGGATGTTTTCTACATGGACATCAGTAAAGCCTTTGACTGCATTCCCCACAGCATTCAGCTGGATAAGCTGACTGCTCATGGCTTGAATGGATGCACCGTTCACTGGGTAAAAATATGACTGGATGGCCAAGCTCAGGAAGTGGTGGTGAATGGAGATACACTCAGCCAATGGCCAGTCACCAGTGGTGCTTCACAGCACTCAGTATTTGGGCCAGTTCTGTTTAATATCTTCACTGATAACCTAATCCATGGGATCAAGTGCACCCTCAGTAAGTTTGCAGACAACAACAATTTGGGTGGGAGTGTTGATGTGCAGGAGGGTAGGAAGGCTCTGCACAGGGATTTGTACAGGCTGGATTGATGGGCTGAGGCGAATTGTATGAGGTTCAACAAGGCCAAATGCCACGTCGGACACCTGGGTCACAATGACCTCATGCAGTGCTACAGGCTGGGGGCAGAGTGGCTGGAAACTGGACAGAAAAGGATCTGGGGATGCTGGCTGACAGCAGCTGAACACGGGCCAGCAGTGTGCCTGGGTGGCCAAGAAGACCAGTGGCATCCGGGCCTGTATCAGCAATAGTGTGGCCAGCTGGACCAGGACAGTGATTGTCCCCCTGTACTCAGCACTGGTTGGTCTGCACCTCAAGTCCTGCATTCCATATTTGGGCCCCTCATTACAAAAAAGACATTGAGGCGCTGGAGTGTGTCTAGAGAAGGGCAACAGAGCTGGTGAAGGGTCTGGAGCACAAGATTGATAAGAGGCAGCTGAGGGAGCTGGGTTGTTTACTCTGAAGAAAATGAGGCTCAGGAGAAACCTCACTTCTCTCTACAACTACCTGGAAGGAGTTTGTAGCCAGGTGGGGGTTGGTCTCTTCTCCCAAGTAACATGCACCAGGACAAGAGGAAAGGAAATGGCCTGCAGTTGCAAGAGGGGAGGTTTAGATTGGGAGTTAGGAAAAAATTCTTCTCTTAAAGTGTGGTCAGGCATTGGAATGGGCTGCCCAGGGAAATTATGGCATTATCATCTATGGAAGTGTTCAAAGAACATGTGGATGTGGTACTTGGGGACACAGTTCAGTGGTGAACATAGCAGTGCTGGGTTAAGAGTTGGATTTGATGATCTTAAAGGTCTTTCCCAACCGTAACAAATCTATGATTCTATGGAACAGCTTTACATGGTCAAGTTGTATTTGAGAGTAAACTATATATACAAAATGCAGTGACACAGAGAACTGAATGACCACATGAGTATCAAAGATGTTGAAGGAAAAACAGCAGTTAAACTGAACAAGCAAAAGAAGCCATAAAAAGAAATTTGAGTAAAGTGAACATAAAGCGGACAGAAATTCAGTACAATCAATTGCATCTGTCAAGTACAGAAGCCAAGAACCTTCCTGATCAGCCCCTGGCAACAAGAAAGATACCAAAACAGATGCAGCACGTTCTTCTCCTAAAATAGCACTATTTGTCCAAGCACAATCTTGTTTATGGCCAATGTTATATCATGACATTACAAAGTCATGGAGATAGATATCTGCTCTCAGTACTACTAGCCCACTGAATACATAAACTTTTCCAATTATACAGAAATCAGAATGGTTTCCCTGAGTAGAATTCCATTCTCTGCATCACAGATTTAAACATTAAAGTTATATTAAAGTTATATTAAAGAACCATAACAAAGTTAGGTTCACAAACCTCATTGAAACTTGATAACCAATGAATAATTTACATAAAGATAATACAGGTCTCATTTTAAAATGTTTCTATTATGATGACTTTTCTCTGTTAGAATCATAATTTTCCCATACCATCTTCCTTCATTATTATTTACAGAAAAAACAATTTCTGATCATTCCTCTTAAAAGTAAAAATCCAATTAAAGATTTTGCTGCATCGGTAATGCCTGATGTAGACGATGACAGAGCATACAGGCTTTTCTTTTCAGAAAATGTAAGAATAACTTGCACAAAACAAGTATTGTACTGTCTGCTAGAAGAAAGAGAATAACCTGCTAGATCTTCAGTATAATGAAAGGCACAAAAGAACGCCTAGTATGGAATCAGAATCTAATAGTCTCTGAATGTGGGAAGTCTTTTTGTTTTGACTCCTATCAACACAGAGTACACAGCTAATTCAATGTGCACCATGGAAGCATTCTTAAAAATCTTAATAACACTATGCAGAGGACCACTGCAGTTCTGTAGTGAACTTAGTAAACCAGGACACCAAGTCATCAAACCATCTGCAGTGAAAGTACGCAAGATTCACACTGAAATCTTTGAACAAAGTTCTCCTTCACACTGAAGACGTAATCTTTTCCTCCTAAAAGACAGGCTATAAAACAGCCTGAATGAAACAGTGTTTACACATGGCTCCTGGTCCCTTTTCAATGCTGGAACAATATAAATCAGACTGTTGGTTCAAATGTAAATCAGATTCAAAAGGACTAAGGACTTGCTTAAAGCAAATTATGAAGTATGAGAAAGATCAAAGTCTAGCGCTCCACTGGCATCTGAGAATGCAAATGAGAGATGCAGACAAGGCTGAAAAAAAACAAAGGAGAACTGAGGGATTCTTTCTTGGTGCAATCATTAAAAATCTACTGGTTTAAATTAAACAATAACAATTATGTCAGTGGAGGAATCCTCTCCTTATCTCATGACTTTACTTGATGGAAGTCACATTACAGGTATTTCTGTAAGACATCAATTTGTTTTGCTTTTTCATGCTAATATTTTGATACTTCTCAAGATCTTTTACTCCTTAAGCCAGTTTTGTTCTCTTTTAGTAAACACTGCTTCTTTCTTCCCCCGTCTACATTTCAAATAGAGCTAAAACAAGCAAGGGTGGGTTTGTTTAATACCTTCAAAGGTGCTGAACCTCCTCTGGCTAGCTGGAATAAAACTCCACAGCTGTAACTAATTCTTTATGGATATTCCAATCCCAATTTCTTCTTCTTAAAAGCTTCAAAAACTGTTTAAAAGAAGTACAATGCACTCTTCTTCAAAGATGACAGGAATGGTACTGTACTTTGCATTAGCGTATATGATCTCAGTACATTCCTTGCTGTCTGTGCTGACTGGGACAGCTTGATGTCAGCTTGAAGGTATGACAATGATGACCAAAGACAGTCATCCACAGAGACAAATTACTAGGGTTTCAAGAATATCAGCTATCCTGCCAGCAAGAAAAAATGAAACACATAGTTATTAAAAGGCACTTTTGTCTCTTGCCACAGCTATATGCTGCACAAGGAACTGCTATTTCATTTACAAGTAAAGATTCAGTGTTGCAGTGACAATACAAATTTCAGTGAATGGAGTACTATGCTTGACAAAGTGATGAGGTACAAGATTATTACCTGTTCTTTCAAACTGCAGCACTTGAAGTAACCAATGGAAAAGACTGGGAGCATCAGACAAAAAACAAAAAATCCCAACCATCACTTTAGGCTCCAAAAGAGCACATCCTTCCATTTGGTATTTAACATTCTAGGTACTCAGCTTTTTCCACAGACATTCTCTCACCATTTTATATTAACTATTTTTTGTAATAAATGCATGGGTTAGCTTCAATTGAAAACAAATGTCCAAACACAATAAATTAATTGTATGCAATCTGTTGTACACAAAAATGCATAATTATAGAAATATATTCTTGCAACTAATGAAGAAAGACAAGGAACTCTCACAACAATAGTTATCACAGAATTCTGCTACTTAGTCTATAGAGTATCAGTCCTTCTGGCATTAGTAAAGTGTCATTCCTAGAGATTTCAGATCTTGAAGTGTTTTCCCATTGACAGAGAACTGACTTGTATCAGCACGCAATCTGATTCGCAAAAGTACTGTTGAAATCACAGTTACGAGAGCACATCTCCAGGCACATGAATCCCTGTAATGACTTGGCCTGCTGAAAATCCAAGCTTCTCCAGACATTCTGGCCTCCACATAACTCTCACTGTCAATTCAGCATACCTCTTCCACCTCATTATATTTGTTAACTTGTCTCCTCTCCTAGCACTTTAATGATGTCTCCCTCCCTCTTGATCAAAACTCTTTATCCCCTTTCTGACTATATTAGATTACTGCCTTCCACATCCTTAGGTATATTTGCAATTTTCTGTGTTTCGATGCTCTAAGGGAGTAAAGAAAAACTGAAGAGAGAACTGAATCTTGTGTGACCCTCCAAGAAAGGAAAGTAACTGTGCCATCAATCCTCGAAATTCCTCTGGGTGCGTGTAATCAAAGACTTGAATGAATCGCTTTACCATCCTCTCTTATGCAGAATCAGCAATTCTATCTTTTTGACACCCCATTAATGCCTCACACTGACGTGCCAGGAACTTTCCCGTAGGTCACAGTGGTAGAGGTCCATACTTTGACTGGTCCAGTCTATCCAGTGATACATGATCAGCTTACCAGAGTCATGTGGGAAATTCTGTTTAATGTATTTCCAAATACAATGAAAATTCAGACCTCTTGGTCTCCCCTGTTTTCTTTGCAACTTTTGAGGCTTTTATCTTTTGTACTAAAGGTTTTAAGGATGCTACAAAGCAGTTGGGAAGCATTTTGTGGCTTCTTCTGAACTAAATGACTATTAAGTAGGCATCTGCAATTGAAGGTGACCAGACTATTTTTTTCAATTGTTTTCTCACAGGTCTGATAATTTTCTATCTCTCCCTCTCCCACCAGCACAGTATATCAGAAAACCACACCAATGTATCTCTGTGATCAGATCTGAGGTTGAAGGTAGCACACTGACGTCGACACAAAACTGTAATAACCTGCCACTTCCCAGACTTCATACTCTGTTCGGGTCTACATTGTTTTCAGCAGCCTACTGACTGAATTTGCAGAAGTCTGACTGTTACTTTGGCTGAAGCAGGACCACTGATCTTGCTTGCAACAGAATGTGTCTAGAAGAGCAGATCTGCTGCAATGTGCTTTTTCTTGACTGTGTCAAGGTTCTGTATACGAACAGGGTATATGAACAAGGTATATGAACAAAGCTAGGGCTGATAAAGCAGTAAAGTGCTCAGGAAAAACACCAACTTAGAACATACCTGAAGCAGCATTCTTCTGCTCAGTTCCAGACTACATCCATCTTCCCCTGCCACTTGATGCAGAGCTATGTCTGCCAGCCCAAATAGGAAATATGTTCGAGGTGATTGAATGGCTCACCCAAATATGCTGAACTGGCACACATTGCAACCTCATTGTAATTTTGCATCAATAAATCAACAGCTAAAAGGCATATAATACAAGGTGACTTGAAGTGTCTGCCATTAATTATGTTCTATCTTTTGCTTAGTAACCACCACAACACAGTCTTCAATAAAACTAATCCTAATTACAGTCTGACAAGTTTCCCAAATTATGCTTATGATTTATTTTATCATGACAGTTTTGGAAACTGCAAGAGCTGTTCATTTCCTTTTTATTTCACAAGTATATCCAGCAGTTACAGTCAGAGATAAACAAACATGTAAAAAGTGACATTTCAACATCCAGGAAACAGCCTAGCTGGTGATAGAAGATGCTAGTGTACTCTGAAAATATTAAAAATTAAATTTTTAGTAACTACAGTATCAGTTTCAGAAACTGATAAAAAGGTGGCAACTTCTATCCAATCTCTTATTGGAGCAAATTAATCAAAAATTCTCTTCTGTATTTCACTAGAGACTCTTAAAAAGTATTTTCTTCTATCTGTTTCAAACCAACCTCCTACCACTTTTGATGAGCATCAGAGGTAGTAGTGTCCCTTGCAGGACTTGATGAACTGTAGTTCTGCTTGAATTCACTTACAGTTTTATCCTTCTCTTTAATAAACTCTCTGTTATTAATATATTTTGTACTCTCAAAGTCAAACTGTTTTGTATAAAAATAGGGGAGACTAGAAAGAAGGGAGAAAGGGAGAAATTTTTAATTTTCAATTCCATCTCAGAATAATTCTCATCTGAATCATTTCAGTGTTGTGAAATACAGTTTTCTTTGTTGTTAGCCTCCTTTTCTCCTGAAAACAAGGAAATAAAAAAGCATGTTACTGTTTTTGCCCACTTTACAAAGAAAATTCAGGATGAAATGTTAAGACGGGGAAAAGAATCAGCCTTCACTACTGAAACATATGGCAAATTTGGAGAGCTGTGTTAACATAGCTTTATAAACTTTTAATAGTTAGTTTATCAGCTAGCTTTCTATAACCAGGACAGGAACCTTCACTTCTGCAACAATGGCAGTTAGAATGAAATGAAACCTTTAAATTTGTGTGTTACAAGAAGAATTTCATATTCACACTTCAAAATCATGAGTATGCAGATAACAAAGGAAGTGTCATATCTCCGTACTCTCAAGTAACTCATGCCTGGCATTGTTCCCAGGAAAGGCAGAACCCTTGAATTGGCCACACCTGTTCTGCCTCTGTTTTGGTGGAAAATAGGTTAGTTAATAAAAAATGAAAGATAAAATATTTTCTCTGCCTTCAGTCTGGGGTGTACATGTATCAGCCTTTTCTATACATCTTTGCCTTTAGCTGACATTAGTCCTAGAGTGGTATATGCTGGAAAAAATTACATATCACTGGTTGCATAACTTTAACCCTAAAACTGAATTCAGAGCTACCAGCCTCAAAGAACACTAATGCTCTTACTGCCTTACAAGGAGATCATTAGAAGCTTGCAAGACCAGGCCTCTTTTCTCAGACACATGCTCCTACCAGTGCAAAGGCTCCAAGTGTTGCTCCATGTTCTGTTTGCACTGATCCTCAGCTGATACCCGGGACACTGCAGATACGGGCATATATAGGGGTCTGGGACACTGTCAGCATTTACTGAAAAGCCTCTGCTTGATCTCACTCCTAGCACAAGGAGGCTGGCACACCTCATGATCCAGAGTGAAGCAACAGATGGGGAGGAGGGGAGAAGAAAGAGAATCAAAGCTCTTTCACGCTTTTTGCTCAGAGGGTGCCAAAACAGGCACTGACAGCAAGTAGCCATAGGGAACTCAGGCAAACTTAAATTCTAATTTCTCAGCAGGTGCAAAACAAGGAGATAGCATTTTAAAAAAAACCCCTAGGAAACCCTACATTTTTTCCCCTCTCCCTTTGTTTCTTCTTTCTTTTCTCTTAAAACAGTTTCATCCTCTAACAAACAAATTTGCCAGTGGCTTTCAACTTACAGCAACTACCTGGAGGCAACTCATGAGTACTTTGTCAACAATGCTAATCCATAAGCCAAAGAAAAAAGACTTCCATTTACAGATAAAAAATAGAAAATAGTTGTTTTCTCTGCAAAACAGGCCTAGGAAATGTAAACTGATGCAATCGGGTCCCTAGGGCATTCTAGAATATGAGTTCTGCCTCTGTTCCAGCACTGCAGATCTGTCTTTCTCTGTCCCACTCTCCTACACATCCACATTTCTATTATCTTACACTTATTCTTGTATGTATCTCACAGAAATCACAAAGAATGACTGAATGTTCCAGTGTGCAGACATTAACTTAACCCACATTACCAACCACACGGCAAAGACTTTCCCTCATTATCACTGGAGGACACTTCTCCAAATCAATGAATCAAAAACTATTCAATGCCATTTAAGGGGAGAAGTAGCTTCTTTTTATGCCCTTGAATTTGGAAGCAGGGTATTTAGTTAATACAGTACTCAAATACTCAATTTTTAAGGAGCATTACAAGCTACAGGGAGCATATTGAAGTGAACTAGTTATTTTTAAATCAGCCCTAAATCGAGTTAAAAGTGAAACAAACATACCCACGTCCTAAAGACAAACAGCAGCTTGCAGTTTAAAAAAAATGTATAATGATAATTTAAAGAGAAGGAAAAACTTTGAAATTCANCCCTCCATCTTAACTTCTTTCCCTCGTACTTCCATAAATCCAAAACCACAATCACCCAGCGATAAGCTAATTACACACTCTCTTTCTATTTTGTATTTCATCTCTCAATGTGGGCAGCGTTCTCCGATGACACGGCTCAAGCATAGAGTTCTGTGCTTTAGTCTCGAGTTCCGAACTGTCTGGCATGGCTCCAGACCCCCCTGTACGGTCTGAGGAGTATTCTGGTCTGCCACAGTTTCTACCACACTGTATCCTTTAATTAGTAAACCAGCAGTTTTTCTGACTGAGAACTGTGATTTTCCTATCTCCTTCATCCACCCCTGACCAGAAACGAGTCCAAATAACAAGATACATTTTTTCTCCAATGACCCAGATCTGTAATCAGAATTTTTCACTTTTCAGTCACTCTCACTTCCACATCTTCTGCCAGAAAAACTCTTATTTGTATGCATCAATCCAGGCAGGAAGAAATTTAGTCTCTCCACCCATCTTCTTGGCATGTCCTGCTTTGGTAGTGCTAATGTGAGAGGTGACACCCAAACACTGCTGGCTGCCTGGAGTGAAAACAAGTGAACTCTCAACAAGTTATTTTCTACAAGGCACAAGATTCATTCCACTGAAGACTGAACCATTCCATATTCACAGCCTGACACTGACTGAAACACATTAGTCTCTTATTATACAGAGGGATACGAAGAGGATGTGTGACCCACACAACAGGCAACATGGTCTTTTTACTGAGAGCAACTCTGGTGGTAACAAGTCTCTTCAGGATGATAATGAGTTTGAGATGAACTGATCTTAATCCTGTCTGGATGGGTACATTGATACCCTAAAAATTTCTTAAACTGACTTTGCACCCAGAGTTAGAAAATACAATCTCTCATCCCCTCTGGTAACCATGTAACTCTTACATCTTACTTCACCCAAATGCTTCAGTAAGTAGCACCACTGAGAATGAAGAGCTGTAAAAAAACCTACAGCACAACCTGACCCTTTTTCTCATCTGTTAGCCTCTCTCTCCCTTCTGCCCTTCCATGCCTGTCAATCAGCAGATGTATTATGTGCTAGAGCAAGAGGGTTTACATATCTCAAAAAGTCTCAGATAATCTACTGTAAATGAATGCTTTTATTCATCTGACTCTTCCTTTTCACAAGACCTGCAAGGTTCTGGCCTTGATGAAAACTGGAAACACCAGGTTTTACAAATTAATCTGCCTCCCCAGCAACAGTGTGGATTTTCTAAGACCCAGGTCTGGGAAAAGAACTGTCTGTAGTAAAGCTAGGCATGGCCCCTATCAGTACATGAAGTAGAAAGGAACTGAGTGGATTTGGGACAGCCCGAAAGATGTGGAAGTGACAGCCTGAAAAAGAGAAATAATAGCCGTATGATAGTATACCACAAAACAGAAACAACATAACTCATACAGTTACTGTTCCTTCTGGACCTCAGTGGTGGCATCTAATATACGCGCCAAACCCAGGGCATCTGGATTTTCCATCTTTCTTATTTCTTTAAGTAGCTAATGGGCCTAAGAGGAAACAGGTTACCATGTCATGCCTAAATTGTCAGAAACAGGTTACCATGTCATGCCTAATTGCCCCTTGATTACAATGAGCCCTTTTTCTCTGACTTGTTTCTCCTTCCTGCTCCAGACGTAAGGTATGGCAAAAAGTCAAAATGTTTTCTTTCAAAGCAATGAACTACACATAAGGTCTGGGTTCAGTCTTTCCCACGTGCATATTTTCCTTACTGTCCACTCCTTACAGACCAATGAAAGCTACCAAACCCAAGAAGTACACAGCTATTTGTTAAAAGACAGCTCACTCATTCCTTTACGACGTCAGGACACATTTACTGTGGAAGAAACAACAAAACTGTATATTTAATGTTCTGTATGGCAGGCTTTAAAATCAATGTTTTCATTTTCTTCCGAAAAGTAGTACAAAATGAAGCATTCATGGCCACAATGAACTTTGAGAAACTAGACCTGAGGAATCCTATTGGCCACCAAAACCAGAATTCAGACATTGCGAGATGCACTTCTGTCAAGCAATTCTGAATTCAGAACATTTTCTGGTAGGAATATCGGAATCAGAAGACTCTACACATATTTAAACTGGAGTTTGATGAGTTGCTGGTATAGCTGGTTGTCAAACACAGAAGTAGGACTGAGTCCACCAACTCAGGAGGTCCCCTTCCAGGCTGCACCCCCAACTACACGATGCATTCTCAACCCGGTTCTAACAAACCCTGCATTTTCTCCAGTTCAGGGTGGTCCCACTGCAAGTCATTTTTACTACTGTGAAAATATTTATAGTAGGTGTACAAGTTATCTTGCTGGGGCTGTTGTCCAACAGCATTTTAGAAGAAATCTCAGATTGGGGAAAGAAAAAAACAACTAGTGGCACTCAGAGATATATAACTATTTCTGTTTGCCTCTGCTTGTTTCTTGGTTACTTACTTGAAGGATGCCAATACGACACGTGTGCCAAGTAAGAGTTGACTGAAGACACTCTTAGCCATTTCAGAAACCTGATACCAAAAGAACAGTTCTGTATGTTTCCTTTAACATACAGTACAAAAAGTAACAGCTTGGATTCTGAAGAGTCTGAACCACAAATCAACCAGCATACATATACCACATGTATGCTATGGAAGAACACACGGAAAGCAGACAGAAATATGACTAAAACATGTTTCTATCACTTGACATTTCCCACAATGAACATGAAGAAAAGATAAGTCCCCCCCATCCCTGAGAGAGAGTTGGAGTGCTTATGCAACACTACAGAAGTGAAATATCAATAGCCAAAGTAAACTCTGCTTTTGCCTTTTTTTTTCAATTCCTTTCTTTGCTGTCTTCTAAAAGGACACCACACTGAAGCAAACATACTCCTTGGTGTCCAGAGTGCAGTGTCAGCTACAAGGAAGAACTTAGTCACTGTAACTTCACATTCACTCACTTAGCACTTCTCCAGAAAACACATTTGACCAAAGAATCTCCTTCTAGAAATGCTTGGTCATTGGCTTGGTCTCCCACAATTCAAGAAACACAAAAGGCTACCAAATAATCACGCTGCTGTAATGTCATTCTTGCCCTCATTTCCTCAGATCAGCCTGCAGCCAGAACATGTGGGTGATGCCGTGAAAGAAAAGGCAGTGATGCCTACCTATCTGAAACCAAGGGAAGCCTTGCTGACAGGCTCCTACAGAAACCCAGGCGTAAAATTCAGCCACCTTGCCTTGAAGCAGTTAGGAAAGTCTTGCCTATTGGCAACACAACAGCTTGACAGGAGCATGTGATCAGCAAAAGATCTATGCTGCAGACAGATTTCTATGTCTTTACTTATAGGCCATGCAGAAATCCGCAAGCTGCTTCTCCAGTCCAGAAGGGAATACAAATTCACAGCTACCATCTACAAACTTAAATCTGGAGTCAGATTTTTAGTGAACAGGGATTCAGTGAAATTTGAAGAAGCTTTTCGCCATATGCCATATGGTCTCCCTACATTTCAAAATTCTGTCTTTAACAACATTTAAAGCAACATACTAGTCCCTCTCTCAGTAGCCCACCAGGCACCTAATTTTTGCAACGCTGCAAGCCTGTCTAAAACACAAAAGTTCAATAAACCTACTTCACATGAACAACATGAGAGGTCTAGGAAGCCCATCTACCAGAGCCTCCTACCAGAGTTTGGATCTACTCTCAGGAAAGGACATATATTCATTCAGCTATTGCACAGAGACTCTGCTGTCTTGAGAATTTTGCTCCGCGGTTTTCCTGGACACAGGAAGAAACAATCTATATAAAGAGACAGCTTCTTTCTAGGGATTCATATAGTGTTTCCTTGCAATAAAGATTGTTTCTAGCCATAAAAGAAAGAAACAAAGGTCAGAGAACATTCTTTGGTCCAAAGCCTAGCATTAAGAGATGGATTAGAGCTTGTGAAGAAATTCTGAGTTTATAAAATTGCTTGATAAAAGCACAGTATAGCTCTTTACACAGAGAAGAGTTGCAAGAAATTGGCTTGCAGTTTCTGCCAGCTCAAAGCTTTGAATCGATATCTGTGGAAACCATTTCAGGTTTCTCCCACTGGCTCCTCTGGGCATGGAATTATGCTTCAAACAACCTGTATATCTAAAGCTCCAATTATTTTGCTGTATCTGAAGATTATCCCTTGGGCTTTTCTCTGTGATTATTTCCTCCAGATGCTTTTATTCTAGTCTAGAAATCGTTTAACAAATAATGTAAATTCTCCATAACATGATAGAAAAGACAATTTGCTTTGTCAGCCAGAAAAAAGTCAATGCAGATGATTCTGTCTCTTTTTACATAATTTACCTGGCTTATACTATCTTTAGATGTCAGTGTACACGGGCCCCTATACTAGTTCTTCAAGGGACTACAGCCCTGTTCTTCTCAACAACCTTTTTCACTGCTGTCTTGTCAACAGGAGCTTGACAAAAGATCTCTGAGAGAGGGAAAAAAAAAACAGAGGTAGAGAAATTCTTACCTGATTAACAATTTTTAGCAACACTAACAATCTGTCCCTTTACCTCTCCAGCTACCTTAATATTATCCAAGAGACACTGAAAAGTGGTGACCCCATTCAGCCTCATTTGCAAAGTCAAACAGAAATTTTTAGCTACTTAAACTACTTATGCATTTGCACACAAATGACAAGAATACACAGAAAAACATTTGAAAGCTAATAAAATGTCAGCTTGTTCGCAGAAAGAAAAAGAAAACAAACCAATCACAGGAAAAATCTGACTCTTAGAAAAGGGTCTGACAAAGAACCACACAACGATCATAAATCTGGTTTAGAGAAATGCTGACTTCTGTCCATTGCTTTTGCATTTGAATAAGTGATTCTGGGCACTCTTTCATGAGATATTCCCTCCTATTAATCTACAAGATACTGGGACGGGCGAGTATTAATTATTTGATGTAAAGTGTCTTCTCTTCTCATGTATCTTTTAAAAATGTTTATCTTTTAAAAAGATCCCAAGGTCCAGAAGAATCTTTCCTAGCAGCTTATTTTTACCTGAGTCATTTCAACAAGTTGATTGACAGCAATATTTAATAACCATTTTAATGGCCCATGTATGGGGAAAGTGGGAACAAGCAGTAATGGGCAGAGCTGCTTC
Organism: Platysteira castanea; assembly: GCA_013397175.1. Lineage (NCBI taxonomy): Eukaryota > Metazoa > Chordata > Aves > Passeriformes > Platysteira > Platysteira castanea. The sequence continues at coordinate 55,566 of VYXC01001141.1, read as the reverse complement.
ATAATCCAGACTTTTCTCGAAGCTGTCAACGTATGGTATAATTACACCCCAAAATCAAGTCTGAGAGAACTCAACAAGGAAGACTTCCCAGTTTTGTGGACTTAAAAAGAGACCATGGATTCAAAAGCGCAAGTGACGAGTTCTTCTGGAAAGCAAACTGATTTTTTCTTTAATTTGAATCTACATTTGAGTAACCTAAGATTTGGTCCTTACGTCAGTAACTTCTAGGAAACCCAAGTGATGATGAAAAGCTTAGCGCTCTGTTACTCTTGCTACTGATATTTGTATTTCCAGGATGGGAAAATCCTGATGGGGAGTGTTGCACATAGCCATACTACACTGAAGCGCTGTCCAAAGGAGCCAGAGATTCCTCAGGCAGATAATATGTGAAAAGGTGACCCCCAACCAGTTGTATCATGCACCAGCACAAACATTAGTATTTCTGGATATCTAACAGTATGATACATCTATTAAAAAAACATCTTTTTATGAACTGTACATGCACTTTAATATAATTTGCAGTTTTCTTGCCATGCAGGCAATGCAGGAAGTCAGCTACAAATCTGACAGGAAAGGATTACTTACCGCTGAAAATCTAGGACTGAAAATCCGTATCAAAAATTCCATCAAACACAACTGAAAGTAAACATTCAGTTTACTAAATGTAAAGTCAACATTCAGTTTTCAAAAACACCTTCCATTAACTGAAATATTCTACAAACTTCTTTCCTATTGAAGGAAATATGAAAAATGGTTTCTTCTGCAACCAGGTATCAGGAAGAAGGCGTTTGAAAATTTGTTCTAAGTACTGGTCATATTTTTGCCATGAAAGCTTACTGTAGCCAATTGCAAGCCATTACTTACCACCAGAGGTTTTTTCCATTCTTATGAATTATAAACCTCAGCACAGTCAATGCCAAAAAGGTCAGTTTACATGTTTGTTCAAAAGTCTCTTGCAAGTAAAAATATGTATTGTATCTAGTTCAACTTTTTCTTCATTTATATTATATGAATTTTAAACATTTCTTCTGTAAGCATATTGATATTGACATCTGTTAGCTACCAAACATTCTGTACATTTAATACCACTGCAGACACAAATCACCTGCTGGCATGTCTCAGTTATGTATTTAAAAGTTCAGGGCAATGAGGTACTTAAATGTGTTAGGTTTGAGTCAGCAAAAAATAATCATGTACTTAAATTCAAACAGGACTCATTAAAATAGTTCCTGAATTGAAATCTTCATTGACAAATTATTCATTTGACTCTATAGGGTTGCACAACTCTTCCTCTTCTATTATGTTCTTACTGAAAAAAAAAATAGCTATTTTCTGTGGCCCTTGAGGGCATGCCAGTTAACAGGCCTAAAAGAACCCCACTGGATACATTTTAAAACCACCTTTCTTCCAAAAATGTCTACTGCTACTTGAAAAACAAAAACTATTAGCATTATTTTTAACCACAAAATACAAGAATGTTTTTCCAGTTGTTATTCAGTGGGAATGTTTTTAACATATTTGGATATCACTCTACACTCTAATGTTGCCTCTTCCAGAAAATCCCTTTAGCAACACTTTTCATCTTTTTATAAATCTAATTTTCAAGCCCTTATAAAACCTACAACCTCAGAGCCATTGTACTTCATAATGTCAAATATTTCTGGTCACAAAGATATTCTTCCAGCTTCTACCCATCACCATATGAAAATATATATAGCATGTAATTTATTCTGACATTTATAGTACAACACAAGACTTTTTAATTTCATATTCTATGCTATATATATTCAATAGACAACATGCAGAAATTCTGTGCATCTGACAATATTATTTCATTGAAGAAAGAGTAAGATTACAAATTATATTTTATCTGAACTATAGAACTTAGGTTGGGTAATGAGTGATGACAGACCTTATAGCACTTCAGTATTGACTTAACCACTTATTATTCTGAAAAAGTTTTGGTTTAGTGGGGTTTTAGTTGTGGGAGAATCATTGACACACAAACACAATTTACACTGTGGAGAAATTTCACTAAATGTAAGTATCCATATTTATACCTCACCAAATGGGGAACTATTTTAAGGCATTGACACGGTGAAGGATTTCTTTGGATTTATTTCATCCTATTGCAAAAGAAGAATTGAGTTGGTCAGAAGCAGAACATCAACTGAATTAAAAGACAGTTTTCCCAATGAGACAGCCTCCATGCAAATTCTGGTCGTGCCTAGCCATGTTTGACTGATGATAGCTGATGGGATTACAGCCTAGCTGAGGCGGCCCACAATACACAAATGTGCTATTAGTAGCATGGTACATCAATCAATAGTGGTGAGTACAAAAAAAATTTTAAGTACTCTGATCTCAGTATGTTTTACTCAGTTTTTGAATGCAGAAATGGGAAATTTAAGCACAAACCCATGTGCACTGATCATACACTATACCTTAATTGTATATTCAAAACTCTTGTTTTAAAAAGTCTTTTTTCTACATAAATACAGCACACAAAAGCTCCCCAATCTCATCTTCTAAAATTGTACTATATTTTTGCTTTGGACAATAAACAAGAAAGGAAAATAAATTAACTTTTGTTAATTACATCAGCATCTAAAAGAAACATAAAGGAAGACAATAAAGTCTGATCAAATTGAATAAAATCTCTTAACTAAGAACATTCTAAATCAGATCTGTGATAAACTCAAGGCCTAAATGAGACATCACCTTTTAAGATCAAGCAGACAGAACATTATGTCTGAAATAATCTTCTTAACGTATATGTTTTGGTACCATCCCATTTAAAACATAAATCAAGTATGCATACTGACTACCAAGGACAACCAGTTGGTAGCCCACATGTAAAGTCAGGCAGTTGATATTGATTCTCAAATCTGCATGTCATCCCAGCTCCTGGCAGCTCTCCAACCACATACTGAATTTCTAGTCTAGCAGCACCTGGGATTCCCCATCTCGATGCTCATCACAATGTATAAAAACATGAAAGGAAGATGTCAAGCAAAGATTGCTGTAATAGAGTTTAAAGATGGAGAGATGGGTTCAATGTTAGAACAGCTCCAGTGGACATAAAACTAATGCCAAGAGCAGAGAAGGTAAACAAAAGGTTATTTATATGCTGTTACAACTATACTGCCTTCACAATCACGTTGGCAGGGACGCAGAAGTTAACACAGTAGTGTAGAGAAGCTAGTATCCACAGATTCAGCTGTTCAGTCTACCTCACAAACCAAACACTCGAGATAAAGTCCAAGTAAATCCATAATCCCAAATGTCATAAAGCGTGACTTCAGGTGAGATAAATAAAGGAAGGGAAAAAATCCTTTTTCATCTCTATTTTAACAGCTGGAGAAAAATTCTTTTTAAAGAATACAAATCTTAGTATGCTGCTAAAACGCATTAAAATTGCATTACGTTTTGAGTACACATAATTTTTAAACCTGAAGTAAATCTCAGATGGTAGTTTTAAACAATCAAGTATAAGATTCAGCTTCAGCTTTCTGTTAACTGAGTTTGGAAAACATAGTACACCACAGAGAAGTGTTATGTACAAATGAGAAAATGGTTGGGACTCAGAGGCCACTGCCATCCTAAAATGGTACACACAGAAAGACCAGAAAAGAATGACAGAGGCAATTAGCCCTATAATAATGACACTCAGCAATCAGTCTATATAGTCAATTCTCCCCAAGACAGCAAAGAGGAGAAAATATTATGATTAGATTTTGAAGTATAACTCAGTGATCAGCATAAAGAAAAGTGTAAGCCAAGGTTCTAATATTTCTTTATTACAAAATCCAAAATGTGCATCTGCTGTTTCATTTTTCACTAAATCTGCTAAGACAAGAAAGAAAGACTCTTTACAGGTGCAATTTTGTAATATAGATTATATCAAAAAAAGCAATTTATTCATGCTGAAAGTAATACAACATACTCTATGCTTTTGAGAATGTGTCCCCTATAACAGATTTGTGAGAAGATGAAGAAGATGCCTTCACTGGGGTACTCCACATACACTTCTAGAAAAGGGTCAGTCGTTGGAAAAGAAGGAACTGTATACGCACTCATGCAATCTCAAGGAACTGAGATGCACGCACTCATGCAATTTCTCCATCAGAGCACGAGACACAGAGCTACTGACAAAAAAAATCATAAACATGTATTGAGGGAACACCACCAACAAATGAACATTTATTACCTTTCTATGACCCAGATTTCACTAGTATGCTTAGTTTAAGGAAGAATGTGGTGCTAAAGTAAGAGGATAAAGGAACAACGTCTTACTGAAGAGACCCCACCCACATGTGGGTGTTTCTCTAAATCCAGTTTTTTAAAGATCTGTATCACAAATTAGGTTTTAGCAACTTGAAGAAAGGCATTATACCCTATAGGTGATGACAGATGAATAAAGACATTCAAAAAAGCTTTTAAATATACCTGAGTGGTTCTGCATTTTAATACTATGAACCAATAGCAACATTATCAGAAATTTTCTGTCTTCACACAAGGATAGAGTAACACTGTGCCGCCTGGACTTGTTCATAATCCCTAGGTCAAAATGCCTTGATCCTGGATGTGCAGTGAAGGCAAATTCCCAGCTGGGAGTGTTAAAATGAGTTCCAGTGAAGCTCACCAGTCTTACAGATCAAAGAATATTCTGTCAAAAGACTGGTTCTGCATGGAATTACCTTCCAAAATATAAAATAGCTTGCTTGTCAAGTCAAAAGTTTTGATATGAAGAGAGACATTTGTATTATCTCTAGTCCTATTACCTCTCTATAGGAGCTCTCTTCCTAAATACGAATATTGAAGGGAAACAATTTTACAGCTTCTGTGTCTGTCAACTTTTACTTATAGACTACTTGAATAATGGAAATGAGCTGGTAGTGGTAGTGGTAGAGCATACGACAGTTCTTCCTCTGGACATGTGTTGACTCTGCCATCTTTATTTTGCTGACAGCAATCAGGGGCTTTCTGATGCTGAGATCTCTGATTTTGATAACACACACAGCATACACTAAAATCTTACAAGTTACTTTGGAAGGACACTCAACTTCACACTGCTGTACCATCAGTGACTATAATCTTCCAGGGTTATAGTTTCATGCATACTGACAGTAGAGCTGACTTAAGAGGTTCTGGATAGCCCAGCCAGCAGCAGCTTCTCAGCAGTGCAGCTAAACTGTGGGACCAGCCTGAAAAACAGTTCTCTGGAAAGAGATGGTTAAAAATAACCTTCAAAAAAATGAAAGGCAAGAAAATTACTTTACACTACTGAAGCTATTGTCTTATAAAACTGTATGTAGGACAGTCTGCTTGCCTGATCTTTCTTGGGTATAATCAAAAAGGACTGCAGTGATGATTTGTAAGCGGAGGAGGCAGCTAGAGAAAGGTCAGGAGACTTCTGAAATGAGGGACAGCTAGTTCATAATCGGTGAACAGGGCCCATCTTCTCAATGGGACCCACTGGTAAGAGCCTGGAAACTGCCACAATGTCGTGGTTTAACCCCAACAAGCAGCCAAGTACGACAGAGAAGCTCACTCCCCCTTCAGTGAGATCAGGGAGAGAATCAAAACAATAAAAGCTGAAGAACTTGTGCATTGAGATAAAGTCAGTTTAATAGGGAAAGCAAAAGCTGCACACACAAGCAAAGCACAAGGAATGAGTTCATCACTTCCCCTGGGCAGGCAGGTGTTCAGGCATCTCCAGGAGAGACCCATCAGGTATAGCAGGGACTTGGGAAGACAAACACCATCACTCCAAATGTCCCCCCCTTTCTCCTTCTTCCCCCCATTTTCTATAACTGAGCATGACATCAGATGGTCTGGAGCATCCCTTTGGTCAGCTGGGGTCTCCTGTCCTGGCTGTGTCTCCTCCCAACCTCCCGGGCACCCCCAGTCCCCTCACCACGGTGGCAGTATGAAAAGCAGAAAAGGCCTCGGGTCTGTGTAAGCCCTGGCCAGCAAAAACAGAAACATCCCTGTGTTCTGAACGTTGTGTTCAGCACAAATACAAAACACAGCCCCATAGCAGCCACCAAAAGAAAATTAACTCTACACCAGCCAAAACCAGCACACCCAATTTTCTCATTATCCACATTTCCAAAGTCATCTCATGTTTGTAAGACTCTCTGTTCCCAGATTCCTTATCCCATGCTGTAGACTTCTTGGTTCCATGATCAGACTTAGACCTGCACCTGCTATATATGACAGCAGAAAGGTGGGAACTACAGCTTCATAGAACCTCCATACAAGTCTGGGATCTGCTGACTGGAATTTTATCCATAGATATGTGTTCTTACAATCTTAATTATAGGATTACCATCATAAAGTACAGCCAGGATATATATGCTTGCACATATCTATGTGTACATATACAGTTGGAAAGACAGAGTAATATTAAAGGAACATTCACAGACCAGTATATGTAAAATTTCAAGAGGTTAGAACTACTTGTAGGAAGATTTGCTTTTATTGTTTAAAATTACATTTTACTTGTAATGTTATTTTTCTCCACTTCACTACTGAAACATTAAATTATCCTTCAGCTGTGTACTTGGATTTGACCGTTTTATACTCTACATCAAAGCTGTCACACCGCAATTGTATTTTGATTGCAAAGAGCAAGCTTTATTTTTTTTTTTTGCCTTTTTTTGGGGGGGGCCTTTTGTTTTGTTTTTTTTTTAAGAAATAGGCTGGAAAAGATTAAACAGTGATTTTTTTCTGGGGCTGGACTTCCATCCAGCTGTCCCCAAATAAGCATTCCAGAAAGCTGTTACTCTGAGCGACTTAGAGCTATTTCAAATATCTTTCAGTATCACTTGGCAACATTCTTGTCTTTGGAAGGTTTTATGAAGAACTGCATAAGATCATTTTGTTACCAATCATAACTTGTACAATTCAGACCCTTTTAATCATTTGGAAACTGCTGTATGGTTTCTGCAGAAAATCCTGGAGATATGGCACGAAGCATAAAACTGCATTTCTAATGCATCTGTTTGTTACTGAGTAACAGCCTGCTTCTTCATAAAATTCAATTGACTGTGATTACCTTAAGACAGAAGAAAAGTTTAAAACATTCCAAGAAGATGGAGAAAAGACATCTAGGAAGTAATTTTTACATTACCGGTGGAAAGACATACAATGCATTTTTCTACGCATCTAAGTTAAGGCTGACGGTTTTGTGAAGCTTTATATATTTCCACACCTGAGAATTAGCATCCTAGGAAGAACTCTAAGACCAACTTTACAGCAGGAAATATTGCAGTCACTTGTATGTCCCTCGCATGACTCACCAATACTTAACCAAGAAAGGATGCAAGTTCCAGCTGCCTGCTGTTTCAATACATACTCAAATTCCATCTGACAACTGAACATTTTATACGGGTCTGACCAGCAAAACATCTGCCTGCCTTCACCTCTCAGCACTCTCTGGCTTTCAGCTGAGCATCTAAATAGGACAACAGAGCTGTGGTGTTTCTCCATTTGCAATTGCATTACACATAGACAGTGATTACAATGTGCTTCGGTACTGTAACGACTATGGAAACATGTCACATAATTTCCTATGAGGAATTCAACCACTGACTTTTGTTACTGTTTGCGAGTCACATCATAAAGAGCCACGTGTAACTAAAGTTCTGTCAAATTACCCGTGCTCTTACATCATGACTTTCAAACGGAAACCTAGTGTCACAGTGGTGGTGACAGACCAAAGCTCCTGCTGAATAAAATACGTATCAGGAGCTCTTTTGGCATGATCTGTTCCACTGATAAGTCCTCTATTGTTGCAGAGCTTAGGATCAATTACAAAGCCACAAACTCAGGGACTCCTTGGAAATAGTTTCTAAAGATTTATGTAAGCCTCCCAGAGAGACATCAATAGCCGCAGCAACTTATGACAAGGGTCTCCAGAATATATTTCTAAGTTTTTTTGTGCATCTGCCCCCTTTCCTCCCATTCCCACCCACTTCAACTGCCCAGTAACTTAGAAAAACAGAACTACGTGCAGCTGTGCCAAATATGCTAGGAAGAAAAAGCAACCGGCTTTTTCTAGACTCAAATGTTGCCCAAGTTTAATTTCAGCAAAGAGTAGCATATGACAAGGAACATATTTTTTAGCTGAACAGTGGGAGTTGTTTTAGCTTAATACACTTTCTGAAGTGTGCTATCACTATGACAAATATACATCTTCACGAGGACAGCCTTGTTAGAAGTGTTACTGATAAGAATCAGAGAGAGCGACGGAAATCGCAGTCTTCACAGAACTGATCCTGAATCTGGAAATGTTATGGTTTAAATACACATGCAGATAGCATTGAAATAAATCAGAAGAAAAGAAAAGGAGAATGCGTATACAACAAGAGAGAAAAGAGAAAGCAAGTTTAGCAGTACCTGCCAGAGATCTCCACAGAATTTTAATTAATTGATTTTCTCAATGTCCATATACCATTTTAAGAAGCTTGCCAGCACACAGGAAGCAAGGTGGGGCAAGGGGGAAATGCACAATGGTAATTCACTTGTTTAAATGAAAGTTGTTCAGCCATCTTAATATTTTCATCGTTACACTGAAAATCATTGGTTCCCTTAATGTAAAAATGAAGTTCCTTCAGGCGTGGAACTGCAAATGTAGCATAATTCATTGTGTTAGGATATTTTTCAGTTACAATATTCTTAGCAAAAGCAATAAAAGGTGAGCACATACATCCCTTTGAATTTCAGTAGCTTACAGAAACTAGCTAGTATAGGTGGAAGGTTTATAACTAAGCCAGCAGAATCTAGGCAGCAGCAATAGGTTTATTCAGCTCAGTAGCTATACAATTTTTCACATCTTTTGTATGAACAGAAATCTCTGGCCTACTTAAGTCCCACTTGAATGTGTTATGATCTTTTCAAGACACTGTCATAATCTCTTGAAAGAAACTCCTTGTGCTCCTTGCTGATATATGAAAGTGTATCTTCTTTACATCTGTATCTACAGGGGTTTTTTACAGTACAGAAGTAAGACGTGAAAGCTCATTTTTACACATCTACATAAAGACTTTTAACTGTTTCTAATATTCAGGATATTTTCAATAGGTGGTAACTTTTTTCCAACTCTCACTGCACCCATAATGCATACCTTTTAGATTTATCAGGAAGAATATTAATTAGATTTGTGTGTGTGTGTGTGTGTGTGTGTGTGTGTGTGTATGTACTTCATTTATTTTATTTATGGCACAAGGTTCATAAAGAATGTTCTTAGTAGGGACAATTACGGAGTTGTCATGATCCTGGCATTACATTATGTGTGAAAAAGGTAACATTTTAAAACACATACATGCATATTTCAAAACTAGCATAAGAAAATAAGCAAAGCCAAATACAGATCAGTTTAAGTGAGGCAGTGGGAAAAGTGCTTTCTCATCAGTTTTGCCTAGTGAAACTTCTGTTTCTCGATGTAATATATTTGCTGCCCTCAAATCAGCATCTAATGGAAAACAAACTTTGTCACAATACCATCTGGAGAGCGTAACAAACTACCCCAGAGGAGCACAATCCTTCTAAAAGTGAAAACGTGGAAAGTTAACAGGAACACTTCTTCAGTGCTGCAAGGGGGGGGGGGGAAAAAAACTAAAAACTAAAAACCCAATTCTTTTTCTTCTCACTTTTAGCAATGATACTGATATGAAAAATAAATAAATTCACATACTCTTAAAGGTCTTAATGATCAGCAATAAACTGATGGCAGTATTTTTTAAATTGCTGTGGAAACAATTGCTACCTATGCAAAAGGAACAACACAATGCTAGTATTGGTAAAACCTCCTTTTAGTCTCTCTGCATGGAAGTTGTCATTCCAGCCATTCAGAGACTTTGAGTAAGTGGAAGAAGGTACAGATTAGCGCTGAAACTACAGTTAAGCATCCTAAATCAGTCTGCTAACAACTCTTCAAATATCAGGCTTACCCTAAGAGAAGGAAGACAAGGAGTTATGCAAACCCTAACAGTTCTAAGTGCTTCCAGTGAGGGAGAGATGCAGGAGAGATGTCTTTTAAGGCTTTCTTGCCTGTCTTGACCAAGGAAATAGGCTATAGTGTGATTCTCAGGCTAAATAAAATTGTGCTTCTGAAATAAGACTCTGAACAGGCTTTGTCATGACACCTCTTCCAGGGCTGGAGACCAAACACAGCAGCCACAGGGCTCAGCAAACATAACATTAGGCAGGACTAAAACTGGTACAGAACACGTTTTTAGACAGGAATGGAAAAAAGATTCCATTGTATTGATTTATAGTTCCTCTTAGACTCATTTGAATTTGTTTCTGAGTCCAGCCTGAAACTGAGTTGCCTTCATTTTTTAAATCAAATGTGGGAGGCCAAAAACCACAATGCTGAATGAGAAGAAAACACTAGTGGAAGATATTGCTGCTGCTGCTACTGAAGTATGTAAATCTACCTGTCTAGATCAATTCACATCAAAAATTTTTAAAAAATAATAGAATTGTCCTGTACTCAAACTGCAGATGTTAAACAAAAAGTCTCAGCGAACTGTGTCAGTGTTTGACGTGGACAGTCCCATAATCTGCCCTTTTTTTTTTTCTCACCGGCACAACACTGATTTTACTGAGCTTCACACTTCAGGAAAGCCTCTACTTCACATGTTAAGACAGAAAAAACAGGAGTCATCATAGTATCCTTGTTTCTCCCCACCCTCCATTTGAAACTGTAAGGTTAAACGAAAACTGGAAACTTCATGAATTGAACCTGAAATTATTTAAAGTTTGTCATGACTATGAACCAAAATTACAGAAGGTCAAGCAAATCCACAGTAAACTTTCATATTTATTCAAATACTGTCATTATGAACATGTTACTCCATTAGCTTTGTTTGTAAATATACAGTTCTCTTGAAGGTGCTGTTTAAATAATGCCAATGTGTAAGACTGCATGGGAGACTATACATTTCATTAGCTCAACAACAGCCATTTCGTTTTCCACCACAAGACAACATACTTGAGCAGACTGTGTAACACTTCTGTCCAATTTTAGATGTAGATGGTATCAGGTTTCTGCCTCGGTTCTAAGAGAAAAGGCCATTACTTTCTCCTTGGTACTCTAATTGATATAGATCAACTGCATTACCTACTTCACTCAAACTAAATGCTCTAAGTACAATTTTCAAAAGAAAAAAATTCATGGTTTTGCACATTCTACTGCAATCTAATCTTCCTACACACTGCCCAAGGATTCACACACCCCTCTTCTTAAGCACCATCTAAATCTATCACAGTATCCTCAGTGATATCATTTATCTTTTTTCCAAAGCCTTCTATATTTGGTTTTCTGCCATGTAGCTCTGAGCTTTGCACGGTAACTTCCACAGTGTCACACCATGCACAGAAAGTAACTCTCACAGTATCCTAATAACATATAGACCCTATGCTATAATAAACACTACTGTTCATAATGCCTATACAAACATGAAATTTATTGTGGACCAAAGGCCTAAGCTTTTCCTACCTATGCTCCTTTAAGATAAAGCTACAGTTGCATGTATAAAAGGTCTCAGCTGCTGGTCAAAGTCTCTGATGAACCCTTTTGACTCTCAAATATAACAGGTTATTAAAATTGTTCTGTAGCCTCTCTTAAAAAAAAATTAGTTCAAAACTTGGACATGGTCAATCAGGTATAAGAGCTCTGCTCAGGCAAGTGAAAGGAACTATAATGAAAACCACTTCAATCACAGCTACGTGAAAAGTATTTTGGATTCATGAGTTTTTAGGCATTTAACCATCCCATACCAGGTAGAAGTTCACACAGTATTCTGGTGATTCCCATAATTTCTATGGGGTTTCTGTGCCTGCCAAAGATCTTACCTCATTTTATAAATCCTACAGAAGTATTCACCTCATCTTCTATCCATCTAAAAATCAGAGATCAAATTTTAACTATCCACATTAGTTTCCTCTCTGTGTAGTCAAAAGAGATACCTTTATTGGTAACTCTTCCGTCAGGATTTATTTCTCCTAACTCATGATAAAATGCATCATTTTCTGAAGGCATCTGTGTTTCTAACAAGGTAGAGAACTAAGAATAGACACTGCTGAAATTCAGTGCACCCACTTCCACATTGGTACTAACTGCTCAAATGACATACTGAAGAGCAGCTTGGGAAAAATTTATTTACATTCAGATGAAGGATTCTCCTGGCTCAAAAACAGCCCTGACATTTCCAGGGAGTGTCCCACAATCCCACATCCTATTACCCTCTCATAACAGCATCACTCTCAGGTTTTTTTGTTTTTTTTTTTTTTCTTTTTTTCTTTCTTTTTTAATTACTCATTTAAAAGCCAACCTGATTTAGCCGAGCATCCAGTGGGGACATTGTCAGACTTGGTCACTTTCTTTTTATTATGAGCTGACTGAACTGCTACTGGCAATAATACTCCTGTCTGAACACTCTCCTTATTTGAGAAGTATGGATTCTATTCATAATAGAATTCACAATTAAGAGGGGAGGGATATCACAACATAATGAAAACATCAATTTGGAAGGGGATTATTTCCACCAGGGCCCATTCATCTTTATTCTATATAAAGCTATTTTGTTCCTATATGTAACTTTTCCCATCTCCTGCAAACAATATCAGACTTGCCACGCTAATGCAACAGAGATCGGGTACGCCTTAACAAACTTCCAGAACCTGTTAGAATGCCCACTGTGAGCCGTATTAAACTCACTAATGGAAATAACTGGTTTATTATTTGAAATAGTTTAGAGCAATATAGTAAGTCCTAAGTGATGACTATTTTTTCCCTCCTTTGTTAACATCATACTATGGATTGATTTCCTATGTGGTTTGTTTCAGTTTAGTAATTCACAGTTCCTTTTTCTATATCAAAGCATTGTTCTGAGAAAATACATTGCTTTTCCCTATGGCTGGAGCTGGATTTTTTTCCCCTGGTGTCCTGACCAGCTTCTGTTTTGAAATGCTTACACCTTAGAAATTAAAAAAAAAAAAAACAAAAACAAAAACCAAACAAACAAAAACCAACAACAATCAAAAAAAAACCACCTTGCATGCCAAAACCACACCCCAGTTCTCAACACAAAGGCTTCAAAGGCCAGGGAAGAAGTGACACAGTTTTTCCATGTAGGAATGATCTGTGTCAACAAATAGTCCTCTGTGGGCAGAAGCATTATGCTTGCTTTAAGCAGTTGGCCAAGTAGTAGGCTTCAACTCTGCTGCCTAAACATGGGTGACACCCCCCACTGAGATGTTCAAAGCTATTAAAAAACAATAAATCCATGTGAAACGGTCAGGTATGGGCCAGCCATGGCCCAACAGAATCTCATCTGGAGGCCAGCAGAACATTAGCTAAGAGTTCTCAGGATATCCCATGGCATTTAACAGTACCACTTAATTATGTTTAGGCACATGAATCAAGTTCTTAGTGCTGGCTCTCCCACCATTCCTCATTCCAGAAGTACAAATTAATGCTTTAATTTTATAGACCAAGAAGAAAAAACAAGCCATCCTGCTTGGTGGTGTACAGTAATTTCAGTTCAGAGTTGAACAGGTGGCAGGAAGCCTCACCTTCCTAGAAAGAAAGTATGAGGGTAGAATTATGAAACTTTTAGCATAACTTAAGCAGAGAATGGAGGCAACAACATGGAGGTTCACCATAGAAGGAGCAGCAGAGGCAGGAGGAAGGACAAACGAAGGGGAAGAAAGCAGTAGCACAGAAAGTGCTGATGGAGATGATGGAAGATCAAGCAGGGCAGAAGGCAACATTGCAATGAATAGGTTAGGAACACGTCCAAGAGTCAAGCTAATAGTAAAGCACTTAAATCAAAATGAACAGTTAATCACTAGTGCTCACAGCAAGTCACCTGGCTAACATAACAACAGCATCTCAACGCTTTTTCTCCGGGCCTGCAATGACTCACACTGCACCAGGCAGCAGCAGCTCGCTCTCACCAAAATATTCACTGTCAACAATCAGGGAATGGAACAGAGGTATGTGAGTTTCTTTTTAAAATCAGAACAGGAACATTCCCCTGCTAAACTTCTTCATTCTAATGGTTGAGCAATTTTTTACATCATAAGAAGGAGTTCAAATTTTTCAGTGACACACTTTAAAAACTGAATCCTGTTCTCCAAAAATACTCCTTGGGCAAATGTTAATGGTCCAATCTTGTCTTCTATTGTGCAGGATGCTCATTAAATCCCTTGGAAAATCATTTTCTGAGACTTTGCACTCACAACTTCAAAGTGTTTTATGCAGTTTAATGAAAACAGAACCATATAATTTTTGTAGGAAGCAGGTAATTAGTACCCCATATATACCTGTAAAGGAAAAAAAACCCACCAAAGAATAACTACGAAAAATATATCACATGAAACTCCGAAGTTTACTATACAGCAAATCTACAGAAAAAGACTTTTAAGGAGTCTGAAAATACATTTCAGTTGGGGGTGTTAGTGGAGGAGAGGCTGGACATGAGCCAATCTGGGCTGTTATCAAAAGCAGTGTGACCAGCAGGGCGAGGGAGGGGATTCTGTCACTCTATTCCACTCTCATATGACCCCACATGCAGTGGAGTCTTGGCTGGAAAAGCCAGTCAGCCCCTCCACCTCAAACCATTTACAACTAAAGAATCACAGCTGTCCACATGGCAAGAGTTCTTGATTACCTTATCATTCCCCATACTGTGACTTTCACTCTGACCTTTGAAGCCTCTCTTTTAAGGTGGTTTTTCATTTAGGTTTTTTTTCTTTTTAAATTTCTAAGCTCTGTTCACTTCAAAACAGCAACTGGTCAGGACTTCAGGGGGAAAAATTCAAGACTATTCCAGTCTCAAAGACCCTCATATGAAAAAGCTCTGTGTGTACAAAGCAGATTTTGTGCAGTGCAAACAGGATTAAAAATAACTGTGATATAAATACATAAATATTTTGTATTCACTAGCCATAGTAAAAACCCTTCTGCATATCTTCTTAGATTAAATAAAATTCAATACTTTATCTACCCATCGCTTTAACTAATGTTTACAATGGTAGTGTTATAGTCTTGGAAAAATTTAGGGCTTTTTAAAAGACATGATTTATTTTTCATAAATGAAATTCATATAAAAATTATTGGTTTGAAACCTTACATAACCACCTTCCAGTTCAGAGTATGATGCAGGAAAAAATGCAGAGACCTACATGCTAAGTAGAACTTTTAACTGTGGAAATTGTTAATTCAAGTTCGAGAAATTCCCAATTCACATTCATTACCAGAATTCACATCAACTGGAAAACAAATCTACTTTTCCAGTGCATTCAGAAGGCAGTACAGGCCATATAAGATGTAAAAAAATCTTAGCCACAGCCACCTGATTGCACGTAAGCACAGTAAGAAAGCCTGGTCACCAACAGTCAGGTAGCCAAGAGCAACAGGAGGAAGTGGTTCCTGTAGAGAACACTGGCTGATGTGTTATAAACTCAGATAAGGAGCACTAGTTCAAATTACTTGGAAATGGACCTCAATGACTCAGAAGTGAACAAATGAACACAGATCTTTCTGATACAGCAACACATCTGAAGAGCCTAAATGTCCTCAGATACCTACCAGATAGAGAGTTCAAATGGATGACCACACAGATGACTAAGTGCTCTGCCAAGGGTGGCAGGTCCCTTGTCCAGGGAGAATCACCCACGGTTCCAACTCTAACACACACACACAGCCCCACACAGGCCACTGACACTAACAACATCTCACTCAGTAGCTGCTACAGAACCTTTTTAGGTTTAAGCTTTTTCTTGTTAGAACTGGACAGTACATGAAACAATTTTTTTTTAAAAAACATCTATGTTTGAAACAGAACATCTTCTATAAAACTGTTAACATTAAAAAGCTTTCCAAAGTACATTCTTCATTTTCCACTCCCACTTTCACATTTATAAGTGAAATTAAAAACTTCGTTAATGCCCCTGCCTGTCGCAGTCCGGTATGGCCTGCACTTTCTCTGAAGACAGTTTTGGCCCGTTGAAAGAATCAGGGACAGTGTTTTTGGTAGATATTCATGGATGTTTTATTTCTCTGACCGCATGGCAGCCAGGAGAGATGGAGACCCACCACATGGTAGCCAGCCAGGCACAAAACCTCCTCCAACTGTCCCCTAAGACCCAGGAATCATGGGACAACCCCAGTCCCCGGGGCGGGGAAAACACCTATAACCAATAAGGAACAGGAGAACACCAGGGAGCTTGGGAGACCCTGTGGACCATGCTTCAGCCTCCATGCCCATCCCCCAGGGGGTGGCACCCCACACCTGCCCCCAAAAAATACTTGTTTTTCTTAAAACGTTAATAAAGCACTCAATCCTT
The DNA here is from genome assembly GCA_013397175.1 of Platysteira castanea. NCBI lineage: Eukaryota > Metazoa > Chordata > Aves > Passeriformes > Platysteira > Platysteira castanea. The sequence goes on along the minus strand of VYXC01001141.1, from coordinate 39,198 downwards.
TGCAGTGGTGACAGCAGTAAATCAGGTGAGTCCAAGCTTTTGGAGAGCCCAGGTGCATTTTCAGTATCAACACATCTTCCTGATGCACAAGCTTTTTCCACTGCTGTCACTAATGCTGTTTTTTCTTCTCATTTAGAAAATTCTTCAATACTACTGCAAAATCTCTATCACAGACAGATTACAGTATCACCATTTTTAGGCCTTCTATTCACCCATCAGACTACTGTTCCTAACCTTTTAACCTTTGAAATTTTTTTTCAAGTTTAAAACAAAAATAAAAATTCAGCATTCTTTCAGGTTAAAGATATCAGCACATGCTTAAACATAGCAATCAGTGTTTGGATGAACTGGAAAAAATATACCTCTATTAATATGCAAATAAAATTTTTAAAAATATTTACATTACTGAGTTTAGAAATTTTTCTTCCCATATTTACATTAAATAAATTTAACCTTGCTGTATTATAAAAAAATTATTCTCTATAGTAATTTTTTTCATAGTAACACTACTGAATATCTAAATTATTCAAGCAGTATTTCCTATTAACAATTTTACTACAAATACTTGATGAAAAAATACAACTTTACTTGTGACCTTCCTCCTGTTGTGTTCCAAAAAGATCCAAACTGGAATATATTCACTTACAATGAGATATTTTTAAAAGATATGCCACAGCATAATGACAATGGATATAGCATGTTGGGTTTAAAGACCGTATGTTACAATTTTGAAAGATACTCTTAAGCAGATACAGTTACTACCACTGCTCCCAGCTGGCATGCTCAATAAACTACCCAAAGTAATGATGTTTGGATGTTCAGATGATCTTTAAGATCCCTTTCAACCCAAACTGTTCTATGTTCATCCTTTCTATTCAACAAGTTCTTGATTATTTTTTCCCCTCTAAATTTTTGGCCCCAGTAAGCCTAGAACTTCCTTTACAAAACATTATTAACACACTTGAAGACATACATGAAAGTATACACAGAAAGTTTGTGTATACTTCAGCCATATGCTCGTTTAATCCATCTGCATATTCTCCAGAACACTGCCTGTAACCCGTTACTAAAAGACACCAGAAAAATAAATGTCACAACATACTTACAAAAATATTCATGCAATACCCTCATCTAGAAATATCAATTACATTATCTATCTCCTACACGATTAGCTGTAAGTCCAATAAACCTACTCAGCAGGCAAGGGATTTAATGAAATAAACCCTGACTTCCTGGGAGGATCACCTGTGGTTCCAACTCTAATACTTCTGATCAAATACATGCTCTCTTCCTGCTGCTGAGCAATAGGCTTTTCTGAATCTTTATCAAACATGCTCCAAAGGAGGGAGGACATAAAAATACTGTGGAAAGTATTTAAGTAAGTAGGAGAACAATTGATTGTGGTGAAAGGGAGGATGAGAAAAAACTATTTTTAAAAAATAATAGAAATTGATGGGGTTTACATTTAGGCCACAGTAAAATTCATCGCAATTTTTTCAGTAAACAACTAGACAATTAAGCTTGCCTACTAATCATCATTAATAAGCCACATGCACCATAAAAACAAAACAAAAAAAAAACCCAAACCCACAGTCTTGCACTGCTACAAGTTCCCAGTTTCCACAAATATTTTTACTTCTGTTCCCCATTTAAGGCTGAGGCACCAAGGTACAAATATTACAGAACAAACTTCTTCCAGGGGTTATCTCATAGAAGTAAGGACCAAAAGAGAGAACAACCAAAAAACAAAGAAAAACCCAGCCCACTTATCAGTGAAAGGTCTCAGTTTCTCTACCCACTGTCTAACGTAAATACTGTCTGCTTCCTGCTCCTTTCAGTTCCAGGTTGGAGAAAACATAGCCTGGCTTCCCTTCCTCTACAAGGAAAAATTTCTTACTTACTGATCCTTCTAAATTAACGTTAACATTCCTTAACTTGAAATCCAATACATCACAGTCTTAAAATCCCTTTAAAATAGCTGACTTAATCTCTTATTTCTGGGTTAACTTCACATTCTTCGGGAAATCTTACCTAATTTTGGCAGGGAATAGGGCACTTTAAAATAATCTTCATAAAACTCAATGAGTCTCCTTGTAATATTTAGAGCATAGTCCCCTGATCCTCTTCGGATTGCATCAGGCCTTGCATATAACCGTACCTGTTAAAAAACAAAGCAAAAGTCCAATTTCAGCATCTGCCTTTTAAATTTATCCTACCTGCAGAGGTGAATTAATTACTCTAAGGTTGCTATGAGGTGGTAGGATTATTCCCTTGAAGCCAAATATGACTGTCACTCATTTGTCAAAACATGTCATAGTTGAAAACTAGAACTACCACAATTAAAAGTTACAAAGTTCAGAAGTCACAATCTCCTCCTTACTTGTGTTGCCAAATAAAAAACTTAGCACTCCTTGTACCAAAACAAATATTCGAAGAAAATACATGTGTTTGCTAGAGATATGATGGAAGAGTGGATTAGTATAATGGTTCTCTGCCTACACTGAATGTAGGCAGGATGCAGTGACTCAGTAGGAGAGAAGTTCATGGTTTGTTAAAGGCCCATTATATCAAGCCCTGAAAATATTAGTAGTCTATGGAGAAAAAAAATAATCGTTCTCTTTTTTTCTCTGGCAGTGACACTGTTACTCTTAATGAGCTATGTGAATACTGCAAAAACGACCATTTCTAAGCTCATTCATGTACACAAAATTAACATTCCTGAAACCTCCATGACTGCTTCAGGCCTCTATTTCCAGAAAGCAGTAAATTAAAGCTGTTTATATAAGCCACAGACTTCTCTGTTCAGTATAACACAGCTTACACTACCTGGAGTGAACCAAGTGAACAGAACTCACCTTCAGAATTCAGCATCCAAGTGTGACCCTGACTAGGGAGATACTAGAAAGCACTGCCAGATTATTACCTCTTCCCTGTCCTTACAGTCCGTAGTGCTTCCTTTGTGCAAAGATGACATACAGACGAGAACTGCTAACCAAGAAGGGGATAGAAAGGAGAGCCACTTTCCATTCTCCCTCCTCACACCCTGCCTCATGGAAGAATTTATCTCTAGTGACTGCGGCAGAAGGTTTCTACCTGCAGTACATAATGACCTGATGTAAATGAGACTCTACTAAATGTCAGTCCTAATAATAATATCTGACTCGCCAGTACTTTCTGTGGTAGGATTAAATCCCAGCCAAGGTTCCGAGGAAAGCAGTAGGGCAGAAATCAGAAAATATCAACGCAAATATGAAGCAGAAATATCAGCTTTGGAATGTTTCTAAATGCTCTATTCTGGATTAAGAAAAGCCAGTGGGATTTTCAGCTTCAATGAAAGTATTACCAAGTATTGCTTTACTGCTCTTTTCCTGAACCAGTTCAGTTATCCAGGTGGAAACCAGATATCAAGCCTAAGTACAGTGTACCTGTCAATTCTGTTTTAACACACTGTCTCTTGGGTTTCAGTATGGAGAATTATTTGCTTCATTACAATGCCATCTTTGTATTTGATCTTTGTGTTGCATTAGACTCAGTGCACAACAAACCATACATAGTTATCATTCGTAAGGTAAAACAGGTAACAGTGTAACCTGATGAGATATGTAATGAAGCAGACTTCTTATAATCACTACTTGAAAGCACATAGATCATTATCTGAACTCCTCCAAATCGCTATTTTTATTTATTGCTTCCTTTCAAAGTTAACAGTGACATGTACATTAAATGTTCCCTTATCTACTAAACTAAATACAGGTTTTAACAATACAGCTATTAACCACAGAGTTTATGGAAAGATGTTAAGAATCACAATTAGATTTGTGATGAACACTGTTTTGTATCATTAAACCTTTATACACAATTTTGCATAATTGCTTAACTGGCACAGTTGGCTGTATCAGCAAATTAGGGAAAAAAATGAGTCAGTCAACCAAGTATGCAAAAAATCATTCCATTTGACTGTGGCCAAATCTGTCCATAATAAGAAAGAGGACAACAGAAGGGAAGAAAATAATAGGCAGATAGAAGAAAAATCAAGGTTCAACTTATTGCATTACAATGAATGTCTTCCAGCAAATATAGAAAAGGCATTTAATGGTGTCTGAGACGGAGCCAAGGTACAAAAGCTGCAATGCTGCAAATTCTCATTTGTCTCCTGCCTAACGCTGAATGTAGTTTTATTTTGTCTGTAAAGTTTCCCTGGGTGCCTCTCTGCCTGCCCAGAACAGCCCTGGACTGCCAGGCCTCCATGGCTCAGACCAAGGTCACCCCTAGGCTGGAATGCAGTTCAGGAATTACCTGTGCCTTTGCCCAGGTCTCTCAGGCAACAGATATTGTCAAAGCAGTCAACATCTACAAACACTGGGTCTTACTTCTGCCTGTCACCCAGCAACCAGTGAGCATGAAATATATGGATAACCTTAGACACACCATTGCAGACCTACCCTGTCCTCAGAAGTTCCCTCTTGGTTAGCAGAGGGCTACCACAGAGGACAGTCTGTGACACTCTGCCTACCTGGCTAGCTGCTTTGGATGACACATTCTGAGGTGTCATTCACAACGTGAGGAGCTTGGTCCAGAGTTCAGTCTAAAGGCTGGCACGTATAAGTTTGAAACTGAAGCCCCTAACTTTCACACACTGATGTTTTTCAATGTGTATGGGCTTATCTTGACCATATCTTACCTCCAAATCCATCAAATGGGGACTACATTATTTCCTTAGTTTATAAGAAGATTCTCAGTGTAAAGTAACAGACTATAAAGATTTATATTCTGCTCCAAAGAGGAACTTAAATAAATAAAACAGAATGACAATTAAGACAGGAGACTTATTTAGAATGATTTGTTTGTTTACTACTTTCATTTCAAAAGGCAGGTAGGTAGTGTTACTTTAAAACTGCATTGGACTGATCAATAATGCCTAGTTATTATATACTTTCCCACGGGCTGTTTGACCACTTTACTAAGAATTCGATTTTACAGTAATTTAAATAAGAAGACAAATGAAGTTTTCTGCAGGGTCAGGCCTAAATATATAAATAAAAGCAGTACATGTTCTCCTACAAAAGACAAACAGGTTTCTAGGGTAAAGGCATAATTCATCACTCACTGCAATGGCAACTACTGCCCTGCAAATACTATTAATGCTCTTTTTCATAATCTTCGCAAGATTAGGTTCGACTATTATTTTCATGTAAGAAAGCGAAGAACAAAGAGAGACTAAGACTAATTCTGGGTGCCTATCTTGACACCTCTCAATGTCAAGTATATTTAACAGTTTTATTGCACGTACTTAAAGCACTGTTCCCATTATATCTTACTGCAGTGGTGAACACTTCATACAAGCTTTGGCCACAGGTGTCTTAGTTTGGGCATTCACAAAATCAGTAATACATGATGAATGACTAAATGAGACTGTGTCAGTTTATGTGGCTTACTTGGCATCCCATAGCAACTCTGGTGGCAGAGGCAGGGAGGGAATTCAAAGCAGACATTCATCCTTGTGACCACTTATTTCAGTATGGAGAGCACCTTCCACATTTGGGTATTAATAAGGTAGGTTCTGTTTGGATAACAGGTCTATTAACAGCACACTGCTGGTGTTCTGATGCAGTATAGCTCCCCGTGTGCCTCAGTGAAAATACCAGAAAAATGTCATGAGAAATCACATTCGTAATGACATTGTCATAATACCTATGAATACAACAAAGTTCACACAGTTAACCTAAATTCTGGGGGTTTTTCTCTGCCTGCTTTACAACTATGTTTGCAACCGATTTTTCAACAGGAGTTCTAACTACTAAGAATAAAAATTCAGCCCTCTCATTTCTCTCTCAAATGGAACCAAACTGACTCTCTCCTTCCTACAAGTTTGAACAACTAGGTTTGCACCTGCAGCCCTACAACCCAGACCTCCTCTTTACAAGACATTGTTGTTAATAACTCTAAAAGTTATTAGACATTCCAAATGAAACCTCTGCAACGTATATTTTCTCATTCTTTTTTAAAGTGAGTAAAAATGTGAGTTGTTTCCCCTTGTCTGCCTTTCAAAAGCCCTGAGTAGTTTCATAAGAACTTTAAATAAACACAATACTCACTCATGCTCAGATACTATTTCCAAAAAAAAAATCATCCAGAAGGATTATTTTAAAAATATTAGTAACCTTACTCAAGTTCTTAGAATTTATTTTGGCAGCATTATCAGAAAAAACACTAAAATACTCCTGAAATGCGTATGGTGAATTCCACGTATTTCTTATAAGGGATCAATAGCCTACTCCTCTGTAGTTAGTCAAAAGTACTTGCTATATAAAATAGCTTACTTTTACAAGCAATTTGTACATATTGCAACATTTTCTCTAGTCTCTCTTAGTATTTCAGCATTTGCTACATAAAATAAGTCAAATAAATTTTATAAATATTTGTAATACCAGGTTGCCAGCACAGATAAATGTGACTGTAAAATGAGAACTGTTTCCCACAGAGAGCCAGGATATATGCTAAGAAATGTGCAACATATTTAAAACAAATCACATCTAACTGAAGTCAGGTTATTAACTACAGAGCATGAGAAAATCTTCCTGTCTACAGCAGGTAAAAATTATCCATCAAGAAGAAAGTTAGGACTTAAAAAGAAAAGAGAGTTGTTCTTGTCTTATTACTTCAGAGCACATAAAAAAATGTGAATTAGTAACTATGTACAAGGTACAATGGGTAAAATTCTGACAAGTACAACTCTAGACAGCAACACACAATTTCTAGAAAATACTATGTTCACCAAAATTGTTTCCAGTATACCAAAGACTAGTGATCATTTCACCACATAAAAAAAGAGAGGAACAGGTTCAAAAGAAGTAGAACCATTTTATTTTGAAATTTTTAAATCACTACTTTTCTCTTTTTTATTTTGCATTAAATGTAAGTGAAAAGGAGAAGAGGATTAAGTGGATGAAGAATGGTAAGGAAAAACCCACAGTAATTTTCTCACATTGTGTTAAATACTTCAGGTCAAACCAAAGGGTTTGTACAGTTCTGCAATGCAGGTAGGAGGAATATGGAGTACATTCAGCATTTTGATCATAGAAATAAAAAGCAAAAATCCATTATTTACACGTGTTTAAGTGCAAAAAAGACTGTGGTCCAACCTTCTCCCCTACAGGAATTCAGTAAAGATAGCAAAGACCAGAGAGAACTGCACGATGTTCTCCCTCTGGCACTAGAAGACACTAAAAACCTTCACCACAAGCCTGCCAACCTGCTTTCCCAGGGAATTAAGGAACCTGACAACCTGGCAGAAATCACGATGTTACAGTAAGAAGTTTGCACGCCTGAAGCATGCCATACACCAGAGTCCACCTCTTACTTTAGAATTAAATATGCACTTCTACATCTGAAGCCTGCTTTTGAAGACTTTATATCACTTTCTATTTCATGTGAGCAGCCCCTCTGAAACCTTTGTTCTTGCAGTGGTGTTATCTTTTTAGGGGAGCATCATCTTGCTTGGTATCAAGACATTTGTATTCTTTTATTTATTGTTATAGTAAAGTTTACTGATCACAATAATCCTCTGTAATAGTCTGCATTCATTCCGCAAGTCATCTTTTCTTTAAATTTTCAGCCATCTTTTCCATGTCTTAAGACCACTCCAATTGTCATCACTGTCTTCCCCTATGCTCTGGGGGGAATGACAGCTCACTGGATGAGAAATCGTGCTCCAAGGAAATAGAGTGTACTTCTGTTTTAGCAAGGAGAGGCGTGTGAAAGCAGATGGCTCATCGGGCTCTAAAGGCCTAAAACAACATCCTCCGACTTCAACTGAATGATTCCTGTTAACTACAGGGGCCTTCAGACATTCTGGAGACATGACTGGTTCAGCCTCTGGGCTAGGGACACTTCTGTCAAGGCAACCTTCACCAATAGCATCTGCCATGTGTACAGTCCATGTTTTTAGATCACAACTTGAGCAGTCCTTGTTAGTCAGTTGCACAGGAAGAAAAAAAAAACGTTCTTTAAATAAAGGGCTGCGTTTTGGTCATGGCCACTGATAGTTCAGATCATGAGAAGCAGGACTAGATCTTACGTTTCTATCTCATGTGCTGTAAAGAAAACAGCTCTCTGAATCTTGAAAACAGCCTGATGCTGAATTTACACAGTGGTAACAATTGCTGTATCTCTGTCACAGAATCAGGTACAACAAGGTCAGCTTTGAGGCTGACAAGGGGAGAGATAATCCCAACCCTTGGATGACACCATCTGATATCACAGATATCGCCAACCCTCTCACCACACAAAACCACTCCCAAAGGTACTCATATGCATGGAGAGCCTTTCCCCATCTCTGAATGCTGTCACATCACCATAGGCGTGTGGAGACTTGAGCCTTGCTCTCATTTAGCTTCCTGCTATTAGAACATCTCTCCAAGCAAACATGGCTAATGTTCCAAGGCTGGCATATACCTGTTTTGTTAATGTCTAGATGTCCCCTTCTCCTTTCTCCTGTCTTCGATCCATTTTGCTACATGTACCTAAGTCTGAATAGGCAGAGCAAATGCGGGTATGGAAATTGAGTACAAGTCTGGTGACAACCATAAATCTTGTTTCCTCAGGCAAGCATAGATTAGGTAACCTTGTATCAACACAGGAATCCACTTCACAATTAAGGATAGTTATCCCTCCCACCTACTTCACACAGAATTAAAAGTAACTTTGTCAGGTGTTTTAAAGCAGCTTAGAGTGCTTTCCCATTATGAAACAGATGTTTCTGCTCATCAGCTGGTGTCAGCAAAGCCATCCTGGGAATGTCTGTTCTTTCATCCTTTCCTCAAAGCCAGCATACTCCACATAAAGCACTGCTCTTGGGAGGCCCCTCCAAACAAGTTCCAGTCCTCTATGTGACTGTACCCACAGGCTCAGCCCAGCACTGGTACTTCTGGGATCTTAAAATTATTTTAAAATCTCAGTTCAGAAAGGGCTTATGCATAAGTTTAATTTAAAATATGTGTTTAACTTCAAACATGCCTTTACACGTTATAGTTACACAAGGCTCTAACATTTCAACAGAGCAGCCACTTACAAATTTTATAAAGGGGGACAAAATAGTGTTTTGCTCTTTATTTCACCGTAATATTTCAGCAGCAAGTGACACAGCTGAAAAACACAAAAGCTTTGATTTACTTGATAATCTGAAATCTTTTATCATTATTTTGCTTGCTGACTATTTTAGGCACAGGTATTGCTTTTACTATTGTTACAGAGACAAAAACATGGTTAATATAGCAGACATGTCTGGATCCAACAGCCTCAGCTGTGAACTCCATGGATCTCTTCTGCAACCAAGGCATTGCAACTCAAATGGGTTTTTAAATGTGATAAATTCAAAATAAATAACAGCGCACTACATACACAAACAATTTTCAGGCCAGGCTCCACTAAGAATGTGTATGAATTGTTTCTCATGTGCACATACCTCCAGAAATTCTGCATGGTGCAAATGAAATAAATTTTACAACACTGATAAGTAAAGGAGAGAGAGAGAGATGGCTGTACTGAAATATCAATTTTGCTGTAGTGAACATAGTTAGATGTGATAATGGGAAGAAATTACAGAAGAATGCCTTGTTTCAATCTCCTATTCATTATTCATCATGGACAATACTCAAAAAAGGCTGCATGATAATGAAATGTGCTTACTGAATACCGAAGGAACAGCTCACCTTTATAAGATGATTCTACTCCAAACTGAGCAGTCACACACAGCACTGCACTGAGCCTTTTTTGAATATAAATAAAACAAAACATGTTTAAGAAATTCAAGAATTTTCTTAGAGTTAGCTGAAACCAATGAGCATTCAGTGACGTGATACTTTCTTAGGAAACACCTTTGCTAGAGATTGGATGGAACTCTCTTTTATAGTAAGGAAACATCATCTTGGAATCCTCATTTGAGACTGGTTTAACAGACCAGATAAAATAAGAGAAGTCATCACTAAAACTAAAGTGTATATGAAAGAAATGTTCACTGAGGGAGTTACAGCAGTAGAGAGATAGCTCGGGAAACTAAATGCAAGCACTGGGAGACCTGAACATTCTTGCAGAGCAAGGGAAAGAGGTTTTCAACAGAAATAATTAATATTCCCGGACAAAAACTTGTAGCATAACCTGAAGGAGAAAGAAGTGAGAGAAATTTCTAGAAGTCCGGGTGAGAGTGGGAAAATTAGGAATACTAAGCAAAGAGATTGCTAGGTATTTTCAGAGTTGTGAAAGAGGGCATGGGACAAGCATCTAGTTGCCTCATCAATTTCTCATCTGAACCAAAACAAATGCAACTGCTCCAGCCAAAGGTGCAACAATATATTCTACCAGGAGGCAAAACTGTCATGCAGACAGGCGGCAATTTCTAACTTGAGATCATAAAATACTTTGGAAAGTTAATGAGCTGCACTCACATATAAATCCAACCAGTGCTCAGCTGGCATACAATAAAATACTGGCTATGTCACTGACCACAGTGCCATTAAGATTAATTTAGAGCACTTAGAATCTCTATCATCCTGTTGAAATGGCTCAGGGACAGAAAGTGAACATGTTAACAACTAATGTAGAACAAATGTAATTACAGACACCATTTCATAGCCATTTCAGCCAACTAAGACTGCCACAATCTCACCACCACATACTCAGTCATTCAGGCTCAACTCTTCTATTACATCAGCACTAGAGTTCACCTCCTCCCACAACAACCGGCCAGCCACATGAGTCAGCTAATTACACCAACCGGGTCGGTAGTGTCTGGGTAGTCCAGCCTCCTCACCTGGCCACCATGAGTTCAGTGCTAAAAACAGCATGAGAAAACATTTGTGGAGAGAAGAGAGGACCATGACAGACTGGTTACAGATAAATTTGAGTTATTACAGAACTTCAGCCTAGGAGCAAGGTTCAAGTTCTTCTGAAGTGCTATTGTAAGGAAGTCAGTGTCTAAATTGTTGAGATTCCCAGTGGCTAAAGCTCCTTCCAGTTCTTTGTAGGTGTGAAAAATCAGCATAGCTTTAGGTAACAAAGCACAAAGACTTACACTATCTACCTATTACACATAAAAGTTCTGTATCACAACCCCAGTGGTAAGATAATGTGAGAATGGCTTTTTTCTCCAGAAAAAACTACCTGCAGTAGATTTATCCCAATGGTTTATCCCAATTTTGATTTCCTTTGGTTGGGCTGGGATTGGATCAAATTCTCTTATTTCAAGTACTGTTTATTCCCTCTTTTATAGTCAAAGCATTCATATCATGCATCATTCATAAATAATATTTCACCTATTTTTGGTTAAAAAAAGAAGATTTACAGAAGTATACAAGTTTAAAGAAAGTGCTAACAAGTGGCTTGCAACGTTCAGCAGCCCTACAGCATGCCAAATTTCACCTGGCTAGAGACTGCTTTGTCATAAAAGCACAGATGTTACCTGAGAGTGATTCCATTTGAAATGATACTATGCAAACACTGTAACTGCTTATTTATATTTTGGCACTGTCTAGAGACCATCAATATGACAGCACGATCCCCCTGTGCTTAGCCAACTACATGCATAGGAGCGGGAGATGTTCATTATTCTCAGCCTTTCTGCCTAAAGAGTAACAGGCAAAACATGGGGAAAACGAACTGTTATCATCTTCATTTTATAAATGAAAGTTACAGAAAGATGAGCCTAATATCAGGAAAAAAGTGTAAAAAAGAGACAGATATAGAAATTTAGTATCTCTGCCCCAAACCGATAAATCATCTTTTCATCATAAATCAACAAATTACTACTCCTAAAATACATTTTCTGAAAAACACCACCTTTTCCATCACAAATTAAAAAAAAAAAAAATTATAAGCCTGTTTTTAGGTTCCTCAGTCACAACATGTTTTTCAAAACTCAAATCTAAACTTTACCCCCAACTGTAGACTTGTATCCCTGAAATTGCTTGATTTAAAAGCATTCTGAATACTGAAGTCCCCCACACTGGCTCATGTCTAAGAGTAACCATCCCATTCCCATAACACCTTTTGTCAAGTGGCTACCATGTTGAGACTTACTTAGCTTTGTTTAAAGGCAAAGGTTATTTATTATTCACTTAAAAGTCATCACTTTAAGAGATGTCAACACAATGGTCCCTTACGAAACAGCTACTGAGTAAAGTGAAGCACTTGTCCACAGCATAACAAAAAAAGCTGGGAGGAGACAGAGACAGACTGTACCTGACAATCCAAAGAATGCAAGGGCATGTCAGTACTCTTATGTTTCACATGAATTTCGCACAACCACACTGGAAACCAAAATCTGGTAGATACACATTTCATCCTACTCATCACATGTTTGCAGTAATCTTGATCAGTATCAGGAAAAAAAAAAAAGTAAATCTGTGGTAAATAAAGGAAAGCACTGACAAAATACAGTCACAAGAAAAGCAAAGCAGAAGCACAGCTCAACTGTGAGCTCGAGCATTTACTCAATGCATCGCTTTACAACAGCAGCAAGAGGAACACAGCAAAGTATCTTGTGAGCTACATGTAAACTTAATAGAAAAACTGTTTGCAAAGTAAACAGATTAAAGCTGTAAGGTGTTAAATTTTAAAGTACTCTTTAAAACTTGTTGGCATTGAGGAAACACAGCACTTTGTAAACAAGTCTGCACTGTGCTGGATTGAGCTGGAGATTTTGTGAGAAACTGTACCTAGCCCTTAGGAGGAACAAAAATATGAACATTTTTATGTTCCCAAAATTTGGGAAATTTTGTGCTCTGACTGGTACAAAAGCCGTAACACAACCAAAAACAAGTTACACCAATAAGAGTAAAAACCATATTAACAGTGAGAGCTCCTTCAGGCTAAAAGGAGCAAAGAGACAAGCAACCAGGCCAGTGAAAACAAAAACCATAAACCATGAAACAGGGGAATCAAGAAATCAAATTATTTTTATGAACACACACTAAAATCCACTAAAAAGCTTCATTAACACCTCTAGTTCTCACTCTCAACTAATGTTTCCAACTTTTTTTTAAATTTCCAAATTATCAGAACAATATAAAAATAAGACAAAAAAAAGCTAAATGCACTAATAATATTCAAACACTTTTGCTCAACTAGCCCCTGACAAAACCATGGGCAAATTAGGAGAGACGTACTTATCTATCATTAACATCTCCAACTGGAAGGATTTCAGCTCCTTTCTGGGAATTCCAATCTCAGTGTAAATCATGAGAACCAAAAGAAGAAAAAAATTTCAAAGGCAAATTACAATTATAAATAGAGAAAACAAAATAGAGAAGGGCTGAATCAATTAAAACATTATTCCTGTGTCAGGAGAAAGATCAAGGCCAGAATCAGGAAACTAAGTGATTCACCACCTGACCACCAGCCAAGAGACACAGATAAGTGGCAAACAAGTTTTTGCACCATAAGACAGAAGAAACTGCAAAATTTAAGTACTCTTGGCATGTACAAACTTAAGCAAATAAATGCAATTACCCTGAAGCATGCTGGTTTTAGTCTACAAAATACACATTAATGTAACATGTGAATTGTTTAAATTAAAATACTATAAAATGTTTAACTGCAGGGTTATTAATCAAATGCCATCCAATACATGAAATGTTCAGATGTTTATGATTACGCAAAATATTTTTGCACATTTTATCATTCAAATTACTTTCTTCATCTTAAAATTTGCACTACTCAGGACATTATTTTCTATCAGGAAGATGTAAGTTAATCAGCAATGTCCTCTGCATGCCTATGGAAAAGGTTATTTTTCTATCAATCCTTTCTCATCAGTCACAGCTCAAACACCACATCTGGTTTACATCCAAACAGCCAGGCAGTCAGCTAAGCAGCTAAGGTTCAACTAAGTCTGGATGACTATCATACAGGTTTCCTAAAATAAAACAATTTGCTGAGAGCTGACCATTCATATCAATGTGCTGGCTAGCATTAGATTAAAACAGAGTGTTTAGGACAGGATCAGTTATAAGAAGAAACCCTTTCTTATAAAAAAGTCAAGGCAATTCCTTTCCCAGGAAGCTAACTAGCACAAAGCAACAATATGGTCCAATGGATTATGGGAAGATGGAAAGAAGAGAAAATTTTCTGACACCTGGTATCAAGCACGGTGATCATATTGCAGGCAAAACCGAACATGCACTAAAGGTTTAAATCTTAAACAGCACATCAATTAGGGAAATAGGAAGACAAAAGCATTTTTACCACCACCATAACTTCAGCTCCTAGCATAATAAAATGGACTGCATAGATGTGTTTCTTTGCTGACAGTGGAGCAGATCACTGTTGTTTGGACAGTCCTTCCTTCTCTTTTTTCTAGCTGATGAAGAAAGCTATTCCCTTGCTTAGCTTCCAGCAGACATTCACATCAATATAACAGCTTCATTAATCTCTCTCTTTTTAACGCTTTCTTAGAGTCTAAGATTGCATTCCCTCTCATGAGACATACTCTGACCGCACAGTGCACGGTAAACCTCTAAAACAGCAGCCTTTATTTGCTCTCGTCGTATCCCTACCCACAGCATAAACTGTGTCTACAACTGGAAGATCTGTAGATTAACAACAATGAAGAACAATTACTGTGGCAATATCAACAGTGCATGGGCAGCAAGAGCCTTTGTGTACTTTAGCGAGTAGACACCAAAAAATGCAAAATCTTTTGGAAGCTTCCATGGATAAAAACACTGGAAAGGACAAAACGGGATTTGCAATGAAGGTTCCTTTAACATATCAGAACACGACCTCAAACAGCCCTTTTCCCCAAAGTTTCTGGTGTTTGAGTGTTGTTGGAAGGACAGTGGAAGACAAGATCTGTTCCACAGTTCGTGTACTCTTAACATGTCAGACAAAGTATCAGTGAAGATTGGAAACTTGAAACTTGATTTCCATAAGAAACAAACTGTCACTAACACCGTGGGGATGTGAAAACATATTAAAAACAACAGCAGACTAAAGGAGCTAGGCTGAGAAAATTAAAGTCATAAAAATTTGAGTTTTCAGATCAGTCTGTGAAGTGAAGGAAACTGCTACCAGAAACTTCTAAGAAAAACATTTGTATAAATATCATTGACTAGCATGCTGCTGCCAGTTTTGCCTAAAGTTCTCAAGTAGAGGCTACTGACTCAAAAATATCTACTATATTTTTCCCAAGAAAGTGCTCAAAGCTGCCATTTTCTATTAAGCAGAGCAAGGGGGGAAGAAAAAGATGAGGGAATAAGAAAGAAATCCCAGGGAGAAATATTGCTGCTGGATTGCATGCTCACAATGCTGACTGACTCCTTCTTAAACGGAAGGCCAAAGCTTAAAATGTTCCCTGGTTCAAGGACCAGTCAATCTCATTAACCCACCCCAAGGGACTAAGGCTATGAGACAGCCAACTTCAGCTGCTGTATTTCAGGGCATCCATAATGCTACCCAGCCCATGCACCACTGTGCATTACGCTTACAAATCCAAACAGGTCTCCTGACTTTTCCTGCATTTTACCGTTGCCCAGCTTGCTGATGAAAAAAAAAAAAAGGGCAGTAGTCACAGGTTATGTTAAACAGTTATTAGAGAACTTCACCTCTGGTATTTTTTCCCTAATAAAATGAAAGGGTCTCAATCACTCACAAAAATAAAACACCTAAACTAACCCCAAGATCACTGCAGGCCTGTAGGTGGTGAGCTCAGGAAATGGTAAGCTTTTGAAGAAGACACACAGAGATGTGAGCAACTCCAGCAGCAGCCTGACCTTGCTTGTGAGGAGAGCTCCTCTCAGCAGCAGAGCATGGCACTGAGGAGCTGGCAGGCGCGCCGGCATTGCTGCACTTTACAATCCAGCACCACTCCGAGACACGTGTATGGCAGAGGCAGAGCCGTGTCTGAGCTAATAATTTTGACTTGCAACACGGCCAATGACCTGGGACACGCTGCACTGCTGACAGCGCTATCCCACTCTCCATCCTATGTCCCATTAAGGGATCCTCATGCTTGTACTTGCACTGTACTCCACCGAGAATTACTCATCTCTCCCTAAAAAGAGCAGACGAGCTTCATTTATTTTACGCCAACATAGGAATGGGGTCAAGTGTGAGCTGTGCAATAGCTGTAAGTCAGCTGAACAGCCACCACTCTCCACATCCTTCTCCATTATTTTCTGTATCTGGACACTGTAACATAGACCCTGAAGCAGCAGCCAAGGCCACTCGAATGATCTTCTCTGACCCAAGTTTCACCGATGCACACTCTGCAAAGCACATTCACTTAAGACTCTGAGAAATGACTCATTTGAATGTTGATTTTTACTGTCATTTGTGCTGAGATGGCTAAGGGCTTTTCAGACTCTTGAGCAATAGGCATCCTGAAAGCTCTATGAATGTTTTAAAAAACCAGTTTAATAGGTGGTGGCCTTTGAACTCATAAAAACCAAAGCATCTCCATCAACCTCAAGAAAGTGCAGATATTTTGGAACAAACTCCAAATCCTAGGTCACTGAAGGCCTGGGAATTATGGATACAAATCAACTTACAAGACCGCTCACGTAAGAAAGCCAGTAAGCACAGAAAGGAAAAAATGCGATAGCACTTCCTGCCATTTTGGTCCCGCAGCTTCAGAAGAAAACTGAGATAACAAAGCAAATACAAGTTTAAGTGTTTGTCTCCACTGAATGCTGCAATGTTTGAGAGTTGATCTGCAATGCATTTAGTCCCACGTTACACAGCATCATCACAACTATACAGTCTCTGCAATTAAATTAGTGGTATTTCTAGACCTGACCTCAGTGGATGTTACCTAGCCTGCTAGTTTATACAACGGCAGCTTTCCTAGCTGAACATTGAACTGTATTCATACGAACATATTCAAGGACTTAAAACTTAAAACAATCAATATCAACACAAATATTTACAAAGTAAAGTAATGGACAAAACAATAACATCCTGTGAGTATTTCTGACTCATTTAACTCCTGTGGTAAGAGGCAGCAACAAATTAAGATCATTCTCTGAACACAAAACCAGAGTTCCTAATAGGTTTGTGTATTGTAATCTAATCTGAAAAAAGAGCTTTGGTTCAGAAGTTTCCTGTACACTTGTGGATTCAAAGATTCATTTACTAAAATGAAGAAGCTGGAGAAGAACAACCCAGAAAACAAATGTATTTTCAGGTCTACAAGGTGTTTAGAGGCCATTTGTAGTAATTTTGAGTCATCATAAACAGCCAATACCACATTATACTAGTATGAAATGCTATCCAGAATGTTGAATTTTAACTGAGAGGGAAGGGATTTCATTATTGCTATTATTATGATTATTATATTACTATACTGCAAATAGGTACTGTGGAGACACAGCATTCATGATTACAGAGTCCATGATTCCACAGTCAGCTATTCAAGACGAAAATTCCAGCTTGCAAACAGTTTGCAGATGTTCAAGACTTCATTAAAAATACATTGCCAGACCCAATCGGGAACAAAATGCAAGTTTGCAGAAGTCTTTCAAAGTTGTTGTGGATTCCTTTTTGTATTTTGATTCCAGTGTAGGCATATTTCAAAATGAATTCTGTTTCCATTGTGAGTTTACCACAAACAGTACAGCACTGTGCTAATGGATAATAACTTGAAACATAACTATTATTTGAAAATAAAACAGAAAATGCACTTTTATTATTTCTCTTGATAAAATGAAATTGGTAAGTTTGCCAAAATTATTTTTTTACTACTACTACTTTCAATTACAGTGTAATTTGGTCATGTAGATACCAGCACTACAGTCTATAACCCTCAGTGGTAACTCTGCTTTCATCATTGAGGTTCAGCTGCCTCCACGCCCAGGTCCTTCTCTGGTATTGCCTAACTGTCTAACTACTGAAAGAGGGCTGCAAGGAAGCCTGCAGGCAGATAACAACATGAAAGTTACAGACTTTAAGATTATTGAAACATCATCATTAGGTCAAGGATTCAAGAAGAAAGCACCAACACGAAGGTATAAAGCCATAGAGCGTGGTTAGCAGGCCCCACTGGGAATCATCACCTCCAGTCATCACCACCAACACTGTTGACAGAGCTGGTGGAAGATGGCAGCTCAGCGACACTGAGAGTCTACAGAAAGGAGCCACACTGGACAATCCTATCCAGCCAATGCCTGCTAGGCCAGCAAGGACTGTGAGCAGTGGTGAGCACACTAACACAGAGCCTAGCACCTCATTAACTCCTAGATATCTTTTGTGTGCATTATCAAACAAATAATTGCTTTACACTTTGAAGATGAATGTATCCTATATGCAGAATCTTTTTTATACCCAGCCTAAATAATGTAAGAGTGGCGAAAACAAGCTTTACCCTGGCAACAACAAAATTCCATTACTGGCAAAGCCAGTAACTAAAGAGGCATTAAATATATAAGTCACACTCATTCTTACGATTTTACAGAATCAGGACATCTATTTCCCCTGCAATCAACTAATAACAAAGTAATTTTTCTTTATATAAATAAAAGAATAAAATACAAAAGGCATGTACTTTATTTAAAACACTGTCTGGGGTTAGCCACGCTGGGCAATTGTGCGTTGCCAAGCACTGATTTGATTTTCATTATACTGCACTGACGGCGAAGTCATTTATCTTTTCTGCTCCCAGTCTCCTTTTATCTTTTCCATATGCTTCTGTACTTTTCCTCTATCCTGCAGTGTTGCTGAATGCTGATGAAAACTTGAAAGTACAAAACCACGGACAATCTCTTTCAGATTAAAAGTTCAGGTACGGAAGGTCCAACATTTTCCATTTTGGAGTTTCCAAAGAAGCTGTACATTTGGCATTGTCCAGGTATATAAAGATCAGCTAAATACTTCATTGGCTGTCCTTCTCTAGAACAGACAGACTTTCAAACAATGAATGATGTTTCACTCACAGTTCTAATATGTTTCCCACTAAAAACAGAAATTATATTCCTGTCATTGTAGAAAAACAAAGGAAAAGCAGATATACCACATACCAGAGCCATGATTTTTTAATTTTTTTTTTTTGCAATCAGCTTAGTGTATTTGTAGACTACTAGCATTCCATAAAAATCAGGAAAAATGGCAATATAAAGAAAAAAATCTTCCTAGCCTCATGGTACTTATCCTTTACATGCTAGCATCTCACCAGCGATGTGCATACAACTGACACCTATCAGTTCACCAGCTGAACTTGCCATTATCGGTTTGTTAGTATTGAATCGAGATTGCCTTAACCCTGTTTCTCACCAAAACAAAACCTAAGTACTTAATGTCATGAGAGACAATACATCCCTCTTGAAATAAAGTGGAATAAAAATTTGTTTAAAAAACAAATGTAACAGAATTACAGGCAAAACACCATAGCTGATGCTTCACAAAGACACTTCGTTGCATTTCAGATCCCAAAGGTCTCTACGTTGTGCACGTCTGTATACAAGATGGTATCTGTACCTCTGCTGTTCAATAGAGTTAATAGAACTTAGAGAGGAATTCAGAATACACTGAACAGACACACTGGCTAAAACACACTCAGAAGTGTTGAAGATGTTGGTCAATCTCAGCACAGCAACTGCAATTGCTAATGTCACCAAACTTCTCACATAGCAATGACTTGAACTATAATTACCCATAACTTCCAGCAACAACCTTTATAGTCTCTATTCACCTGATTATATGTATATATTATCACACTATTAGCATCTTTTTCAGCAAGACATTTTAGTGAACTTCCATGAAAGTTTCCTGCCACAAAACAGAATACAGAACTGTCATCTTCTTGTTAGTCTGAACTTCTTGAACTCTTCTGCCACACCAGCAGAGATAAGCAATAAGGAATGTGTCCAGAATCAATGTGGACAAATAAGCAGAAAAGTGTTCAGTCTATACAGAATTATTCAGAACAGTCATATGTACAAAATGCTGCAGGTGAGTCTCATGACAGCAAGTGGATGGTTGGTAAAACAGCGGAAGAAATTTAACATCAGTAAGTGCAAAGAAACGTAAACAGGAAAACATAACCATAAATATGCACACACATTAGTAGTCTAAATTAGCTTTAGCTAAGGGAAGAATTCTTGGGAATCACTGTGGCCAGCTCTCTGAAAATGTCAGCTCAGTGCTCAGCAAATAATCAACAGGCAAACAAAAAGTTACAGCTGATTAAGGAAAGAAAAAAAACCAAAAAATTATTATGCCACAGAGCAAACTCCAGCACATAAACTTTGAGCACTGTAGGCAGTTGTGGCACCACCCCTCTCTCTTGTTCAGTGTTTCAAACAGGCACTGTAGAACTTAAAATACACGGAGTAAGGTGATAAGAATAAGGAGAGATGGGAAGAAAATCCCATGCAAAGAGAGATTAAGTATTTTGAGTTCTGAAAAAGGACAGCTAAGCTATCTATACTCGGGACTGGTACACAGCAGATGGGGAACAACCAGTCACTTATTATCACAGAAAAAGAAGAGAGCAGCCAATGAAAATGTGGAATAAATGCATTTAAGTAAATGAGACACATAAATAAAACACAGATCTTCTTGCCACCAACTGTCAGAGTGTGCAGTGCAACAGCTTCCAAAGCAGATAATGTACATTTACAGAGTGCACGTCCTTTGGCAGCTATTAAGCCAGTGGCCCATGTACAACTCCAGATCAGGGTCACTAACATACTAGAGTTTAGGAGTAATACTCCACTGATTGTCTTCTCTAAACTGGTCTCCATATAGGACATAGGAAAATATTTTCTTCTTCGGCTGTTCTTACATTAGGTGTGTTGTGGTTTTTAATAAATACTGGGAAAAAATATCTCAGTGTAAACTAACATGATTCAAAGACCAGCTCTGGCTTTGAGCCCCTTGAACAATGCCTCTTCCTTGTGGATAACAGGACTTTTTCCTTTAACTACAGTGACCAACACAGCTAGACTCCAGAAAATAAATGATAACGAGTTCTTAATAATCAGGAGGGTGAGGTATTGATAGAGAGATGGTAACATCTCCCTCCTCTGAAGGATCATGCTTGTAATTCACACATACCAAGCACTGGCATTAACTTCTCCACCTGGGCAATAATGACAGCAGCTTGGATGTGAAAGACTCATGGTTAGAGGGATGCTTCACAAAGTTAGAGTTACAGTTAGAGTCATCTTTCTCAATGACACCTCC
The DNA here is from genome assembly GCA_013397175.1 of Platysteira castanea. Classification (NCBI taxonomy): domain Eukaryota; kingdom Metazoa; phylum Chordata; class Aves; order Passeriformes; genus Platysteira; species Platysteira castanea. Next base: position 18,027 of record VYXC01001141.1, on the reverse strand, counting down.
ACGAGTCATCAAGAGTGGCAAAATACCTTCATAGAGTTTTATATTGTTCTTTCTCCACATTTATGATGGCATATCACTAAAAAGAACAGTCGTGCATTTCCTCTTCCTCTCAAGTTACATCCATGGACTATCCACACACTGGACGAGATGGTTCAGTCAAAAGGTTACTACATTTTTTTTAGTTTCCCATTGGATAATTGCAGGCTCACTGTCCAACCACAGATCACTAGATTTGACAGAAATGATACAGCAAAGTGTGCAGGCAAGGGAGGGGGAGGAACAACACAAGTCTGTTCAGCAGCAGCTTTCAGCCACACTGCTTTACTCACAATGCTAAAATGCAATCTATGGTTCAGCAGCACCATTCGAACTTAGTCCGCTGAATGGACAACACACAATTCCCTGGACCTGAAAGACAGGGAGTCTGAAGTGACTAGAAGCCACAAATCAGTCACCAAAAAAAAAGAAAGAGAAGGACCTGAAAATCTGTGATTAGAGGTTGTTAGATAGAGCAGAGGTTGTCCAAGGTGACAGAACTCAATAAATATGGAAAAGCACTTCAACTTATAAGTGTTAATTGTAACTACTACAACAGTTCAGCTTAATGAAAATATCCCAGCATCCGTAAACCATGACTGTATTTGAGAGGAAGCAACTTTCGGAGCAGATTCTGCTGGGAAATCAGTTTTGGTTTTTTTCAGACTTCCTAATGTAGGTACTGCAAGGTGTCATTGTGCTGGTGAGATCAGTTACGGAACAGAATGTGTAATTAAATGTATTTAAATACTTCAAATGCTGCTAAAGCACAAATGTACATACAAAACAGCACTCAGGATATTTCTTCTTAGCCATCAATCCCTGAATAACAGAACTGTGAAGCCAGGCAACTCTACGCTACCAGCTGCACTATGATTCACGGATCTTTTTTATCCTCACATTACTTCATGGTAGTATAATCATTCCTAGTCATGTGTGATTCATCAGAGTATTTTGTAGTAAAGACAAATGGTATAATATGCCCCATTGTAACCATGCAAATTACTTATCTTCATTTCCATACCTAAATTATGCTTTTGCTGAACTTTTTCTGCTGCTCAAGCAGCTCTCATGTTCTAAGCTAGTTCAGCATTTCAAAGTTGTTCCATAGTAAGGAGTCTCAAGTTTTCTGAGAGGTGGCCTTCACTTTTTCTAGCTTCTTTATGCTTTACACATCACTGTTTTGAAAAGGTTTTCACTAGGTTAACTCTAAGCTACCACCAAACTCCTCTGTATGCCTCACATGTTTCCCATGGACAGAAGTTAATGCAAGTTCACTTGGCACACAAACTCTACAGGATTTGCCTCAGCAACTCTGAATGACAGGTCTTCTGTGGATCATCACAAGCCAAGCAATACAGAGACACAAGGAAAAGTTTCAAACTTCCTTTTTCTACATCAAGGCACATATCCCCAAGGGATTAATCTTTCTGCCTTCTTGGGGCTCAATAACTTTAATATACTCATTGCTAAGCTGTCCACAAAAGATGTAATATTTTTAAGTAGGAAAGTTAATACAGTCTATTTCCTAATCCTCCACCTATTAAAACTTCTTTTTAAGTGATTGTCAGGGTCAACAGGTACCTGCAATGCTATTTTAGAACGGCTCATATTAACTGTCTAAATGTTTACTTCAGACCTAACGGTCTTGGCTAAAGAATAAACATTCAACGGCCCCAATAGAACACAAGTACAAACCACCACTCCACAGTTACAACAAGACATCACAATAAAGATCTAATACAACCTGAGCATGGCATGATAGGAGACTTCCAAAGAAGAGCGGAATGGTACTACTACCTATGCTGGTGCTTATCGCAGAAAGGTTGTGTAGTAAAAGTACTGTGGACTGAAATAAATCAGATATTCCCTGTGAACGCTCTGTTCTTTTACTTTAGAGCTGCATATTTAACATTTTAAACATAAGGCATTGCTAAGGAATAAAAAGAAAAGGTTAATGATGAGAAGAAAACCAAGTTTGGGCATCATTCCCTTTCCATCCCCCAAATCCAGTTGGCAGAATTTCAGTAATATGAGAAGAATTACTCCTTTAGTCTTGTGAGAGGAAAAAAACCCCAATGTATGTCATCTCTGATGCTGCAGTTGCTGTCTATTTATGATTGCATATTCATTCATTTATACAACTTTGAATGAAGCAGTACATGTTATCACGTAGTGACATTCCCACATACAGATTTGGGCTTCTATCTGAAAAACAGACATCTATCTATCAGACAAAAAAACTTAAAACTATCAAACTTTCTCATCATGTATAAATCAGTTTCTCTTTTACCCCACGGTATTTAAAGTTCAACAGTGAACTTACATCAACACTGACAAATTTTAAACATATAGGAACACTTTCCAGTAAAACAAAACACAGCATGGTGTTGTTCAACAATGGACAGTGATTTATTTAGCCGGGTGATTGAAACACATGCGGTATGCAATTGATTCAGAAGGTATACTTTCTTTGAAATTAAACCACAGGAATCCATTTCCCTTCTTCTCCCTCCACCTTTCATTCCCTTTTATCTTTATTAACTGAAGTACTACTTGCCATCCTGAGGATATGAACTCTTAACTGATGTTCCAAGCTGCTGTGACTACCAAACTATCACCATGCGTGGGGAAAAGGGGGGTGAGAGGGCAAAAAGTGTGGGTACTGCCAGAGGTAAATGCTAATAACCACCTTTTGCTTCTTATCCTCTCCCCCAAGCAGTCATTCAAATAAATAAAATATTAGTATCCTTGTTCTGTCCCACATTGCCACACAGCGCCACTGCATGCTGTGAAACCAAATGAACATTTTTCATAATAATCCACTGTGGGATAACTTTTTTAATAAACTTTAGGTCATTTACCCTTCAAAGAGAAACATAATCTGCTTTCAAGTTATGCTGTTCCAAATACAACGATAACATGCTCAGTTCTTATTTCTAACTGCTCTTGCTGGGTCTCAACAGCATGCAGCAGCCAGAAAGCTGCCAGGCAGGAGCAGTGGAGGATCTCCTAGGGGTACCATTCAGTGGAACCAGGCCAACAGAGCTGGTTCTCTGGCACCTGTCCCCACCTCAGTGCGTGAGAGGTGTGCCAGGGGACAGGGCCACATGCCGAGCTCAAGCAGTTGGACAGTCACAGCAACCACTACGAGCTGGAATAAACTTGAGAATGAGAGCATTGCCTGCAAGGCAGTCAATCAGCCTGGCTACTTCTACTGCTGCAGTTTGCCTTGTGCAAACAACACCCTTGGAGAGTAGCAGGAAAGGACACATGAAGCCATGGAGGCTAGATGCTAGAAAAGCATATTGACAGATTCATAGAATATGCTGAGTTGGAAGGGATCCATCAGGATCATCGAGTCCAACTACTGGCCCTGCACAGCACCATCCCCAAGAATCACTCCATGTGCCTGAAAGCATTGGCCAAACATTTCTTGAAGCCTGACAGGTTTGGTGCTGTGACCACTTCCCTGGGGAGCCTGTTCCAGTGTTCAAGCACACTCTGGGGGAGAAACCTTTTCCAGATAGCCAACCTAAACCTCCCCAACTCAGCTTCATGCCATTTCCTTGAGTCCTGTCACTGGTCATCAGAGTGAAGAGATCAGTACCTGCCCCTCTGCTTCCCCTCATGAGGATGTTGAAGATCGCAATGAGGTTTCTCCTTTGTCTCCGCTTTTCCAGGCTGAACAGACCAAGTGACCTCAGCCACTCCTCACAAGGCTTCCCCTCAAGACCCTTCACCATCTTTGTTGCCCTCCTTTAAACACTCTCTAATAGTTTAATGTCTTTTTTATATTGTGGCACCCAAAACTGCCCCAAGCACAAAAGGTGAGGCCGCCCCAGTGCAGAGCAGAGCGGGACAATCCCCTGCCTTGCCTGGGAGGGGAAGGGATGCTGTGCCAAAGGCACCCCAGGACAGGGTTGGCCCTCCTGGCTGCCAGGGCACTGCTGACTCACATTCAACTTGCCATAGACCAGGACCCTCAGGTCTCTTTCCATGGCACTGCTCTCCAGCTTCTCATTCTATTCTGGCACCTGATTAAAAAAACCCTTAAGAAAAGGTACCCGAAGTATGAAAGCACCCCACCCAAAGAGCAAAAGTGTTCTGTCAACCCTACAGATACCTTAGCAGAAAATCAAATTGACCATGTATTCTACTAGTAAAAATGGGGGTAAACACCACAAACCTCCAGGCAGCAAAAAATACTGGGACAAAGGCAAAAATAAGATGGCACTTCTGCAGGTTCTCCAACATGAAAACAACAGGTCAAGGCCTAAGAGGTGAACATTAAAGACACCTGACTGTCTGGCCCCGAAAAGGAGGGGCTGGACTGGCAACAGGTATGAATCTCGGAAATAAGTGGTTACTTTCCCACTGCTGACTATAAAAACTATGAATAAACAGCCTAAGTGTCTTGTTCCTGCAAGAAAAATATGAGTAAAACTTACATAAACCGTGGAGGAGACACTGGTCTATAAATAAATAAAAGCACACATCACTCTCCTCCATCAACAAATACTGTATCTGTGACTCAACTAGATGTCAACTAAGTCACCTGCCTCTGTAATCGATTTTCACTGCATAGAGCACAGTTACTATGGTAGGTATGCAGGAAAACACTGGCTTGACTGACAGATGTTCACGCTGGTGCAGGAATGCACTCACCTTTACATTGTTCTGGAGTTCTAGAGATTATTTGGCACATCATTTTTGCTTTTATAGCAAGAGCATGACTCTTATGGAAACACGCTAATAGACTCTTGCTACTTCCTTGGATGTCAGAAAGCAGAATTCACGTTGATGCCAAGGACAGATAAATAAGTTAATGAAGTCAAATATGACAGCACAACATCAGAAGCACAAGAAGACATGAAACAACATAGTACAAAAAGTAGAGAGCAGCTCGAGTGTTCAGTCTTGACTATGAGTTGCGTTGTCACAGCACATACTACTAAGCATATGCTCATTAGAACATGAAAGGGAAGGGAAATAGAGTCTCTCCTCTTACATCTCCTTCCTTTCCTAGCTTGTAATGTGGGAAGTAGGAGGAACTGCAGGCACTTCACTCTATGCTCCTCTGGGAAAATGGCAGAGAAGGAGTGGGTTAGGGTTGCTAAACCTCAGACCTTTCTTTCCTTTCATTAGCCAGCAGAGACCCCAGATGAAGCACCTACAGGCTGAACTGCTCTTCAATGTACAGAATTACAACTAGGAAGCTGTTCTGACAACCATCAGGCCAGGAATCGTGCTGCCTCTTGTGTCTGGGAAGACACAATAAAGATGCTCTTACACCTGCCAGGTTCAGCAGAAAGGAGAGAATGCCTGTTTATTATTTACAATCTCACACTCATATACACGTTGCAACTCCACAAGGGATTGGAGAGCATGTCACTTCCTTTTCAATCCCACTGGAGAAGAAAGGTGCTCATCAAAGTTCTCTTATCACAAAAGGAATGAAAAACAGAAAATACCATTAAGTAAACACTGGCTATTATTTACATGAACTGTGTGAAAGAATTTGACTCCAAGGTTAAAAACAGAAGGCTTTAGCAAAAACCAGGGCAACAGCCTCTCTTTCCTTACTGTAATTGCAGGCAAGCCATAAACCTAGAAAATAGCCACAAATTAAGAAACTGATTTGTGCTTTTTGACAGTCTTCTTGCTACTATATACAAAGTACACCACTGCCCCCAGATACCTTCAGGTGATCTTCCTAGCCTAAAACAAAACAAATCAACGTTTCCAAACTCAAGACTTTCAATTCAATAGTACTACTTGAAGAGTGCACCTGGGCATTTACATTAGTAAAACAAATATCACATTTAAATACAGCATGTACTACAAGTGCTGATGGCAAGCAATTCTTAAAGGACTAAGCACAATAAATGTACAGTGTTTTCCTAGTGCATTCGACTTGTAAATTCAACCAGAAATCAATAACAATGGATTGCAAGTTTGCAATTTATGTTTTAACAAATTCCCTGGCATATTCAGTTTAGCATGGATGCTGATCACATAGGTTTTTGTTTGTTTGTAGCATGTTTTGTAGCTATAGTATTTAAAAATTAATAAACTAGAAGTCATTTTCAATATACAAACCTGAAACAGAATGGGTAAGCAAATATTGATGTGGGGAATCTGAAAAAGCTACAGTTTCTTTGGATTCCTATTGTAATACAGCTTCCCAATTAAAATAATTCACAATAATAAGCACTGAACTGAGTAAAATATACTTGCAGAACTAGCCTGTTGTTACTACAGCGAAAATTTCACACATACAAAAGGAAGCACAAACACACCTACCCACATCCGTGTGGCTCAACATAACTGCATACTTCCTAATACACTCTTTCTAACATGCATTTTATTTTTAACTCTTTGATGAAAGCTGTTCTGAAAAAGGTGAGACTGGGACATTAGTAATAAAAAACAAAAACAAATGGGCATTACTGTAAGATTCAAGGACATATAAAGATTAAACATTACAAATCTCCACCAAGCTTCAGAAATATGCCTGGTGCTTCCTGTGTTAGCTGTTACCTGTTTATCAGATAAACATGTGGCCTCCCAGTGGTAAGTGATGGGCTAACAAAAGTTACATTGCAGGGCTTCAAATGTAGAGCACAACTCTGGAGCTGGACTTAAATTCAGGATGCAGAGGAAGAAAATTTTAATTGAAGACCAGTTTTACTTTTGATAGCGAAATCATTCTGCTGTAACCAATATGTTCACCCATAAAAGAACTATCTCATGTATAATTGCTTCAATATTGATTAATAAATAATAACTGATGAAGAGACTTTGCTGGCAGTTACTAACCATCAGCTGAAGGGAGGGCCTAAGGAAGAGCCTTGGGCCTTTAACCCAGGCAGTCATTAGCTGACAGAAATTGCCTGGTCTTGAGGTCATTCTTGCTATTAGGTAAAAATATTAATACATTTTTCATATACCAAATAATTTTATAAAAGCTACAGGCTGAACTGCATAGTAAGTGCACAATTATTTTATACAGAACTGATTTTTTTGGTTTCTTCTAGCAAAAAATGACAAAAAACTCACTGGAAAAAAGTTGTTCTGCTGATCAACTTGGGGTTTTTTTCTTTTTCTTAGACTATTAATGAAAGCCAGCTCTTTAGTCTCCTCAGACTGACCACCAAACTTCTGATAAGAGAATGCCCAACACAGCTGCGCACCTGGAAGCATTGTACTATGTCCAGTCATCTTGTCTTAAGGACATGAATAAAACCATGGTCCCATGCTGAAACTAAGCCAGCATGAGCTGCTGGACGTGCACCGATTCTGACCTAAATCTGCTTATGTGACTCTGTTCACTAGCTCTTCCTGGACAAAAATGATTTTTCACTTGTGCAGAATCAAGCAACTACTACTATTTACCCAAAATTATTTTTGAGACACCTATATCTTTCTGAGTTATATTAAGCCAAACTGAGTGAGTTCCCCAAGCACATGCCTCAGAGAATTCAATGCCAGGACCTTTATGCAGGCTGTCTGCAAGTCAGAAAGCACTATGGAAACAGTAGCTGTCTTACTTTCCTTTAGCCAGATTATTAGAGCTCCTCCTCATTGGCCAGAGTAAGACTTAAATGTGCTGTAAAGCTTGTGAACATTAATTACATCTTAGATAAAGTAATACCAAAACAAAAGCTGTCCAATAACGATTGACCTTACTCTGGCATAATTCTTATCGTAAGATCTTTCTTAGCCTTAAGGTCTTTGTATCATGACAAAGTACTCCACACTGATGACACTACGATAACTTTTAATGCAGCTGAAACCAAGACACACCCGGTCGTAGAGGTCTTTTCAAAATGAACGTGCATGGGTTCAGTCACACAGTGGAGGTCCTACCCTGAGCAGCTGACCCAGCTGCGGTCAGGCACACACTGGTCAGGCACACACTGCCAGTCCTGCAAAACGTGCTGCCACCTCTTTGAAGTAGAAGCAGGGGTAGTAAAAGTGAAACCCCACAAAATTCTCCTCTGGGTACTGCCCTCCTTCAGCACTTCTCCTCCCACTCACCACCACCCAGCTAGATAGCCACTTTCTTTCACAGCTGCTCATTCCCATCTGCTCTGGTACTGTCTGCACTTGTCTCTTTAACCCCTGCACCCACAATTCGTCCCGACTCCACTCCTTTCCATACACATTCTTTTTCTGTTTTTAGGAGATACTCCCCCTGACAAGAGAAACACTTCAGTGTTGCCAGTTGGCATTTTATTTCCATACCTATCTCCACATCCCATCCACGGTAAAAAGGAAGAATAGGAGAAGATTAATCTCCTGGAAACATCCTTTCCAGCAATACCTTCATCTCCACTGTTTATGTGCTCTGTCCTTCCACTAATTCAAAAAGAGAAAGAATTTACAGGGGAAAAAAGGAATTAAAATAACTTACGAGACACTGAAAAGCCATGCAGGAAATAGTGAGTTTCCATGTTCACCTGACAAAGGCATGAGAAACAGAGGGTTTGGAGAATAGAAGCACTAATCCAAACAGGGGAAAATATAAAGAAACAATAGTAGGAAAAGGCCTAGTGGATTGAAAGCACAAATAAAGACAATAATGAAGAAAAGAGATGATGTGACAGACAATACAATCCAACCAGCAATATTTTGCTTTTAAGAATTACTGACAAAGAACACATGATGCATGATTAGGAAACGCAACAAGACTAGAAGCAAGCAAGCATGTGGAGGTAAGTGAAGTTTTCTGGATTACTGTACTGTGCAAAGATGCCAGAAAACAGATCCCATGATTTTCCCCAGCTGCAGCTGGTACAACTGCTAGAGCCATACCCTGATCAGCTAAGCCTGCTTCTAAGGGCATCCTCCTCCCTCAAAACAGCATTACCTCAGGCACCACCCTGGTAGAACTACACTGCTCCCTAGTCCATAGCAGCAAAGATGACTGCACTGCACCACTGTCCCTTCCACAGGAATAAAGTCCCTCCCCAAAGACAAAGGCAGTTGCAGTGATTTCCTGTGATCCTGGCTGAATCTGAACAACATATTACGTACCTGTAATGCATGTAAAAAGTCAACTCTGCTTTTAAATTACCCAGTCTGGAAGGGATTCAGATCAGACCCATATGGACTAAAGAGTTATGGATGTGATAATGGTTCACATCCACTGAGCTGCGCTCCCAGAAAAGAACTGCTTGTCTCAATTCCCTTTTCCCAATTAATTTTAGTGTATGAAATACAAAACATCTTAATGCAATAATTATATAGGCTATAGCCACGTAAGTATTTTAACTGGCTACCTAAGCTTTCCAAAAGGTAGTTTCTACTTAAAACTTGACTCGCATTGAATGTCATGCTTAGGTTTAAACTAGTTTTGAGGTGAGTGGCATTCTTTGAGAAAAACTGAACAGCTAACATTTAAGCAGTTTTGAGGAAAAAATCTGCTTTTCATCTCACAGCTGCTTCTGTTCTTCTTTATAGTAGGAAGTTTATCTACTTTTGACCACAGTACTTTACTAATGCTGGTCAGCTGGAAGAGAAGTGAGATTATTATCATTAGCACGTGTCAAAATTTGAAAGGACAGCCCACTCCCCCTCAAAATGTTTTGTGAACCAGAACCAAGTTCACAGAAGTGCCAGAAGAAAAGCAAAAGTATATGCAAGCTGGAGTGTTTTAAGCATCTGCTAAAAAATATAATGTACACTGCATTAATTAAAATGAAGATTCACTAATATAAGAAATAGCCTATCAAGATGCTTCAGCTGAAGGTTTGGATAACTTTCCTGAAAATCCATTCATTTTTAGAAGCAAGCTTACTTTTATTATACATTTAAGTTAATTGCCACAGATTTGGGAGTAACTACATTTTAGTAAAAAGGAATTTTGAAGGAAACTAAGAAATTTGAAATTCCATGTGCAAGGATTCAGATAATTTCAAATTCACCCAGTAGCATCCACGAACTCCTGGCATTGCAATACAAGAGACTCAAAAAGATGGATTACCTCAGCAATTCATCTGAAAGAATGCAGCTCTGAACTGAAGTGCTTGCCGTGAGTTCATACCTTAAAAGACACTCTTTCAACAAAACTGAACCATGATAAAAGATGATCAGATCCCAAATGGAACTGAAAAATAGCAAGATATATTTAATCAATAACCCAGTGCAAACTATTTTGGTATTCCTGGGCATTAATATACCTCTGTGATAAGGGCTTTATAAAAAAAACAGGAGCTAAAACTCTAGACTAACCAAAGAATTTTATGGGATAAGAGACTATCTCAGTCTATGTAGGATTTTGGTCTTCAAGTCTTCACACAGATTAACCTACTAATTTTCATAATTGTTGGCAAAGTTCTGTATAGTGGTCAAGCTGCTGGGATATACATACGTATGTCCCACATGTGCTGAACCAACAGACTCAAGCATAATCATAAGGCTCTAGTTACCACAAATTCCTAACAAATGAATACTTAGATTTTCTCTTCAGATTCCAGGTAAATCTAAAGTCTTGAGAACAGTTTTGGGAAACACAAGAACAGCAGAAAGTTATGAACTGTTGTCTACAAGACATAAGTGTGCCTCTGCCCTCAAGGCATAAAACATATTCAAGCAGCAAAAGGATATGAGCTCTAAACAACACCACAAGAAAATGAGTTAAGGAGGAAGTAGGTTGCATGTTTCAAACTGACGGACCTGACGTCCATCCTCCACATTTCAAATATTTGCTTACACCAATAGCAGTGATAGGACAAGGAGTAACAGTTTCAAAACAAAAATGGGCAGGTTTAGATTAGGTGTTATGAAGAAATCCTTTACTGTGAGGGTGGTGAGACACTGGAACAGGCTGCCCAGAAAAGCTGTGGATGACCCACCCCTGAAAGTGCTCAAGGCCAGGCTGGATGTAGCTTTTGAGCAACCTGGTGCAGTAGAAGGTGTGCTTACCCATGGCAGGGGGATTAGAACTAGATGGTCTTTATGGTCCCTTCCAACCCAAACTGTTCTTTGATCCTATGACTACTACAAAAGTCTCAACAGTTCCCATATCCTTATAGGTTAAAGCACCTCAGAGGATCACTTCCTAGTCATACTTACTCCTTTTGAGGTGCCAGAGAGTAGTGTCACAGTCTGCTGATCATGGTATAAAAGGGCTGAAGAGGAGTGAAAGGCCCACAGCGTCCAGTAACGAAAACAAGACTTATTTGTTGATCCCTTCAGTATATGGCCTAAATGAGATATGCCAGTGCTGTCCTGGGTCTACAGTCCATCAGCACAGCCTTGAATCCGTGCTAGGGCTCTGGCAGTAGCACAAAAACCTTGACGAGTGAACTGTTTTGGCTGAAAACTTACCACATTTTCAGTTATTTTTCTGGTCAGTTTTCAGCCAGATCCTATGGCTGTACAGAGCTGATGGCTGGCACAAGGAAGGCCAAGAATACCTTTGGCTCAGAGAAGGTGGATCAGCTCCCTCCACTGCAGCATGATGCTTAGGCTGGCTCAAATTGTTTAAGGAGGTATTTCCTGACGTGATCAGTCTGCAGCCCCTCCTCATGCCCCCACACTACAGCACAAAATCATACAGCATTTGCCAAAGTACAAGGTAAACACCCCTTTGCTCAGGTTCACAGCTCAACCTGCTGTCTAGTCCTCTACTTCCAGAACTACTTCTGTTTTGTTATTCACAGTAACTAAGCAGGAAGGGTTTCTCTGTATGTTCACCTGAAAAATCAAGATGACAGCGCTGTGAAATATTCTATTAAGTTGACAGCATTTCTCATGTATGTTTTGGCTTGTTATACAGTTCTGAGCTTGATATTTGTACACAAAACCAAAACTGACATAAATAAAGGATTTTCTCTCTTTTTTTTTTTTTTCCAAGGCGTAACTCCTAGAATCACCCCATATTTGCAAAAAACAGCTCCAGACACTTAATGCTTCCATTAGCCTCGGGAAGTGGATAGGTTGCAAAGTCCTGCTCTTGAGCAAAAGATTTAAGATAGAAATTACTATATCAGCCTCCTGAGCTAGCATACAGCACACCAAGGAACACATCAGTATTGAAGGAAAGAGACTGGAAACCGTACCAGCATTACTGCTTTTTTAAAATAAATAGTCTCATGAACACTGGTATTGAAAAGGCTACAGGAAATACAAAAAAAAAACTTCCCAAGAAAACTAAAGTGTAGTTTAACAGCATATTTAAAAGTTTAAAATTCCATCAGACAAACACATCTATTAAGCTAACCATTTACAAAAGGCACAAGACAAACCAAAAATGTTAGACAAACCTACAGGAAAGGTCCCAAACAATACACACCATCATTAAATAGACTAGCAAATTTTAAAAATACTAATCAAGAAAATACTTCTACGTATTTGCTCGTACAGTCACTTTACAAAAACTGAGGGTTTTCAAAGTAATGAAGTGTATTTGGTACATCAGAAATACTTACAACTACTCCACTCTTGGTGACAGTTTCCCGGTATGTAAAATTGCACACTGCCCAAGCCAGGTAATAGGTGGACATGAGAGGGGTCTGTGAAAAGTGATCTGTAACCCATCCATCTTCTTCAAAAACAGAAGTTTCAACTGGCATATTGGACAAAGATAAGTAAGTTGCTTGATGTCTGATGCTGATTTTGAATGTGGCCTTGTAGATGGGCTCGTCAAAGCAAGGAAAGGCTTTTCTGGCATGAGTAGGAGAAAACTGCGTAACACCAAGAAACCTAGAAAAGCAGAAAACAAAAATAAAAATTGATTACTAACTGTGCCTAGCACTTGATTCATAGACATACCAAATAAGACACTGCTTGACTACTGTGGTTTAAGGGGAGGAAAAAATACAACTGTACAAAATATACAGTGTTTGAACACTGCTTTACCACTTTCTTACTACCTCTACTGCAACACAATAGATACAAATTAATGGTGTACAAATTTCCTACAAATTTGTAGACATCACACCGACATTAAATAAATCAACCCTCGCCTTGCATCAGACTTCAGGTTCTAGCAGTACTGTTCATCAGTATGTGGGGGAAAAAGTGAGCCACTAGTGGTTATACAATGTAAAACAAGCAGACTCAGTTCAAACCAGGATTTAACAGCCTTCGGGGACTTCACTCTGCCCTGAGACACTGACAGGGCACTTTACCTTTCTTTGGGCATGAGAACGTACGGTCACACAGTGCACTCGGGAGGGTCATTGTTTTCCACTGCTGATTACTTCTCTACCGGCTGCACATAGGTCTGGGACACAGTACTGTGCAGCACTGCTGTGTCTGTGCACATCCAAAAAAACATCCTGTGAGCTTTGCAGAATCACAAATGTAAGCAAATGATTAAACCAGCACAAAGTATTTCACCATTCTTCTACACGTGCTTTTCTTTTCTGGTGTATTTTATTGAGAAGAAATCCATGTTCACAGTTAATGGGTCAAATTATGGAAAGATCTCTGAAGGAGGAAAAGGTATTTATTAAGCACATACAGGAAGAATGGGAAAGCTTTAGCTTGACAATAAAACTTATAACTGGTTTCTTTGGAACTAAATAAATTTTGATCCAGATGTAGAATAGAAAGCGTTCTGGATAGAGCATTATATTTACACATTTGGAGAAAACCCATGATATTATTGCAGAAACAAGAAGCTACACTTAAAAGGTTGAATTATGGAGTTTGATAAGAGTATTTTTTGGAGGCTAGTAGAATGAAAAAATTACCATGGGCCAACCACGTAAATGGAAAGGTAGCACATAGGTAGGCTTTTTGAATGGTATTGATTCATGTCTCACTTTCCAGTGCTTCATCTGTGGAAATAACCATGCAATTTTAGATACTAGGCACACGTTTTTCAAAATTTTAGAGGCTGACTAATCATCTGTTATTCCTCTGAGGGAAAAGGACGGGTGGATAGTTCTGATGTAATGAAAATGGTGGCACCTATTATTAATCAGTCTATAACCATTATCCTGCAATATGATACTCTAACACTGATAAAGCAAAAAAAAAATAGGTAGCCCATAGGGAAAATAAAGTATCTAACTAACTTTTTCTAAAACTTTTTGGGTTTTACACGTATTTTGAAGGCAATGAAGAAATAAGTTTATTAAAATGTTACACTTTTTTCTTGCTAAAGTGCCTGATCGAACTATATGTATGTTTTCCAGTGAATTATCACCTCTTACAAATAAGGATGACTTTAAAAACTTGGAAAATGTTTCCACCACTGAAGCAGTTACCATTGGTCTTTTTTCTAAAATAAAAATCCTTTTTTGGCTAATAATTATTGAAGGAATTCATCACATTTTTCTTGTCTCATTACAAAATATGGATTATTAAAACCATAATTTTGCATAAGGTTGCTAAATCTAAGGTAAAAAGTTGGTGCTAGGTATCTCAGTGTTAATCCAAAAAAATTCCATATTATCAGTGGATTTGCACTACTGCAACAAAGCCAAATCAGCCAATTAAATGAAGCAGAGCAACTTAATTTATATGCGAAGTATTTCAAGTGGACCTGATTCTGCATTCTAGGCACACTCTAAACTGCTACAGATATCAACAGAAGCTTCAAGTGAGCATGGAAAACTGTACTGGCCTGTTATTAATAAAGCAAGAATGATGAACTTTCCTCTGCAATTAACAATTTTAATGAGCTCTGACACACACGTAAATGCATACTTAGGAAATACTGTTTATACTGTGACACTCTCTATATAAGGAAGCCTTCCCCTGTCCTCCCTCCACATCTTCACCTCACTTCTCAGAGATCTTATCAGTCATCTTTTAATACATATTAGGCCACTGAAACAATCCCTTCACCAGGCTAATAAACCCTGGTAAACTCTTCATCTCCTGTGTTTTTACAAATAGACAGATATATCCACATAGACATAACTGGGCAAACACTGGGCAGTCAATATTTCATACTAAAAATACATCAACTACCAATAACAGTGATATTTATAACATGTGCATTACTATCAAACATCGATTTGCTTGTTCTGCCATAAAGCAAAACAAACAATATCTTAAAACTGCTTAAAAAAACCTAACCATTTACTTTTAAAGAAAACAAACAAGCTACAGCCAAAACATTGTTTCTGTTTATCTATTTTGCTCTGTGTTCAAGCAAAACAAGCAGACTTCCATAGCATGCCAAAAGTGAAGGGCAGGGTGACTATTTCATCCTTCCCTTTACACACCTCTCTGGGTATCAACACTTTTACCTCCAATTCCCCAAAATATAACCATAAAAGGTTAAACTTGAGGGAATGACAGGCTCACAGCTCGTCTTCTCACAATACTCATGCCAGTAACTTGCAGGTGTTTTAATTCTGTCTTGTCTATTAAAGGAAGACATGTGTTTCCTCAACAACCTATCTATTTTGACATTTCAGTTGTTACAAGACGAAAGAATATGTCTGCTTGTTTTGTCTGTGTGATGTAAGAATTTTTTTTTTCCTTTTCATTTATGCCAAAGTTTGATGTTCTTTTCTATTACACCTGCATATTCCTGCAGTACTCTACAGTAGCTCTGTATTATTTTTCTGTTGATTACTGTTAATTCTAGCACATAATGCAAAGTAAATTTGTAGCATATCACTTGCATTTTACATTTCAAGTACAGTAGGAAAGATTTCAGTCAGAAAATAACTACTTTTACACAGGTCTTATATTTCAGGCTGATTTACAACTTTCACCTGTGAAGGCCACAGAAACTAACTTTAGGGGGGAAAAAATCATAAAGTAAAGGCATTAGTATGTTTGTGATGCCTCACAGCAGAGTTATTTTCTCCTCATGTACAACAAAAGTGAAAAATGATGGTTTAGACCCTTCTATAGCAACTACTACTCCAATGTGGCTGCTGTATTTTAATCGAATATAAAGATGTCAAAAAATCAAAACACTGCTGGAACACCAAGGTCTCCCAGAGCAAGCAAGAAGTCTGTCTGTCTATCATAACAGAAGGTGTCCATGTTTAAGGACTAAAAATGTTATATGTATTATATTAAAAAATGGGTTATTAACCAAAATGCCAATTGTTAATGTAAGAGCACTCTCCGATCAAAAAAGTTCCCTGGTTTAGAATGGGTATTATTCACTTTATACTATAGTGAATCATTAAGCCTGTGACATTTGAAAAGGAAAAACACTTCTTCTATTTAACACCTGAAACTACAACCATGCAATGACTACAGTTTTAAAAATGTTTTACTGAAAGAAATGTAAGTGAGCTGGTGTAAAGGAGAACATGTCGCTGATTTCAATATAGCAATGCCACCTTACATAAGGGGTAAGCACCTTGCCCACTACAAACATACCTAAGTGTATTAAAAACAAACTCATTTATATATGAAAAGTTACACACAGAGCACTTTGTAAAACATTTTACCATCGCCTTCTACCCTGGGTCTTAAACGATCCTGATGACTGAAACAGTGAATAGACTTTTTTTTGTTGGTGAGAGCTTCTAAATCTTAACTAGGGGATCGGTATTGAAGTGTAATACAGTAACTCTGGAGAAAAGTCACTGCCATACCTATTTGACAGTTTAATTATTCCTACACAAAGTCACAGTACATGAGAATAATAACTGCTTAAATAACTTCTCAGATTTGTCAAGTGAACTATACCCCCTGCTGTTAACAGTATTTTGTTTTCTGATTTGCCCATTTCAATACAGGTCTGTAAGAACTCCCAATTACCCCAACCATTCAGTCAACCGTGATAAAAGGCATTTTATCCGCATCTTTTCTTACAACTGTGCTTTTTCAAATTTCCTTTTTATTTCACTGTGACGAAAAATTGCAAAAACTTAATTTCAATCTTGCTTGTGGTTCTAATATCAGGCTTTTTAAAACTGTCAGTAATCATAGTAATGAAAATATGTTCTAATAAAAGGGCTTTTGACTTAATTGAGTTGGTGAGGATGCTTTTCATGTCTGACTATTTTTGCCCAGTTCTTCCAACTATAAAATCTTAGTTTCACTTACATTGTTTTCACAATATAAAACAGTAAGATTCAGGAAGAGAAAACCTGTCACTGCACAGAAAGGACACCTTAAAAAGAATCCAATTCTAAAATTATAAACCATGCCAGAACTATCAAGAAGTCCATCCCACCTTTCTTTTCCTTTACAAAGCCTGATTGTGGTTAGAAAACACCTTCTTTAAAAAGAAAGCCTCTGTAACTGGTTAAACGGGGACCTCCACAGTGACCCCGCAACAAGGGCCTCGACAGGGACCCAAGGGGGTTCATAACAACATGAATAAATACAGGTCAAGACTGAATCTTGCTCTGCATGCAAACGAATCAGGTCACAAGGTGTAAATCTGCAGCGACCCAGCTGCAGCGGGTGTAAACGTATTCACCTTATGTGAAAACACATCCCTCCACGTTTTTGCTTTACCTAATAGAATAAAAACAAAACAGAAGTCCCACTCCCCTACAGGCTGCTATTTGTAACCTGACAAGGCTCTGTCACACGAGGGCACACGGCAGCCGGACAGTCTTTGTGTGAAACAGACCCGGAGTCTCTGCTCTGGCCTGCCCTGACAGGGACCTAGCGAACGGTCTGCTTCACTGGTGCCACCCCTGGAAGTTTGCTCGTTGCCACCGTCCGCCCCCAAGCTGCGCTGAGGCATCTCCTGGCCCGCCGGCCGCTCCCCGCAGCCCTCCCTGCCCAGGCGGGGCGCGCAGCCAGAGCGCTCCGCTCACCTGCCGGCAGCCCCGGCTGGCCCCGGCTAACCCCGGCTAACCCCGGCCCGGCCTCCCGCACGACCCCAGCCCGCCCCGCCCCGCGGCCCGAGGCAGCTCCGCCCGCCCCCGCTCGCTCCCGCGCGCTCCCTCAGCCTCGGCCGTCCTGCAGCCGCTCTCACGACTGTCTCACGACACCGGCCGGCGGCTTGGAGCGGGCAAGGGCTCGCAGCCCCCGAGAACCTCCAAATCTCTTCCCTGACAGCCGGTCGAGCCCTAAGGAGATGCCCAGAGAGAGGTG
>VYXC01001140.1:16293-55268 GCA_013397175.1 Platysteira castanea | reverse complement strand
CTGGACTGCAACACTATTTCACTAATGATCACAAAATATTTTATAAACATTATTTAAATCAAGCCTGTCAATAGTGCTCTTATAAAAGAAAACTGTTTTATCCCACTGCAGAAACAATGACATGCA
Organism: Platysteira castanea; assembly: GCA_013397175.1. Taxonomy (NCBI): domain Eukaryota; kingdom Metazoa; phylum Chordata; class Aves; order Passeriformes; genus Platysteira; species Platysteira castanea. Next base: position 55,142 of record VYXC01001140.1, on the reverse strand, counting down.
GAACACAGCAGTGTTCGCCAGGGCAAAACACACAATTCAAGGGCCAAAACAGAGAAGCCAAGCCAATGCAGCTTGTAGAGACTAGCACAGACCTCTACAAGCTTTAGCTTTTCTATTGCAATGCACACTAGTGACAGGCTGAAAGATGAGTATAAATAATAAACAAAACTGCAGATTAACAATCTGGAAAACTAAGTCATTAGAGATAATAAGGTGTATAATCTGACTTTCAAGACTATGATCAAACTAATTAAGAAAGAAGCAACAAATTTATTTTGAGAAGTCAATGAAAAAAATATATATACACATCAACATGATATTTTTATATATTTCAATATAATATTAATAAAAAATCCAAACTCCATGAGCTTCCTGCTTTTGTAAAAATTCAGATCCTATTCTTTTAGACCAAAATTTCTTTTTAGTCTTCTATTACTACTGCCCTCAAAAATTTGCTCATCAGCTGTAGTCATTATTGTGGTTTAATCCCAGTCAGCAGGCAAGCCCCACACAGCTGCTCACTCCCCTACCAACCGGATCTGGGAGAGAATCAGAAGGGTCAAAGGTACAAAACTTGTGGGTTGAGATAAAGACAGTTTGATAGGGAAAGCAAAAGCCACACACACAAGCAATGCAAAACAATGAGTTAATTCATTGCTTCCCATGGGCAGGCAGGTGCTCAGCCATCTCCAGGAGAGCAGGGCCCCATCGTGTGTAACAGTGACTTCGGAAGACACACGCCATTACTCTGAATGTCCCTCCCTTCCTCCTTCTTCCCCCCACTTTATACACTGAGCATGAGGTCACATCCTCTGGAATATCCCTTTGGTCAGTTGGGGTCATCTATCCTGGCTGTGTCTCCTCCCAGCCTCCCGTGAAAACCCAACTTCCACACCAGCATGGCAGTACAAAAAGCAAAAAAGGCTCTGTGTAAGTCCTGCTCATCAATAACAAAATCACCTCTATATAGCAAACCTGTGCTCAGCACAAATCCAAAACAGTCTTATATCAGCTGCTGTGAAGAAAGTTAACTCTACCTCAGCCAAAACCAGCTCAGTCATATATGACATTTAATACTCATTATATAAAGACATGCTTCATTGTAAAAATATATAAGGCCACCTGCCTCCTCCAGTTTACTTATCTAGGTCTATGATGCACCTACATTCGTATTATCCAGTAAAAGCTTTTAGAGCACTGACTGTCTCTCAGAAATTTACAAATTTTCCCCATTCTTTTTACAGTCTGATGTGGCAATGTGCTCCCATCCCCAACCTGCCCTTTATATTCCACAATGGTATCCCTGCTCAAGTAATAACCACAAGTAGTGGTCAGTCATGGATGTGTCTGGTCCTGACGGCAGAATCTGGCACCAGCTGGCCTGGGGAGGAGACAGATAACAACATGATAGACAAGAGCAACATTTGGGCAATACACCCAGCTAACCAGAATGCTGGTTAACATCCAACTCACTGCAAATTTGGAAGAANGGGACACATGGCGGGGCACGGGGTCACTTGAACCCCTGCTCTCAGGTCACACCTTTCTGTTTGCTATTGGATATTTTGTGTGGCCCAGCCCAGGAAACGGCGGGGGTTTCCCCGGGAGGAGGCTCAGTCTGTGCCTGACTCCTGGCCATGCTGGCTGGAGGAGAAATAAAGATCAAATGAACACCTATGAAATATCATGTCCCTGATTCTTCCATGGGCCAAAGCTGTTTTCAGAATCTGCACTGGACTGCAACACTATTTCACTAATGATCACAAAATATTTTATAAACATTATTTAAATCAAGCCTGTCAATAGTGCTCTTATAAAAGAAAACTGTTTTATCCCACTGCAGAAACAATGACATGCAGAACACAGCAGTGTTCGCCAGGGCAAAAAACACAATTCAAGGGCCAAAACAGAGAAGCCAAGCCAATGCAGCTTGTAGAGACTAGCACAGACCTCTACAAGCTTTAGCTTTTCTATTGCAATGCACACTAGTGACAGGCTGAAAGATGAGTATAAATAATAAACAAAACTGCAGATTAACAATCTGGAAAACTAAGTCATTAGAGATAATAAGGTGTATAATCTGACTTTCAAGACTATGATCAAACTAATTAAGAAAGAAGCAACAAATTTATTTTGAGAAGTCAATGAAAAAAATATATATACACATCAACATGATATTTTTATATATTTCAATATAATATTAATAAAAAATCCAAACTCCATGAGCTTCCTGCTTTTGTAAAAATTCAGATCCTATTCTTTTAGACCAAAATTTCTTTTTAGTCTTCTATTACTACTGCCCTCAAAAATTTGCTCATCAGCTGTAGTCATTATTGTGGTTTAATCCCAGTCAGCAGGCAAGCCCCACACAGCTGCTCACTCCCCTACCAGCCGGATCTGGGAGAGAATCAGAAGGGTCAAAGGTACAAAACTTGTGGGTTGAGATAAAGACAGTTTGATAGGGAAAGCAAAAGCCACACACACAAGCAATGCAAAACAATGAGTTAATTCATTGCTTCCCATGGGCAGGCAGGTGCTCAGCCATCTCCAGGAGAGCATGGCCCCATCATGTGTAACGGTGACTTCGGAAGACACACACCATTACTCTGAATGTCCCTCCCTTCCTCCTTCTTCCCCCCACTTTATACACTGAGCATGAGGTCACATCCTCTGGAATATCCCTTTGGTCAGTTGGGGTCATCTATCCTGGCTGTGTCTCCTCCCAGCCTCCCGTGAAAACCCAACTTCCACACCAGCATGGCAGTACAAAAAGCAAAAAAGGCTCTGTGTAAGTCCTGCTCATCAATAACAAAATCACCTCTATATAGCAAACCTGTGCTCAGCACAAATCCAAAACAGTCTTATATCAGCTGCTGTGAAGAAAGTTAACTCTACCTCAGCCAAAACCAGCTCAGTCATATATGACATTTAATACTCATTATATAAAGACATGCTTCATTGTAAAAATATATAAGGCCACCTGCCTCCTCCAGTTTACTTATCTAGGTCTATGATGCACCTACATTCGTATTATCCAGTAAAAGCTTTTAGAGCACTGACTGTCTCTCAGAAATTTACAAATTTTCCCCATTCTTTTTACAGTCTGATGTGGCAATGTGCTCCCATCCCCAACCTGCCCTTTATATTCCACAATGGTATCCCTGCTCAAGTAATAACCACAAGTAGTGGTCAGTCATGGATGTGTCTGGTCCTGACGGCAGAATCTGGCACCAGCTGGCCTGGGGAGGAGACAGATAACAACATGATAGACAAGAGCAACATTTGGGCAATACACCCAGCTAACCAGAATGCTGGTTAACATCCAACTCACTGCAAATTTGGAAGAAACTAGCATCTGTACGCAGTATGCAAATATGACTATGACACAATCATCTGACTCCATGAGGACTGGACAGCCCAAGGCCTGTTGCGCTCTCCGGCATGGCAGTGGGCTGCACACCAGGATCTCCCCTTGAGTAGGAATGCCTCTCAAGGTTACTCCTCAAGGTTGAGAGATTCTGTATCACGTCAGATACTTGGTAAGTGAATTGGGAATAAGCACACTGAAACTTGGCAATCTTTCAGAAAGGATGATTAAACATTGGAATGGGCTGCCCAGGGAGGTGGTTGAGTCACTGTCCCTGGAGGTGTTTAGGAAAAGACTGGATGTGGCACTTCGTGCCATGGTCTAGTTGATGTTGTGGTTTGATCAAAGGTTGGACTTGATGATCTCAGAGGCCTTTTTTAACCTAATTGGTTCTGTGATTGAGAATATATAATCCTTTAGACATTAACCACTGGCCAAGGCTGAGACTAAGTGTGGATCCAGCTGCACATAAACTCCCTTCTGAAAGGAAGTTTGGAACACAATGGGGTCCTTTCTGAACCTCATGACTCAGTGGGAAGATCCCCCTGAAAATTCTGTCTGACTGTTCTCTATTTAGTAAATGCTCAAGTATACCTGGCCACTAATTCTTGTTAAGCCACTGCTGCATTTACCCTTGAACTTCTCTTCTATCAATAAAATATAGTTTGTTCTCACTTGAAAGTAAAGTGCATCCACAACATCAGAACAGGAAGAATTTCTTTTTCTTTTCAGCCTTTGTTTAAGCTTTTATGTGCCTCCTTCTAATGTTCTAAACCCAGGTGCACTAGCTGAATGGCAGAGAGGGAAGCTGAAAGTTTTCCTAATCTCTCCATTTTGGCACCATCCTGGCCCCCCTGCTTCCCTGAGCAGGAGGTGCCACAAGGCACTGCCCTGCTCCAGGATGGGCTGAGCTCACACTGTGCCTAAACTGGGGTGCATCAAAACAGCTGCACAGCCCTCTCTGCAGCAAGTGTAAAACAATCCAAAGATTTGATTACAGCTTATGAAAACCTACATAGTCTGAAAATTAATTCTTCAGGACACAAATGTATCTTCACAGAACTCAGTATAGATGGTATAGTTAGCAAATCAAACCAATAATAAAATAACAATAACTCATAATAAAATAGTAATAATAATAAAATAATTTGAAAGAACAACGTGAAACTGAAGAAATATAAAGAACTCATTATGACTGAAAGGAGACTAAAGTACATATTCCTTAGGTCTTACCGCTGTGACAAGATTGGGGAGGAAGGGAACAACCACAGTACCTGAGAGAACTTATGTTAATTTCTTTATTAAGATGAAAAGAAAATAAAATTCCATCTTGAGATAAACAGAAAGGCTGCCTTCAATTTCTAAAAGTGATGCAGCAAAGCCAACCTTATAGCTACTTTTAACTGAACTATGCAGCTTTTGGGAAATGAAATAAAGAAATAAATAAGGCTTATTCTGTGCAACAGAGAAAATGAGATGATTCATATGTTATTAATGCTTCTCATTATACAAAGAGATCTAAAATTTACAGCCAAAGAATAGAGAACAAACAAACTCCCACTAATGTTTAATTGTGCTTAAAATGCCACAGAATAATTCGTTTTGTACCATTGAAGCTTCCTATCAAATTTATTCCCACGTCCAAAGCTTGGCGAGCCAAAGTTTTCAAACCACTGAACCTATGAAAAAAATGAATTAACTGTTTCTTCTGTTATTTGCTGCAGGCCCAAATTATAAGGAATAATACACACTATAATAGAATAAGCCCTTTCTTTTATCTCAACTAAGAAAAGTGTACAGATGAAAACCAGTCCCACAAAGGATGATTTTTTTTTTCAAATTATTGAGTTGAAAGCTTTGAAGAATGTCAACAGTAGCAAAATGTTTAATTACGTGATGTTAAATCATTAGAGTGTTAATGAGACAAATCACTCAGTTTACCAGTTGTATACTAACTGTAAAAAGGAAATTTCTTTCCAGTGGACCAGTGCAAAGATGACATGTGAACCTGTACTGTGAATGCGACCAGTACTACTGTGAGGGGTCTCTCTCAAACAGACTCAGGAATTTTTGAAGGAAGATGGCAGAGGGGACAGACAGAGCGGTAATGAATTGGAAATGCATTGAGGGTACATCCCATAAAACGAAACAATGACACAGGTTGTGCCAACAGCCTAATGAAATCAAGAGAAGTCTCCATCTGGCATGTAACAACACCAAAAATAGCCTGACCTTATTTAGGGATCTATCAGGCTATCAGTTGTGGCTAGCAATGACAGAAAAAATACCATTTTGTTTCACCACAATTTGAAAATCCATGCTTATTCCAGTTTTTAAATTTGGACATAATTTCTACATGGTATAAAATAGGTTGCTTAAATTTTTAAGGTAAATATAATGAAAATTACAGTCATTTAAAAGAAAAAATAATAAAAGATTTTTTTTTTTTTTAAGCAGCACTTCTTTTTGGAAACATGTGAGTGGACAGCATTAACTAGTTGTCATAAAATGTATCTTAGAAAAACCCAACAGTCAAATCAAAAACTAGTATGTCAAAAATTTTCTTGAGACATATCACCTGCTTTTATATTTCCTTGCCTTTTAATTTTATTCAACAAGTTGATCTAGAGATGGCACTCAGATTTGTGGAAGGCAAACTCAATCAAAAAAATTCAAGGACAACTGTCTAAGGCTAGAGAAAGACAGTATGAAAAAAAAAGAATGTGAACATTGGAAACATAACCCATTAGTAGGATCTAAAAAGTTCTTCCAGTTCTTCCCATTCAGTCCTCCTGGACTCCAGGTGTCCTTTGACAATGGGAGGTGAGTATCAGGGACAAATAGCAGGAATCTAAGATCACTGTAGTCTCCAGGACCAGCACTTCTGGGTGTTTTAAACACTCTACAGTTCTGAGAGAAGATCAGCGTCTTACACAAAGGCTGCTTTTAGCATTGGACAGAAAATATAATCATTTAACTTGGATTCTCTGATCATAAAACAATTTGTTCTCAGAGTGTTAGATGTTTATTTTATGGCAACTAAAAAACAACAGTGCCTGTCAGAAGTGCTAATACCTAGCTAGTTAACTCTATGGATGCTTAAACATTTACCAAAAATGTTCCTAGGCACTTACAGTCTTCCCCCAGGCATGTCTGGAAGTCCTAACAGTGCTGAAAATGCAGCTGCTTGACACATGTTCAAGTTTCAAAATCATAATTAAATCTAGCTTTCTGTTATCTCTCTGAACTGACCTCATCTAGAAAAAATATTTTAGGGCATATCTGCGAAATTGCATTTCCTGTAAAATAAATGATATGGTGACGGCTGCACTATCATACATTTAACTCATCCAGTTTTGAAGATTTGTCTCTGAATTTCTGAATATTTAAAAAAGAGACAAAACTCCCCAAACACCCCATGATGTTATAGGCTGTATTACAGGACCCACACAATACTGTAGGCTCTACTGGGTTTTGCTGGGGTGGGGTTTTTTTCACCACAGTAGCCCATGTGGAGTAATAGTTCAATGTGTGGCTGAAACAAAGTTGATAACAGACCAGTGTTTCAGCTATTGCTGAACAAAGCTTAGACAGCATCAGGGCTTTTTCTCCCTCCCATTTTGCCTTTCCTGTTGGCTGGGGGTGGGTACTGGGTTCAGATGAGACCTAGCCAGGACAGCTGACTCCAAGAACCAAAGGAATATTCCATATCACGTGGTGTTCTGCAATAAAAGCTCAGGGAATGGAGAAGTAAGGGAGAACATTCATGGTTATATTTGTCTTCCCAAATAACTGCTACACATGGTGAAGCCTTGCTTTCCAGGAAAGGCTAAACATCTGCCCACTGATGGGAAGTAGGGAATGAGTTTCTTATTTTGCTTTACCTGCACATGTAGCATTTGCTTTCCGTATTTAACTCAAGTATCTTCATATCCAACTCTGCTTTCACATCTCCTATTTTCTTCCTGACCCACAGCAGAGAGGAGTGAGAAGAGTGTTTGGCTATTGGCCAGAGCCAATCCACCACATGCTGTCACTAAATCTGTATTGGGAAGGATCCCGGGACCAGGAGGGGATGCGCACAAGCAAACATGGATCTGGCCTAGTGACTACAGCAAGTCCCTTGCAGAGGAAATATAAAATGAAACCAACTAAATTAAACTGAATTACTCCTGAGAGCAAGAAAGAAAACACAGGTCTCCCAGCCCACCCTCTCCAGTATCAGTTTGGAGGAAGAGGCCATTTGTTCATAGCTTGTTTTTATGTCTCATTTTAGAGGGTGTTCAAGCATACAAATCCTGAGCAGAAGGAAATGCCTATTTGTAAAGCAGAGACCCCAAATTCTGCAGGGCAGTACAGTGGCCTGGGCTCAGCAGACAGGTCAAGATGAAGTGTTTCTTATTGTCTGATGTAAATAAGTCCCCCTGTAGTGGCACTGCTGTGTCCAATATCTAAGAGAAAAAACTCTTCCCAGACTGGGAAGAGCAAGGTGACTAATTCAGATTTGTCTATTTCTAAAGTAAGCACCTTCTGTTTATTTATCCAGTTCACATCATGTGTTGGAGACGGAAACAGTCCACAGGCACTTCTCAGCCTACTGTCAACATTTCTCTTGAATGTGTTTGGTCATTTGTTCTTTATTATTTAAGAGAAGGGAACTGTAGTATAAAAGTGGCATAAAAGTGTGTAAGTATTGATAGGACGTGTTAGGGGAATAAATCATATTGATTGAGCATCTTGTCACTAGGGTAATTGCATCCGTATTTAGGAATTTTAACACCGTAGCTGCAGAGGATCCTGGGCACAAGTCCAGTGCTGAAAATGAGAACTGGGGCTCACAGTGTCCCTTTTGGAAGACTAGAGAACACTAAGTGTAAAATGTCTCATCAAAATACAGGAGAAAAGCCAGACAGACCTATTGAAAGTGAGACCATGGCAGATGGTTCTGATGTTAGGATGGAAAACCGAGACAGAAATGATAGGAAGCCTTTTAAAAAAGCTGAATGCAAATGAACGGAGAAATTCTATTTAACTTTTTCACCCTTCCCAATAGTTCATATTCCCATCAAGGGACTTGATTCTCTTCTGCTTTACAGCAGTGTCACTCTTCAAAATTGCTCTTGGCTGTGATCTTTACCTGTGCTCTGCACCATAATTTCTAAGTTTTATGAATTGTCAGTAACAAACTGGCCAGGACAACCCCTATTAAACTTCCTCATCAACAGTCTTCTGAAAGACAGAACCCAGCAACATGATTGGTGTAGGCAGATAAATAATTAGGCATATGCAATGGTATCGCAAGAAACAGATGTGGACAAAACACCACAAATGAGAGACATTAATTAGGAGCTTTAAAAAGATAACTAAGATGATGCAAGAAGAAAGATTAGATACTGGCTGGCTAGCTTTGTGCTACTTGCTTTTTTTTCCTCCAATCTTTTAAGCCTGTTAGTCTCTTTGTTATGTGTTTGCTTTGTGTTTTTCTGTGTCCTTTATCTTCAACTATAGTTGATTTTACAGTCTAAATGTCAGTAATACCAGATGCTTGTAGAAAAAACCGATTTTTTAAAATGTAATAAAAACATGCATTTATTTTAGGATAATCTGTTTCCTGGAAGTCATAAAAAAGAAGAGACATAAATAGGAAAATATTAAGTCAATTAGTTTGAGCTGTTATTTATTGTGAGCAATTTCCATCTACAAACGAAGTATACACAGACAAATGAAGGGATATTGCACCATTTTAATATCACACTGTGCATCCAGGTATCTTTCTATTAAGCTAGCAGGGTGTGCATGACTCTCAAAGGAAATATTCATGTCACTGGTAAGGATGATAGCCTTAATGAAAACACTTTTCTTTTTTTCAAAGAAAGGCTAGTTTTAGTAAGCATAAACTACAAATTATGTGTACATAATATGCTATGATTCACTCGAGTGCAATTATCATTCCTGATTTCTTTTTCTAGAAAATAATCTACTGTGTAACTGTAAAAGAAATGATTAATTGTAAGATTTGTTTATAAGACAACTTCTATGCAATACCAAACAGAATGTGTGAAAATAAAACAAATCTACATATTTATAAAGAAACCCCTTAATACTTACATAAGGGATTGTGTCCAAGGTGTCTGTGTTGACAATTATAGGGGCAGGGCTTGCCTGAAAGAGAAAAAAAAAGAGAAAACAAATTTAAAGACCTGAAATTCATTAATATTGAAATAGCCATAATAATACATTAGGAGTCAAAAGCTTGTCTTCCCACTGAATTCAAACTGTACAGCAGTACATAACTGCATAACTGTGGGTACTGCTCAGTCAGTTAAGGATGAAGGAAATAGATTCTCAGCCTCCAAACCACAGCTCATTGTCGTCTTTCAATTTCTTCAGGCTTTGGACCACATCCTGAATATGTAATATCTAGTTCATTTTTTTAGTAGAACTGTAAGAAACCTTATGTATTCAACTTACAATTAGGGGATGCTGAGGTTGAGAGTTTCAGCTCCCCTACAAGTCCACCTTTTCTGTTTGAAGCAAGATGATTAATTGATCTTTACAGAAGATGAACCTCAAAATTTAATGATTACACTACTTAGCAGTATTGTATAGGTATGAGTCTATGTGTGAGCACATATGTTATGATATTTTTGTCAAAGGTATATAGATTGCATGGTTCATATACACTCAGCCGAGATTCAGATTGAAATGTAAACCCTGTTTAAAAAGACTTGTCCATCTACAAAGCTGCCCAACCCGATCTTTAATTTCTTGCTGAAGCTGATACCCAGGCTAGTTTCCAGCCACCCGAACCTCTTCCTGTTCTGGGATTCAGCGGCACTGACCCAGTGCCAAGCTCTGATGTGACTCAGCTGCATAAACTTGACTCAGACTCTGGAGAAAACCAGGAAGTTGTGAGAGCATGTAGGCCAGAAGCAAGCACCATCAATAAAATGTCACACTGAGGCAGGACTGCCGAGACAGGCTGCCTTCCATCACTTTTTGTGCTACATTCACTACATGTTGATCCTACTCCTGAGTCCTTGAGTTATTAACAATCCTTTCTCAGCCTTACTAATTTTTTAGCTTGGGCAGCAAAGACTCTTCAGGCACTGTACTGGGCTGATGAAAATACTAACGCTTAGAACAGCAGCTCACTAGTTCTATTCATCTACACTGTATATTTGTCACTGAATGACTGTCTGTACTTTAAACTCGTGCAGACTGCAGGGTCTCTGTGCATGGTAGGCACGAACATGGCACTGCTGAAAACACTGATCCTGTTTCTGTCATCAAATATTTGCTGTAGGATTTCAAAACCCAAGTAACAACCCAAATTAAGAATGTGACATTAGTGCAACAATTCAAATAACACAAGAATAACCCAGGTTTTTTTCCTCAGTTTTTGTGCAGTCATTCAGAGATAATTCTGTGTTCAAAGAAATTTTATATTACTGGACAAAAGCTACTCCTGATTAATGCCTTTATTTCTATGCAATGGTGTAAGCCGTGAATTAAAATTAAATGCAAATAATTCGGTGTGTCTGCATTTCATGGCATGGACCAGTTGTCATGGTAAGGTATAATTTGACACTAAAATGCTTAGTATCTGCAAAGATATTGTATGCCCATACCCCCTTATTGTGTCCCAAAACACTGGACACACTGAAGTGATAGGTAAAAGCTGAAGACCACATGATTATAATATTTTTAGCCTTAGGCATATGGAATATGCCTATAATTGCATTATCATTGAAGGTTAAGTAAATTATTTCCTTTTTAGAATCATAGTTTTTATTTACATTAATATTTAACTCAATACACTTTAAAAGTGCTACGTATGCTTCAGGAAAAATAAGCTTGGGAATTTTCTACAGTATTGATTTTATATCCTTTTTATTTTTACCTACTGTGTTGGTCTATTGCCAACTACAAACAAAGTTTGCAATTTTCAGAAAAAAAACCATCTTTCCACTGATTTAAAAAACCCTATCTACTAAAATAACAAAAATCTTTCAGAAGTAATTTTCCAAAGCATTCTCCCAAATCACTTTAACCTATTGAACAAAGTCTTTTATCTATATCAGATTTTCCTCAAGTAAAGCCAAAGAAATCATAAATTAGCAAATGTGGGAACACTTGGGACTGGACAGAGTACTCCTGGTGCAGTCTGTGAGGGGATGAGATGTCCCCCACACTGCTGCCCAAGCAGTTAGTACAGCCCAGTTTGCCATTTGCCTTCACCACTGCAATGGTGGACTCACGTGCAACTTGTTCTTCTCTCTACAAAGCTGCAGCTTAGCCAGACTCTGGCTGGGACTGCTCCATGTTTTAGTCTGTCCTGTCCTGTATGTTTTCACTGAGCTCTCTGAGGGTCCTCTCAGCTCATTTCTCCTGCCTATTGAGATTCCTCTGAAGAGCAGATAACAGTCCAGTGTATCATCTGCTCTTCCCAATCTGGTGTTACCTCAAACCTTGCTGACAATGCTCTCTATGTAATCATTCTGGTTATTAATGAAGACGTTAAATAGCAGTAGCACCTTCCCCAACTCTGTATGAACACCACAAGTAACTTGCCATCAGTAACAGAACTCGGAACTGCTGACCACTACTCTTCGGGTCTGGTGGTCTAGCCAGTGTCCCACTCATCTTCTAGTACATCCATCTGTTTAGTTTCTCTCTCATTTGGCTATGAAAGAGCATTTGCACTGAAAAACTTGCTAAAATCCAAGCATATGACATCTACCGATTTTCCCTCGTCCACAAAACTAGTGGATTTCTTATCACAGAAAGCTATTAGGTTTCTGTGGCGAGGTAAAATCTAAACATTTTTAAGTTAACTTCTCTCTTTGTAATCACCTCACTCTGTTGTTCATGAGCTTTGACAAAATGTTCTGAAAGCCCAGAGGATGGACACCCACCACGATGCTTCCATTTGTCAGCTTCCTACATAATCCTGATCTCTGAGTTATCACTTGGTCCATCATCCCTTCCACAGCAAAAGTCTGAGCATTTGAAGCTGCGCCTTTGAATGATGTGATCCTTTCCTCTCCAGCCCTCCTACTGTAAAGGATCAGTTTTCAAGCCAGTGTACCACTCAGGGTTCATTTCAACACTGTGCTTACTGTATACTTTACTGATTGGAAAAACTGAACTAAACTATCAAAATGACGATTTTCTGCAGCTGGGGCATTTATCCTGTTCAGACACATGGGCATGAAAAAATTAATGGAACAATAGTTTCAGACGGACACAGTGACTATAAGCACCTGCTCACAACTAATATCATCAGTGCATTTTCCTCTTCTGTTCCTCCTGTTCAGATCTCTGCATGCAATTCTGTGTGTATATGGGGGACAGTGCTTCTTGTTACGACTTTTTAGTTTTTTGGGTGGGTTTTGTTTGTTTGTTTGTTTGCTTTTGTTTTTTCTCTTTTTTTGGTTGGGTTTTCTAAAATAAGAAATATGATTTAATACAAACATTTTGCTTCCGTCTCTCTGATATATGGTAATTTGAAGAACACTAACCTCCTGAGCTGCAAAATTGCATTAAAGTGCAGGAAATGGAGATTATTTCATTAGCTGGGCCCTGTTTGTAGCTCACGCTTTAAAGCAAAGTAGGAGACTTCAATCACGCAAAGTTGAGAAGACAGTTTGCAATCACTGAAGAGAGCCCTAAATATAGTGCTAACCATGGACAATAGCATCCAAACAGTCCTGTAACCACAATGAAATTACTGAAGGGATAAGTCAAGACATGATCAGTACCAACCAGCAATCAGAAAGATTTTACCTTCCAGGATGATGTGTCTGTATCTATGCTGACTTAAAAACACGTCACATGCACTGGTTCACTAAATTCTCAAAAAAGATACTCAGATATCTCTGTACTGCTAATGGAGAACATTGACAAATCTATGAACCAGGATTCATCAACAGCACTTCCAACTGCACATAAATTAACAAAGGCGTGCAAAAACATGTCTAGATTCTCTTGGGAACCTCTGCCTACAGTGTCTTTGAGATAGCACCACCTCTTATCTCTCAATCTATGTAGCCACACAGATGTATATAGCCTCCATCTCGGCTTGAGACTGGGTGAGAAGAAATAGCTTTCTGGAATACAGCGACTTTATTTCTAACTCTGTGCTTTGACCTGCTCTGCAGTCTTGACCAAGACACTGAATTACACTTTACCAAGTAAATTACACTTTACCAGTGATGCCATAATGATTTTTGCTTTTTTCATATACTCCTCTCATATCCCCCTTCATACACTTTTATGCAGCTTTCATGTATCCCAAGTGCTTTTTGCCCACATACTTGTAATTCCCTAAGTTTGATAACAAGCTTAGACCCAAAGTTCTGTGGAAACTTTGTAGTTAGGGCGTCAGAAAGCCCCAGACCCAAGGTCCTCTCCAGAACACATTCTGTAAACGAAGATAGACCCATGAAGGGGGGACATTCCTCAATAGGGGGCTTCTCTTGAGCCTCTCATTGGGGATTCTATGATAGATTGTTAATATGCAAGGTCTATAATTGTATAGGCAAATCATCACGGGGGGGCTTTTTCCGTGCATTCTCCGGTGTGCATTCTCCAACGTGCATTCCATGCATCGGTCCAGGGGGGCATTCCTGCCGGGTGTTCCTGCCTGGATCCAAGGATCCTTAATAAACACTGAGGTAAAATCCCTTTTTCCCCTCTAACCGTGTCTGGCTTTTAATTCTAAGCCGAGGTAAAGGCATCACCAGCTTTTCCCTGATGCAAAATAAAGCCAAACCAATCACCAGAAGTGTGAGTATTACTGTGTGTAGTGAATTGAGTGATCCTGTTTTCCCCATTCCTAACTCATTTCCCTTTCTGTCCCAATCCTTACCTATACATTAAGTATTATAATAAGTGGACAATGTACTGTGCAGTCCAACTTAGGTCCATGCAGGGAGCAGGAGCTGTTTCTCCTGCCCTTGACTGGAAGCACTCTTTTCAGCTGAGCCATCTCTGTGCTTTGAAAAAGGCATCACACTGACAGCTGCAGTGACAGATTGGCATAGCTGAGACAAAACTTGAATAGCTTTTGGAAAAAAAATAAAAATGGAAGATTTTTTAATTTTTCTTCTTAAAGGACTTGAGCATAACAGACTTTGCTTCCACAAATATATACAAGATTGTTCTGCTTGCAGCAAGTCAGACAGTCTAGTTGCTTTTCTGCCAAAAGCACAACTTAGTAGCAAGATAGAGTAAAAGCACTTGAAGCCAGTAGAAACAGAACAAAAAGGCACATGGTCTAGTTCATGAACAATTACTCTGCTACCAAATTCTCCACAAGTGTATGACATGACTCATGCCTCTCAGACAAGCTGAACTTTCCCTCTACCATGAGGGCTAGCACTATCCTGGTTGACTGGTTTTGGTCATACTACTCACAGTTTTAGAGACTATCCATATTATACAGAGTTGCCTTCTCCAGCATTCATAATTCCTGTTTTAACTGTTCCTACTACGCAGTGCTATATTCAACACCAGACCACGAAATCACAAGCTTATTTATGTGGCAACTACTTTATAAATAATAAGCACAGCACGTTCTTTAACAAGAAAACACAACCCAGTATGTCATCATTTTGAAATTGCCCACCTATGCTTATTTCTTACTGCGATTTTAATTTCACAGGATCAATAAGGTTGGTAATGACCACTAAGATCAAGCCCAACCAATAACACATCACTTCCAGGTCCACCCCTAAACCATGTCCCTAAGCAACCCACCTACACGGTTTTTGAACATTTCCAGGTACGGTGATTCCACCGCTTCCCTGGGCAGCCTGTTCCAAGGCTTGACCAACCTTTCAGTGAAGATTTTTTTTCCTTAATATCCAATCTCAACCTCCTCTTGTGCAGCTTGAGGCTGTTAGATCTCTATGTTGCTTTTCTTGTTAAGGAATCACCATCATTACCTATATTACTACATTTAAACTCCAAATAAGGAGGTGGTGAAATTGAGAGTAATGTAACAGTATTACCACTCAAAAAAGTAAGCTGAGTTGTCAGTGGCTTATTGCCATCTTTTGCAGACAATGAACTCTGGACTGTGTATCAGAGTTAAAGGCTCATCTTCCCAGGCAGCCAGCCCTAAACTCTGAAACACTCTCCAGGATATACATTTGCAGTTTTATATTACTTCAAAATGTTAGAATTTTGTGTCTTAATAATACAAAGTAGAGCAGTCTCTATATTTGTACATGAATAGGGCATGCTCCCTTTCTCACATGTACAGTTTCAGACTGTTTAAGGCCTTAAAAAAGTAACACTGAATTAGTTTAAATTCATATTTTCAAGAGTTCGACAATTGCAAGAAATAGATTTACATATACACACAATGGCAGGAAAGATTAAATGACAATTTAGATGTCAAAACAGTAATACTCTGGCATGCCATGAGGCTTCAAGATCACAGAGCACACAGAGCCTTTTGTCATATTTACCACTGAATTACAAACTGTAAGACTAAGAAAGATAAAAAGTCATTTCATTGTTATTAATCGGAAAATGTAAAAGATAAAAAACCTCTTTGAACATCTAAAGAATGACTTTGCAGCAAACAATCCTACCTCTGCTCTGAAACATAAAACAGAAGTCAAAAGCAGCTTTGCTTGCAGGCTGCAGCTGCCAAGAAGGGAAGAAAAACACCCCAAGAAATCCTCAAGACCACTCCCTATGTATATAATGCAACTTCATATAAAGCCATTTAGTTTAAACATAAATTGCACCTTTCAGAGGAGGTGGCCTTATTCTCAGACTTGGAGTTTTATATTGTTTCTACTTAATCTGTAGGAATAATTTCCTACTTAAAATTGTATTAACTGGCATTATTAAAAAAACCAAAACACACACACAAGGAAAATCTAACATTTCTGTGTGGATTCAGAGGCTATCAGAGGCAATGACAAGAAAGCACCTATTTTGCAGTTGTTAAAGTTTCCCCTGTAATGATCTTAACTGTTAGCAGTTTGAATTAGTAATGATTAACATAACAGGTAATTTTTTCCCCAATATAAGATCCAGTGAAGGACATAGAAATATCAATGGGAAAAGCTCTCTGGGCATTGGAACAGGCTCCCCAGGGAAGTGGTCACAGCACCAAGTCTGACAGAGTTCAAGAAGCGTTTGGACAATGCTCTCAGGCACATGGTGTGACTCTTGGGGATGTCCTGTGCAGGGCCAGGAGTTGGACTCAGTCATCCTTTTGATTACCTTCCAATATTCTGTGATGCTGTGCTAATACACATGAATGCACACAGACTCAAAACAGACCAGAAAAAAAGCACGCACCCAGATTTTAGGCATCCTATTTGACCCAGCAGCGTGCTTTATTTTTTTTCCAGCCTCACTGTGCAAAGATAAAACTCTATGCAAAGAAAAACAAAATCAAAGCCAAATTGCAGCCATTCTTTCATGGAATCATAGAATCTTTTGGGTTGGAAAAGAGTTCTAAGCTCATAGAGTCCAAATGCTAACCCAGTGCTGCCAAGCCCACCCCTAAACCATGTCCCTATGTGCTACGTCTACACATACTGCAACACTTTCTCCAAATCCCGAGCAGAGCCAGAGGAAAAACAAATGCATGTGTTATCCCAATACAAACAATGGAGGGGCTTGATCTGGACTGTACTTGCAACCTAATTATGGTACTTGGTCAAATTTAGCTTTTCCTCCTTTCTTTTCGAAAGTGAAGGCTGCCTTACCCACCATGAATTTTCATTTTTAAAATCATAGTACAGCAAGCTTACAAAGAAGGTATCCAGTATCTAATTCTGTTACCTTTTGATATCATTAAATACCTCAAATTTGAGTGTAACATTTATTCCTGCATGGGTTTATAAAAACACGCCTCAAAAACACAGGACCAAATGTACTAAAAATTATAATGCAGATGAAGAGAACAAAAAAAAGAGAATGCAAAACTAAATGTGAAATAGGGGAATTATTTGAACAAAATTCAGTATCTATTCAAGAGGTTTATCAGAACATAAATATCAAAGAATGAAACATCTGTTTTCAGGTTAATCTGTTACATTGAGCACTGTAAACAGCAGACCAGAAAGAGTGGAATCAGTGCCCAAGAGTGCTCATCTCTGCTTAGCAAGAGCAGAAGTCACCAAGGCTTACTGGTGTCACAGTTAAAACTCTCCACAGAGAGAAAAGAATATGAAATACTGAAGTTTTAGAGTTTTGGAAAGGTTCTAATAACACAAATGGCAAAATCACCACTGATCTTGTTTCAGCACTGAAGTGGCCGTGAGAAGAGCTGGAGAATACTGTGGTCCATAAAATGCATCAAATTAACTCACTGATCCTGGCTAAGTATGCATAGAAGCAAAGTTATTTTGCCAGATGCTTTCACTTAATGAATATACATTTAAGTATATGGGAAGAACTTAAGAAACAAACTTGATTTTGCATATCTGCAATAAACTGCAAATTCAAATTGGTCTCTGCTGGAACAAAGGATGTTTTGATTTTTATGTCACTGGAAGTAAACTTCCACCCTAATGTCCTCTGGAAAAGTTTTAATTGATGTCCCAGAGTGCCCCTTTATGTCCCAGAATCTCTAAGTGATGAATAAAATTAACTAAATAATTCCAAATATATCACTTGCCCGACAGCTTGTTTTGGACCCTAAATAACTGCAGGACCACTGCACTCACAGAGCGTCAGTTTAAAAGATAAACATCCATGTGTGAAGTGCAGCTATCCAGGGCTCAGGGGAAATCATTTACATGATTTAGCTTTGTGTGGCATAAAATACATTTCTCAATGAAGATGCTCTGTTAGATAAATTACAACTATTTGGTACTAGGGCTTGCCAACCATTTTTAAATGTCAGTTTTCTTACTGATGTCCTTCTGCCTGAGAACCTGGGTGCTCTGTGGGTGGCTTGCAGGACAGCACATGCCAGAACTGCCAGTTTTTTCATTATTTTACAGGTTGTTGCACCCAGCAGGAACATCACAAGCTGCCAAGCTTAGCCAGGGCTCTCCTTGTGAACCTTTGTAATGCCATCAGATGGTTACTGATAAAAGCGGATGGCTTCTTTTGGATAATGCAATCTTGGTTTAGAATAGATAGTGGAAATATGCAAATGCCATTTTCTTTTTGGTTTTAGGACCAATTTCCCGTGTAGTTTAAAAATTTTGCGCAGAGAAAAAAAATCAGTCTTATTTCTAGACTTTACACCTCGTTATTCCTTACTCTGCTACATTCAATTGTCTTGTTTCAGGAGAATGTCCTACCGAAGCATGAATCTTGTGTCTTTTCTGCCTTCCTTCGGCTCCCTGCTGGACGGAAATAGCAAAGGAGCAGTTGACTGCAAGAGAGGCGTCTGTGGGGAGAAGCCAGGGCTGCCCTATGCTGGACACAGGTGGTCTCAGCCACTGTCACACCAGACCCACCACCAGGGCAGGAGAAACAAGGAATAAGGAAGAAAAGGGTGAAGGAAAAGGAACAGCAAAGAGAAACAAGCATGTCCTGACCCTCGCTCCAAGCCTGTGTGTGAGGAAGCCCAAGTCCCTCACCTCCCTAACGAGACTGAGTGGGACCTAAAGTGATGGCTAGAGGAGGGGAGGTGTCTGCAGTGAAGACAAACCTCATAATGAGCTATTTTCCCTTAGTGTGAGTTTGTCATCTTTGTTTCTCAATATCCAACTCAGTACTTAAATGTTTATGCAAACTGGAAGAAAGTTAAATTCCCTAAGTCGAATCTGCTTCGCCTTCAAAACACCAATTATTCTGAAATTTCACTGTAGAACAAATATGTTTTCAGCACCTTTTGTTTAGTCATTCTATTTTCTGAAAAAGCTACAAATCATGTATTGGAGGTGAGACTGGACCAGCAGAAGAAAGCAAAGGAGGAATGTGTTTGGTTATGAAAGAAAATGTTGAGTACACAGTGTATCCTGTGCAGATGTGAACTCACTCAAGCTGGGCTCTGAAGGGAGCACCTCATTTGTGGCTCTGTATGACAATAAGCCCAAGCTAAGAAAACTGCCTTTCTATAAGGTCAGTGTAGCAGCGTAGTTTGTAGTAGAACAACAAATCATAAAATCATGGAATGGTTTGAGTTGGAAAGGACCTTTGAAGCTCATCCAGTCCAAGGCCCCTGTGACGTGCAGGGTCATCTTCAACTAGATCAAGTTATTCAGAGCCCCATCCAACCTGACCTGGAATATTTTCAGGGATAGGGCGTTCACCACCCCTCTGAGCACCTGCACTGGTATTTTACCACCATCATTGTGAAAAACTTTTCTTGTATCTAATCTTATCTAAATCAATCATCTTTCAACTTAAAACCATTAGCCCTTATCCTGTTGCAGCAGGTCCTGTTAAAAAGTCTGTCCCCATCTTTCTCTTAGACCCCTCCAAGTAGTGCAAGGCCACAATAAGATCTCTCAAGAAAGAGAAAGTGGAAGCAGTACCATGTCCAAAAGGAAAGTTGTAATGTAAAAATAGAAACACATAAAGTAGCAATTGATTATACTTATAAATATTTATACCCTTATAGATCCTCTACAAAGAGGCACTTTCCATGGAGAAAGAAAGCTACGCCTACTTCTCCTCACATATTCTATTAAAATGCATTGGTGTTGACCTCTTAATTCTTAGAAATAGCATTAAGCAAAAAATTTCAAAATACAAAATCAACACAACATGGCACCATAGGTTTGGAGAATAATGAAACAATATAAAGGGACTGAACTTGAGGAGAAGTAACAGTGCCACAAAAGTAGCTCTATGGTATGTTATTGCTTAAGTAAACAGAGTGCCAAGGGCCATTTAAAGTCTGAAACACAATGGAAATGACTGAAGAGTACAGCAAAACCAATATTCTTTCAAAGAAGTTGTTCAGGACCTTAAAAATACACCTTACTTAAAATTATAGGCCTGGAAAAAGGGAAGGCAATTCCCCTTAAGAAATGATCTAGGGAAAAGCAACCTTATGAACTTGAAAGAAAGAGATTATGGGTGCAAATAGGTGCATAGGACCTATTATGGTCCTACCATGGGTGCAAATAGGACTTAAAAAACAAACTTAATAAAATGGACTAAAACGAAAAGGAAGAAATATAAAATAAATTGCTTTGATGTTATGAATGATGCTGAAAAGCACTTCATATCAGGAAAATTATACTTGCCTGTTTTTCAATTGATATTTTGTTACTTTTACTACAGGAATATTTTCCAGTTTTATGCCAAGGGCAGCCAAGTAGATTTTATACACTGCTACAACTCTGTGGCAAATTCAACAAGCTACAGTATAGCCTCCCTACCAGAGAGGTTGAAGCTTTGTTGCCTAAAACTCTTTGTAGAAACTAAGGTTAGCACTGAAATAAGTACTGTAGGCAGTACTCACATTCTGACAGATGGGCAATGTGACCTATGAGGTCTTTCCCCATCTTTATATTTTAGCAGTCTGTCGTTTCTCAACAGTGTTGTTTTGGCTAGAATTGGATGCAGAAACACTGAGTAAAAAATTATTGTCTTAAACTGAATTAAAATAGATGGAAACAGTGATTTATCTAGCAGCAAGTAACATGGCCCATTTTCTCATGACACAGGCACAAAAGGTAATACAAGGCAGCACTTTGAAACATGACTGTTCCTGGGCTATAGGATATCTTTTAGTTACTGATTTCAAGACATATTTTCTGCTTTATAAAATACAAACATTTACGATGTTGCTCTCTGTACACATTATTAGTAGTGACCTGGACAGGACTAGGGAAGTTCTGTACTCACTGGATTTACTGTGTGAATGTATATAATTAAAAGCCACTTATCCCACAAAATGAAACAACCTTCCTTGCACACAAAGACAACATTCACCTTTCACTGTATCAAACAACAGATGTAACAATCAAAGACACAAAACCTAAAAACTGTCAGAACTGATCTACCAAGATTGAGAAGATGGGTTTGCAGATCAATTAGGGAAACTTCAAATGTCACAGCAACCCTTCATGCATTGAACGGCATCCCCCAAAACACTGGAACGTTAAATAGTTCAGAGCTTCAAGGCAGCCTCTTCCTCTAGTAATAACAGCAAATACAGTAACAATAAAGAACAACTCCTGGATATCTGTCTCTGATATGATGGTGGTTTGGTTCTCTTTTTTTAGTGGAAAAGCTCCAGGACAGGGCTTTCAGAAATAAGCTTTCATTACTGTTAGAAGGGATAAAGAAAACATTTCCTGGCAAAGGAAACTGAAAGTTATGCACTGTACCTCAAGCGCTAGGAGAGAACACCTGGAAAAGGACTAAGCATAGCATTTAGTAACACAAACAGAGCTGTCTGCTTAAGGCAGGAAGCAGGTAGAATACAGGAATCAAAGAGCGCAGTCCTAAAAATATTCAGTTTCAGGAACTCAGATTTCTCTTGTGCCTGTACGACAGCATTTCAACCTTGAAAACAATTCAGCATCTATCCCAAGAAACTGGCATTCAGACATGAGGCAGCCTTTCCCCCGAACCATTTGGACAGATCCAGTCTCCTCCTACCCTACCTTTTAGGCACCATTCCCACCCACCAAATGAAACATATCCCCCTCCTCCAGTAAATTATGATGCCTGCCAGAAATAGCACATTTACCATTCTCAGCCTGTTGTAAATCCTGACTTTCGCCATGGGACGTCTAGGAAAAATTAACACTTAATTTGATGGTCCTTTCCAAAAGCTAAGCAACTTCACAGGCAGGTGCACCAATTCTGAGCACTAACATATAAAAACCCCACTGCAGACCTGACCCTGATACTAAATAAATGTTTGGCTGGGAGGACAAGAAATGGGAACATCGTGTGCTTCAGAGGAATGGGAGAAAAATGACATAGAAAATATTACAGCAAGAGGAACACGGAATCTGTGGGAGGCACAAGGTTTTTTAGGGCAGCCGTAACAAGGAGAAAGTAAGAGATTCCAAAGGTGAAGTCAGCCCATCCTTCACATGCTACTAGATGCTTTATGACACATTTTGAAATGTCTTCTTCAATTATAAGCTCTCTACTCATACACAAACAGGGGTTCAAGCATTTTTTTGCTATAAGCCCATCTGTTACTAAAGACCCTTTTGCTCACTTATTAGCTCAATACTGATCTGACAAAGTTAGAAATGAATAATTCTTCAGGTTGTTGAACCCATACTTAACAGTACAGATGTGTGTCTCTTTTGCACAATATTAGCATATTTTCATTTAAAAATACGCCATTAAATTTATATTTCACATAAAATGAAGATACATAGAAGAAAGAAAAATACTCCCTTTTTTACTTTCCAGCACATTCTACATCGCTTACCTAACTTGATCACCAAAAGCCATCAGCTATTAAAATATTTCCAGTGCACATGACATTAATACAAATAAATAGGTTCTTCAAAATACTTGGAATTAAAAGTAGTAACACATATTGATGTAAACATAGAAGAAATAACTTGTTTTGTTTTATTTTATACACAATATACAATATTACTATATGCTATCTGGTGATAAGCAGTAATACCCATATGTTCAACTTAAATTTATTAATATTTATTCATATTTATTATCATTTTAAAGCCATATCTAAATTACATTTTTTTCAGGCAATAAGCATTATTTGTTATGTAACTTTTTTCTCGATCATTAAAGTAATGATAAAATAGAAATACTGACAATATAGTTTAACTTCAGGTATACAGAACAATGCATTCTCTCACCAGAAAATCACCAGCTTTTATAAAAGACAGTTCTTTATTCCTCATCCTCTCATCACAAAGAAAGGCAGAAGAGCTATGGTCAGAGGTCCGATTTCATTCAGTTCAACAGAGTTCAGTTTAATCCTTTTCCCCCCCAAAAGAAGCCTAACCCTCAGAATTTAAATTTAAAAACATGCCTTATTTTAGAGATATGTTGCAGTTTTCCTTACCGGGCCAAAAGAATCAAATGAACCCTGTTCCCGACTCTCAATAGCTGAAATTGTTTTCAACCAGAGGAGATAGCTTGAAATATCAGATATTTCAGAATGCTCCATACTGAAAGCTGCAAGATTAGCAGGACTGAGGTGAGACAGACTCGCAAAAGGAGGGCTTTGGCTGTGTTACATAAAGTTCTAATTAGATCCTTGGTACAAATTGCTTTCCTAAGAATAAAAAGTTAATCAAAAAGCCTCATTGGAAGAATAGGAGGGCAAGATTAGAGCCAAGACAGCTGTTTCACTTTGGGACAACCACACAACTGCCTAACTAGATTGTGTGCCACTATTCAGAAGTGAAAATATAGGTGTGAATATTAAAGAGTACCCTTTGTGTTACTTTGGACTAAACTGTTCACACCTGGTTTACCACAGTGACACTTAAGAGACCTCTGTCTACTGAGATTCTAATGCAGCAAGCACCTAACTATCAGACCCCCTTAATGTCACAGCCAAAATATTTACACAAAAAGAGGAAAATTTTGAGAGGAACTGAATAGAGAAGTGGTGTGAAAAAAAGTTTTGCAAGGACTTTTGGTGCCAAACCATAAGAGCCAACCTACAACGATTTGTTTAATTCGACTAAATCTTAGAAAACTACCCAAATGACCATAGGATAGCTAATGGATGATTTCGTATCTCTCCAAAAAGATCTAATTCCTGCCTCCATTTCCAAAGTACAGCTGAGAGGTCTCTTTATCTGTTCGGGTTTATATTCCCTGCACTTATGGGTGGTACTATAGAAATTAAAGGAGCAGTGACAAGACCCGAGGAAACTGCGTGAAGCTGTGTCAGTGGAGTTTTAGATTAGAGATTATGAAAACCTTCTTCACCCAGAGGGTGGCTGGGCACTGGAACAGGCTCCCCAGGGAAGTGGTCACAGCACCAAGCGTGACAGAGTTCAGGAAGCATTTGGACAATGCTCTCAGGCACATGGTGTGACTCTTGGCGATGGTGCTGTGCCGGACCAGGATTTGGACTTGGTGACCCTTGTGAGTCCCTTCCAACTCATCTTACTCTGTGATCCATCAGAGGTCAGACATGTCTGTCTTACCCAATGGTAAAATTCAGAGCACACAAATCTTCAAGATTTCAACAAGGTCGTGATTTCAGTTAAAATGTCTTTTTAGGAGGAGGGTATAGGATATTTGTAGGCTGTCTGCTCTGAAGAGTCACACAAAGACTGACATTACACGTATTTTCTGGAACAAGATGTCATCCTTTGCCAAAGAAGCTCTAAAGAAAATCTGATGTCAGAGTTGCTAGGTAGTCATGATGAAATGAAAATACCAGATATGAAGGATGAAATACTGGAAATAACTTTTACGTTCCCCAATTCCTTACCTACTCATAAAAATGGGTGTCCAAAAGGAAGCAGGACATAATTATTCATTGAGAGACAAAAGAGGTGAGAGGAGAGAGACTGACAACTCCTGGTACAAGGGACAAGGAAACAAGTGGCCTTAAACAGAATGTCATTTGCTGTGTATTAAACCTTTTTGTTTTTTCTCCTAGTAAGTTCATTTTAGGACTCCAAATATTCACGGTCAAATTGAAAAACAATGTCAGAAGGACCAAAATACTCGACAAATCAAGCAAAGTTTAGAAAATAATACTGATTTTAAAAAAATAAAGAAGAAGCATTAAAAAACCCTACAGGCTTGCCTAATTTAGAACAAAATATTTCAAAAACCTTTCACAATGTAGCATAAGTACATTTTTGATGAACAGATTCTTTAAAAATATTGATATAAAATTTTTCAAAGAAAAAAATGGTATGCAGCCTAACATAAAAACTGTACTTTTCCCAAGAAAATTAATTTCTGAAAAGACCCAAAGAGGACTTTGCAAGAAAACATATGTAGTTTTGCAGAGTGGAGGTGAGGAAAGGAAGACAGAGTGCTGCTTCTCTCCTCTACTTCACTTAAAATTGCACTGTTTAATAAGAAAATTCTACTAATTTAAATGTTATAAAAATACTCCAGTATTAACTAAAATGCAATATCCCTGTAAAGCATATTTCAGAAAATATCTTATTTGACAATACAAACATGTTCATTTAGTGGCAATTCTGAAATACTGAGCTGTATATACCCAGGAGCAGGTACCTTTTCCTTTTCCTTCAAACTTCTTCCACAACATTCCATACATTATTTCATATAAGGGCTTGAACAGGCCTTTGGTTTCACCCAGTACAGTTGTTTGCATCAACTTATAGAATCAACTTATAGAATCAACTTATAGAATGTTTTAGGTTGGAAGGGACATTAAAGATTATCTATTTCCAATCCCCCTGCCACGGACTTTCCACTGGACTAGGTTGCTCCATGCCCCATCCAACCTGGCCTTGATCACTGCCAGGGATGGGACATCCACAGCTTCTCTGGGACTTCTCTGGCAACCTGTGCCAGTGCCTCACCACATTCATAGTGAAGGATTTGTTCCTCATATCTAGTTTAAACCTGCTTCCTTTCAGTTTAAAGTAATTCCTCCTTGTCCTGTCACTACACACCCTTGTACAAAGTCTCTCTCCAGACCTCTTGTAGCCCCTTTAGATACTGAAAGGTGCTATGAGGTTTCCCTAGATCCACATGATCAGTATTATTTGCTTCTCAGAAAAGTGCAAGACTTGAAAGTGAGAGCATAAATAACTCACCAATTCTTCATCAATTTGAAGAGCTAATGTTTAAACCATTATCTTCTAGGACATGAGGGATCACTTATTGTGAAAAAGATTGCAACTAGTTTGTTTGGTGTACTACCTGATGAGCTCATAAAATAAAGTTTAATTTACAGAGTACCTTCTTCTGTAAATGTGACAGATCAAAATGGACCGTGACTGACACAGCTGAGTCCTTCAGCCAAGCTGGCAGCACCTCTGTGAAAATGTCTTTAATAAAGGATGGAAAATACCGAGGAGAAGAGAATGAGGGAACAACTGGACCAGAGCAGTAGATGGCACTGCTTGGGAAAGAAGGCACACCCACAAAGAGACCACGGCCGATGGACAAGCCCCTGCTGAAGCAGGCAGTCCCTCAGAGGGGCTGTTTTGCCTGTGACAGGAACTGGTGAATGACTTCTCTAATTTTATTTCAGTGCAGCCACTTTCTCTCTCCTGCTTTTCTGATTTTCTCCCTGCTGCAGGGGCAGTGAGACAGCGGTTCTGTGGGGGCTGCCAGCTAGGGCCAGCTCAACACAACTTGATCTACTAGCTCTCCAATTAAAGCACCTTTCAGAACACCTTCCATCGTATTTTAAAAAATGATCTTATCAAATACCTAAAACTTTTCCAGTATTTCTGAAAAACCACTATAGACATGTAATACCTCAGGTCAAGACAGTGATGACAAAAATTTAATAAAAAAACTCATACTGAATAACGATCAAAGTATGACAAAAGCTGATGCAACTACATCCCATAGAAGCTCATACAGTTTATACACAAAGACACAACTCTCCCAGTTTTTCCCTTATGTTTCATAGGAAAAAAAGAAATCCATGTTTGTTTATGCCTTATATGTATAGTGCCATTTATAACAAGTATTTATTTCTATGAAAACAAGTACTGCTGTCAATCAAGTAAATGGTAAATAATTCAACCAGTAAAATTACTTTTTATAAGTTAATATAACAAATCAGCTGAGAGTAGCCCACTATATCTCCAGCAGAGAATTTTAAAAATTAACTGTACTTCACCTTTTTAAACCTTCCTAACTGGATTACTGCCTTCCTATGTACATTAAAATGTTTAATTTTAAATATAAATTTTAGATAATAGCTTCTATAAAGCCTCATTAGAGTTTTGCCAATCAGTTGTTTACAAACCTCTAACACATTAAGAACAAATGACAGAGATAACTGAGTGGCTTGCAAGGGAAATATTTTGCACTAGAAGAATAAGAACAGTATAGCCATTCAGTTTTTCATACAGGTTTATTTATTTATGGTTGCAGAAATATGTGGCTGAAATATGTGTCTGGAGGGCTTTGCTAGTTACTCCTATTTAATTTTCAGTCAAAGGGAAATAAATACTAGTGATTGCTAAGTTCCAGCCCAGAACTCCTGCATCACGATGTCTGAACTTTTCCATCTAATAATGAGAGGCAGCAATAATGCTTTATTATTGCTTTCAGATCAACTGATACTCTGCTTCACTAACTTTTCCCCACTAGTGCTACAGTAGTCAAAGATCAGTCATTGCAGCAATTAATTTTTTTCTTTTTTGTCCTTTAAACTCCTTTGTTGCATTGAATGTGAGTGCAAGATCTCTGCAAAAATGTTATTCTCTTTCCCCCTCGTCTGCCACTTTTGTTGAAAACCCACGGTGGTTTAAAGATAAATTTTAAATTACAAACAAATGCAGAAGTAGCATTTTCTGTGTATTTGATATATTCAATTTCGAACACATCTTAATTTTTTTTAATCTTGTCAATTTGCATATCAGATGAATTTTTAAAGATTTTTCTTCTTTTTCTTTACTTTTACATAGAAATGGAAAAACCAAAAGCATGAATTTAAAAAAAAAAGAACAATTGCAGGTTAGACTGCTACTTTTCAGTTCAGAAGGGTACTTAACTTTTGGGTTAACCTCAGCACTCAAAGTATTGCCAGTAATACCAAGTCCCACCAACAAAGACTGTGTCAGAGTTACGTGGGAGCAGCGTTAAGCACTCTGCTGAACTGTGGTCCACAACAGTGGCTTCTTACTGAACTTCTGTATTTGAGCAAAAACACCTTTTAAAGAAGTTCCAGCTACATTTAAAGACTTTTTCTGCCATTGCTTTGCTCTTATATTTTCAGTATTTTCTCTTCCTACTCCAAGTTTACCAATTCAGTAGTACAAGAACTGGTTAAACTGTGTTGCCCAGCCCAGTGCAGCATCCCAGCAATGGGTTCAGTTCAAACTGCTGAAAGGAACATAATCTATTGATGGAAAAGCTTGAAGTAGTTAAGCTTGAAGCTGGTTAAGTAATTGCACTGTATCTTCGAGTCAGTATGTGCCTCACTCCCAGAGTACGGCCCCGCCTTTAGCTGCAATTTCTCATACACAGAACGGGCTGATGCAAACTGGCCCACTTCAACGAAGAACCCACTACCCACTGCATCTTTCTACAGTAATGTGAAGAACCACTGACCTCAAAAAGATGGAAATCCTATCAACATACCAGGCTCATGGATCCAGAAAGTCACTGAGAGTCCCCAGCAAGGGGACTGAGCTTGATGCTGCACCTCAAGGATGGCCACAACCAGCAAGGACCCCTAAAGGTCCAGTGAGAACAGATTTCAGATACTCTTCCACATAGATGGGTTAAAACTTAGAGTCGTTCAACAAATAGCGCAGGTAGGTTCAGTCTAGCTGTTGCCTTAGGACTAAGCTATGACAAAGGGGTTGAAAATTAAGCTCTCCCTCTGTTCTATGTACAATCCACAAAAACATTTGTTAACTTTCCTGCCTCAGCCTTCCCAGCGTGAAATGAAATGAACATTGACCTAACTCACAAATATATCAAAAAACAAAAGAATCACATAGCTGTTTCTTCTGAGGCGCTTTAAGAAATGTCAAGACATCAGGCAGTAATGGCATCTGGAGAAAACAGACAGAATCAATTTTGCTTTCATCACCTCTCCTGCTCCTGGTTGGTTGCTGAACGCCAACGAATACTTCAGATTGCAAAAAAGAATTTTCTGCATCTTTGTAGTTTTATTATTGTTTTTATTATTAATAAAACCAAAACCTAGCTCCTCTACCCCTCATCCCCTTGCTATCAAATGTTTTTCCAGTGGCAATTCTGTTCCCTTCTGCATTTTGCTAGTTCGTCAGATTTGCTGAACCCTCAAGTGCAAGAGGAAACATGATGAAATAGAAACTGGCAGAAAGTACATTAAAGTTATTATCACCTGAGGACAAATCCTGGCAAGTGAACCACAAGAAAAAAGGCTTCCATCTGGAAATCAGACAAAGAGCATACAGGTAAACCCAGTAATCCCACTACTGTTTTGGCAACCATTCCAAAATGAAAAAATACAGATGAGTTATGAAAAAAAAATTATAGAAGTAATAGGACTCTTCAAAAAGAGGACAGAAAGGAGCAAAGGTGAAGAAGGAAAACAGATACTAAATTTGTGATACTAAATCCAGTACCAACATGCATTTTGAAAGGGCATTATATAAAATGAGCAAAAGGCAACCTTTTGGTTAGATATGACAAGGGCTCCCATCAGAGGACACGGACCAAAGAATTATGAATCTGAAGAGTTTTTTAGGTTTTGTCCATTCAGCAAAATATTTCTGCAATTCTGCATTTTCATCCACTACTAAGAGCTGATTCATTCCTTTCCGTATTCTCCCTATGATTAACATGACATTTTATTTCTTGGTACATGAATTAGTTTATCTGATAGACAGCAACCAGTGCTTAAAACCAAAATAACTTGGAGTGATAACCTCAATTTTCAGCACAAATTATTTAAAAAGTAATGTCTGAATTCCAGTTTTGTGCTGACTACATAGACTTAAATGCATCTCAGCTAAAAGAGAAGATCCACTGAGAATATGGCCACGACAGCTCAAAGAAAAAAAAAGACAATATTTTTGCAGATTTATGCCTGCAGAAGTGATCAGATTGCTTCTACTTTTATACTTGAAGCCGCTGAGCAAGCTAATAACTGCCCCAGAGGCAACTGCAGTATATCATGACTCTGCTTAATATGTGTAGTAGATCTACGTGTGGTACATTACAGAAAACGTATGGTGCAGTCAAATCAACCCACAACAAACTGGTATTGCACCTCTTCATATTTCTATGCGGTTTAAGTTTTTAAAAATCATTAAAGATTTAAATAATTATTATTAAAACTTGTAATAATAATTATAGTAACCTATAAAGTTTTTCAAAGTTGCTGTAAATTCTATAGACCAGGTTTTTACAAAATTCCCAGTGGGACCATAGGAACCTCATGAGGTTCAACAAGGCCAAGTTTCAAGGTCCCACACCTGGGTCAGGGCAACCACTTGATATCAATACAGTCCAGGGGATAAAATGTATTAAAAGCAGCCCTGCCAACCAGGATTTTGGGGGAGCTGGTGGATGAAAGGTTGAACACAACCAGCAATGTACTCTTGCAGGCCAGAAAGACAACTGTATCCTGGGCTGCATCCAAAGAAGCTGTTAGAGAGTGTCCAAAGGAGGGCCATGAGGATGGTGAACAGCCTTGAGCGGAAGCCACATGAGGAGCAGCTGAGGTCCCCTCGTCTCTTCAGCCTGGAGAAGAGGAGACTCATTGTGGTCTACAGCTTCCTTATGAGGGAAGAGGAGGGACAGGCACTGATCTCTTCTCTGCGGTGGCCAGTGACGGGACCCGAGGGAACTGCATGAAGCTGTGTCAGGGGAGGTTTAGGTCAGAGATTAGGAAAAGGTTCTTCACCCAGAGGGTGTTTGGGCACTGGAACAGGCTCCCCAGAGAAGTGGTCACAGCACCAAGCCTGACAGAGTTCAAGAAGCATTTGGACAACACTCTCAGGCACATGGTGTGGTTATTAAGCCTGTCCTGTGCAGCACCTGCCTCTAAATTTTTGCCTGAGCTGGTGTTTTAGAGACCATTCAGAACACAGTAGCAAATGTGGCAGCATCAGCCCCAGACTGAGTATGAGACCAAGGTTCCAATATTTCTACTACCTTCTTACCGAACATCTAGATAAAAATTTAGGGATTTTTTTCTTCCAAAATGTCATTTGGCTGTTTGATCCCGTGTGCCCAACTGCAGTCTCACAGAGCATGACAAGTAACTTCTATACTCATGAGTGCAAGATGGATAGATTTTGATAGAATCCAGATGTGTCTGCTGAGCAGAAAGTGAAAACAGAAAGGGAAAGGGAACAAGTTGTCTCTAAAACCCTCCATTTCTTAAGTGAAGCATTATTATTTCTGAATTCTTGGAGGCAGAAATGAGCTTGATGCGTGTTTCTGTGCTTAGCACAGGGAGGTCCCTGAGCACTGTTGTGTTGTCAAAACCAAACTGCACACACCAGATTGCACATTAGTGTGACTACCTTTGGAAGAGGCAGCTGTGCTGGGTCATGACCCTTGTCACATGCTTCTGCTCTCAGCCTTGTGCTGGCACTAGAAGCTGTGCTAGTGGACATCAACTGGGCCATAAAATAGGTCTCCCAAACACATTTTTTTTTTTTTTTTTTTCCCTAAGTAGGCCCTGCAGAATGAAGAAAAGTAAAACCAGAACTCAGACCTTATATTTTCAACTAATATGATCAGCTCTAAGGTGAGTGATGGCTGCAATATAAAACCTGGACAAACCAGCACATGGATAAATAGTAATTCCTATTCCTATTTCTGTGATCATGAATGCAAGAAATAGCAGTTCAGTACAGAGGAAGTGTTTATCAGAATTTAAAGGAAAAACAAATGTAAACAAGGAGTATTAAAAGCCTCAGTTTAACTGATTTCATACCTGGGTGCAACGTAGCTGCTCTGGGAGGGCAGCTACAAGAATCCTGAGACATTACTCCATTCTGGTCTCATTTGAAATGCATTACAAAAAACATTTGTCTGATGTTCTGTTTGACGAATTATATGAACAATTTCAGCTGCTGAAGGAACCTGCTTCTCCTTGTACAAATACTTAATCAGAAAGGCAAAACCCTGTATTAAAAGTACACAATATCCAAACCAAAACCAGCTGTTATTTTTCTAAATGGGATTTTGTACTGCATTCATAACTGGCTCCTGTGACTTAACAGAAAGCTTATACCAGAATTGGAATTAGAAAAAGGTTTATTTTGTTTGTTTTTCTGATATTTGGTTTAGATATTACAGAACCTCTGTTTTCAATACATAAAGAATTCCTTTTTGGTTCCTCTATTTCTAACTCTCAAAATGATGGGAGATTTTGAAAGTAGGTGACTATTGAGACAGTTCTTCTGATTAACTGTAGTAATTTATAAAATATACTTATACAAAAAGGAAAACTAATATATGTTATTTATACAAAAAGGAAAACTAATATATGTTATTTAATTTATTAACTCTATTGTAATAATCTAAAAGGTTTATTTCAAAGCAAATATGGTTCTTAAAAGCAAAGTAATGGAGTCCACATTCCTTTCCTGATTTTTTTTTGGCTTTAGTTTTATTATCCTTCATCCAAACGTCACATGCAGACATGGGGAAACAGAGAGCTAAACTGGCAAACTCTGTAAATCTTGTCATTACTGTAACCAGAAACTCCCTTTAGTTTTTAGGAGGTTTTGTTTGGTTGTTGTTGGGGATTTTTTTTTTTGGTTTTTGTTTTGTTTTGTTTTGTTTTGTTTTGTTTTGTTTTGTTTTGTTTTGTTTTGTTTTGTGGAGAAGCCTGATATTTTCATACCCCAGAATAGTAGAGAGAGACATTTCTAAAAGAGAAATCAATTTTCAGGTTGTGTCTTCAAGTCACGCCAAACTAACTGAGACAAATTCTATCTCAGTCCGAGCCATTGCTCTGTGTCCAGCTCTAAACTGTCATGCCTCACCCTTCACTTCTTCTGTTTTGATTAGACCAAAGCCATCCTGCTGAGTTGCTGTGAAGGGTTTGCATCTTTGAATGCCCAATTTAAATGTGGAGGAACATTAGACACAAAGCCCAACTAGGGTTATCAAGCCTTATTCCTAATCATTTTGTGCAAACTGTAGGGCAACCATTTCAGGGTTTTTTTCCCCTTTAAGTCCAGAGAGCATCCAGTTTACCAGTCCTGTTGACATAACACAAAACAGTTCCAGCAACTTACAACCTCGTGAACCAGTCCAAGAGACATGAAGACTAAAATCCTATTATGTGGCCTGTGCCATCAGAGTACTGTAGGAAAGATGAAAGACTTTCCTGTGTTCTAAGTTCCTGTGGTAGCAAAGATTTACTTAGGTGAAAATGCCTGGATAGTCCTAGGAGTGGATTACATGACAAAATATAGAAAAAGTGCAGGAAAAATAGACGGTTTTGAATCCCTTTGGGTTCTACAAGTGTGGCCCTAGAGAAATGCCCGTTTGTTCTCAAATATGATGAATGGTTTATCCATGGGTGAATAAACGTGGCAAGTATTAAAAAAATGATGAATAGCAGGAAGACTATCAGAACACTTGTGCAGTTTTGGCTAATTACCAATGCTACAAAAAAATCCCTGTCCAAACACTACAATTCCCTTTCCGTCACCCATTTCATCCCCCTCTGAAAATGCCAGTAGTCAAATTACATGTCAAGGGGAGAAAATGTTCTTGGCTTTTTGGGACATCTAGGAGGAGAAACTTTGAAACATGGGTTTAAATAAATGCAATTCTAAGCATGGTGCAACAAATGCAAATTAGGCATTAAGATATTTATGACTGAACAATCAGCAGGAGCCAAATAACGTGTAATTAAACTATAAATCATTACTATCATTGGTAAGTAGAGTACATAGTATATCCATTTCTGTACTTAAAGGAAAAAATATGGAACATCTTGCACACAAATAATGTTGTGATCTGTGTAATCATGCCTATTCTTAAATTTCTTTGCTAACACCTACTATGTATTATCAAAACTATTAACACTGATAAAGACCTGACACATTAGTAGAAGGAGATGGAATATTATACAAAACATAAAAGAATATTCATTTTTCTTTTACTACCAGTGGCCTTTGCAAATCAATGCTACATTATCAATCAGGGCAGGGATTGCTGAATTACCTCTTGTGAGATGGTGGAAAATCTGGACTGACTGACACATCCCCAGGTTCCTGAGTCTGAAGACCATAA
This sequence comes from Platysteira castanea, assembly GCA_013397175.1. NCBI lineage: Eukaryota > Metazoa > Chordata > Aves > Passeriformes > Platysteira > Platysteira castanea. The sequence goes on along the minus strand of VYXC01001140.1, from coordinate 20,995 downwards.
AGCCTCATGACTAACTTTTCTTTTTCCTTTCCGTATAACAAAAAACCAACCAAAAATAAAACTCCAACAACCCGCCCTACAACCCCAAACCAAAACCACCAAAAAAGAGAACTTCCGTGTTTATAGAGAAAGTCCTACCGTGGCCTCAGCATACTCAGTTTTTCAAGTTTCTGGCCTTTTCATTGCATACCATTCAAGCTGGAGTCACATGAACAATCATTACACTACGGACACACATTTCCAAACAATTACAGAATCATAGAATCACTGAGGTTGGAAAAGACCTCTGAGATCACTGAGTCTAACCATTAACCTAGTGCTGCCAAGCTCTCCACTAGACCATGTCCCTAAGCAACACATCTACAAGCCTTTTAAATACCTCCAGGGATGGTGACTCCACCACTTCCCTGGGAAGGCCTCATTTCATGTTACTTCTGACCAGGACTGCTCCCATGACTAAGGAGATTGCTGGCCTCAACAGGCTAAGCTTTGATCTCCATTTCATGCCAAACATAACTGCTATGAATTCAGTAGTGACTATGATTTCCTGGTTTTGGTAGAAGAAATAGGTTAAGCATGAATGCAAAATCAAAGTTTACTAAAGGAGCTGTCCTGGGAGAGATTCAGATCTGAATGCCACCCAGAATGGTGCAGACTTGTCAAAGTCCTCTGTCAGTAAGAGGGACTGGATACAGGAATTACTAGAACAATACCACTCATCTTTGAAAGAATATGTTAACAGCTTTTGTATTTCCACATTTGTACATCTTTTACATGGCAGCTGCACAGATTGCTGACAATGTTTCAATGACCTCAGTTCTATGAATGCAGCATGAGGAACAATCCAAGGCAAGATCCTGAATTAAGAGCTGTCATCTAAATCCACTGATAAGTGCGTACCACCCTGAGAATGGGATATGAACTTCTTTCCCCATGAAAAACTGCCCAGCTACTCCTATCAAAACTTGAACTCAATTTATACCATTTAGCACTCAATAGCCTTGAAGATTTAAAAAAAAAAAAAAGTTTAAAAGCCAATTATTGCTGGTTTTTTGCTGTTTAACTGCTATTTTACTAGCACTTGAACACAGTAGATTAGAGTGAAAAGCTCTCCCTTAGTTAACGAAAATAGCTTGATGTAACTTAACAGCCAGGAGGGACTTGCCAGAAGAATGGCCAGTTGCATGTGGGAATCTGTGAACTGAAAGGAGTGATCTAAGCTTTCAAAAACACAACCCATGACAAATAATTTCTTTATACTGCTGGAAGAGCCAGTATCTCTTCGAGCAGACCTTCTGCATTAGTACTGAGGCAGAATGCCTTGAAGCAAGCTCCCACCTCATCCCACCATGCAACAAGTTCTCAAATGAAATACTGGAATTTCAGCAATAGAGCTGCAAGCCTTCAAACACAAAAGACCATTCTCAGTAGATCCTTCAGAATTTGGCTGCTCACGGCCCTTTTAAAGTCATGCCACATCTATAGCCTAGGGTTTAGCTCACAAGCCTCCACCAGGTAAGAAAGCACAACAGTGAAGCCATTTCTTCTAAAAGACACTGACTACAAGAAACCGTTTCTGATATTGATTGTAAAAAAATCCCCAACCAACCAAAAAAGTCATCAAAGATGACATGGACAGTAAACTATTCAAAAGTAGGTGAACATTTACACTTTCATGGAAGTTTTCAAAACAAAACTGCACAAAAACATGGATTTTGGCAGATGACACATCCAGGACACTATCTGCTATAAGATTATTTTCTTTGAGAAATAGAAGGACCGAAGGACAAAAAATTTTATAGCAAATAGAGTTAGCTAAATTGCAGTGGAGTCCAATACTGTCTTCTGAACTGGGAAACAGCCAAAGATGGAACTCTACTTCCAAACCTTCCTTCGCCTTCAAAAGGATAATCTTGAGCTCTAGAAATCCTAAAACTCATATTTGGGAAAGTATTTAGAGGAGGACTTCCTTCATACGGACCACACAAAGTAAAATTTATACCTTGGACTTCCTAAAACAAGAACACCAACACAAACTGCAATCTCCTCTCCAATCTACAATCAGGGCAATACAGATCCTATCCCTCTGTCCCTTCTGCACATAGAGTGTGTTCATTGCACACCTTCAGCTACACATAAATTTCTAATTTAATTAATTGCTAGATTGCATCTGCCAGCAATCTAGAGGTGCCTAGAGGGAAAGTCCACCCAATACTACAAACCACATCCCATGTTAGAACAACCCATGGGAAAACACCAGGTCACCTCCTTGCCTCTGCAAAGCCCTCTTCCACCCTCAAATTTTGCTCAGATTTCTCACAGCATAACAGTGACCTGAAGTATGAAATCACTGAGTGAATCACACAAATTATATAATTCCATGGTACTAATGGTGCTAGAGATACCCAGTGCACCGCAGAGACAAAAAAATACTTCCAAGCAACAGGGACATTTAAAACTTCTCTATTAACTTACTTTTCTTCTTAGTTTCCCCCTGTCCCTTTTTCTTTTAAATAAAGAAACAGAACTGTAAATGTGTTTCTAAAAAAGGAATGGAAGTTAGAGGCCAAATTAGGTCTTGGAATCAAATTTCCACGTAAACATGATTTCAACTCACTTTCAAAATTAGGAGGGTTTTGGCTTGGGGCTTTCTGTTAGTTTTGGGGCTTTTTGTGGTGTTTATTGTAATTCAAACCTAATTTCTATTTGGATATAAAAAGAGCCGTTTTGTACCCACAACTCAACACGACACTACGAGCAAATACAAACATGCTAGCCAGCAAAGCAGAATTTCTAAGACGGCTGAAATACCAATAATACCAGAGTGCAACTCTTTGCTCTGGCATACTAAAGAAGAAGAAACTGGTAAAGAAAATGGAGCCATGTACTTCTGAATAAAATCAACATTTTTGTCAGGATCAGGATGCCAAAGTGCACATTAATAACAGCTGTCCAGTATACACCCTAGGAATGAAGGATCTGTGCATTTAATTTGGTACTACAGTACTAATCAAGAAGCAGTTTCTCAAGGTGTTATGTCTTTCCTATGTCTGAAGAAAGTAGCCTCCCCCAAAAGAAGTCAAGCAGAAGAAAAATCTGCTCAGAACTTTATGTAATAAAACACTCCACCTTGGAAGCTGCCAATGTCTTATTTATTCTCACATTTACACATTAGCTGGACATTTAAAATAAATTCTCCATTTTTTAAAAAATTCTTTAGGCTAGCAAATATAACTGTTCCACTGCATCTCTTTATTTTATCAAGAAAGAAAGATTTCCCTGTCAACATGGCCCTCAAAAAACATCACTGACTTCAACTTGCATCCCCAAACTAAGGAGAAGCAGTAAGGGCAGCTCTATATTGTTTTCTCTTATTGCTTCTATGCAATATCATTGATTGTCCAGGTGTATGCACGCACAACATCGTATGTACACACACAAACCAGTGGACACGCACTCCTCCCTTCCTGCCCATACCTTACACAATGCTTACTTTGCACAGAGAAAAAGAGATACTTTGTTTTAAATAATAATCTCTCAACTCTACTGCACTGAAACCACCAAGTATTTGCCCAAGTACATCAGATCACCCCTAGACACAGTGACAAATTCATTATAGACAGAACCAAGAAAGGGACCTTCCTAAACAGAATAAGGTAGGTGGCATTCAGAACATACAGTAAAGAAAGTTTCCAGAGGAAAGTTCTGTATTAAATATAAGAGGTACAAAAACCTGAATAATTCCACATTATCTAAACACATGAGGATGTGACCACAAAGGTATTAAAAATACTGAAATAACTTTACAATAAATCTATAACATAGATATTGAAGCAGCCTTTTAAATTTTTTTAAATAATGCTCCTACATTTTCTATCTGTAAATTCTGTACCTTTGAAAACCAAGGACCTCTTTCCTTGAAGGCATTTTTTTTCCTTCAAGATTTTTCCAAATCAAAAATCTTGAGAGCCTAAGAAAATATTTAGAGCTTTTTATAATTTAAATTAGAAAAAAGTCTAATTCAATGCTTTATATACTATTTTAACACTGGCTTTATTCCACCATAAATAGCTGTATGTGCTTTGTATATGAAAGAACATATATAAAATATATTGTGGTCACATGCAACATTTTGGTCACTCAAAAATATAACAGAAAGCTTAGTTTTTCCATTTGATACTAGATTAGAGGGGAAAAAATGAAGCTTTTTTTATAGAACAATCACTTTCAGTCAACAGAGCATCACTTTTTTAGACCATAAGACACAATAAAATACAGCTACACTATCTGACAATCTTTGCTTTATTGCTTTTCTGTACAGTGAAAATATATTAAAACCATTTCCATGAAAGAATTGATGTAATCTCTAGAGAGGGTGCACATGTTCAGTGTGGGCTGAGGCTAGTTAAACTCCAGTGTATACTGTATCAGTAAGTAAAGATACATTTCAAAAACTTATTTCAACAATACATTCTCATTTTTTTACTGTGAAATGTTGACAAAAGCATTTGATGTTGCCGTGATAGAAAGCTTTTGAATAAGGTGGAAGTTTTCTAAGTGAGACATGAAAACATGAATCAGTGGAGGTGATTTTAATGCTTTTTAATATTAACCACCCCTATGAGTGTCACTGAGATTTCTATTTCACAGTGCTGGGTTTCAGCCTAATTGCTTACAGGTAGCTGTACACATCCTAGACCCT
>VYXC01001140.1:0-11305 GCA_013397175.1 Platysteira castanea | reverse complement strand
CTTTAATATATCTTTCAAATCTGTTAGGGAGAATCTAGATAATTGCAGAAGTAGGCAAAAAACCCAAACAAAACAAAATTTAAAAAGCTACTCAACATACAATATATGTAAAATTCAGGGCAAGCAATGGCTACAACAGGATTGGGGAGTGTAAAGAATCTACACATTCCATGACCAGATATAGTCTGTAGACCACCTACACACAAAATTTTGGGTAAAGTCTGTACTGTACCGGAGCCCTAAAATGTCTATCACAAATCTCCCTAGCCCTGTATTTTAAAGCAGTAGATGACCTTTTAGCAACCTTAGTGCACCCCAACCAGAACCATGCAGGACTACAAAGGCATCCTTTTGACTGTAACATTCATGTTAAAACAGTACACTTGAAATAGCCTCTTATCAGAATGTGGGAAAAGGGGTTTTTCAAAAGAGTTTGACACCACTGAGCATAGCCTAGAAGTGTTGGGTAGGTTCAGGGTATCTCATACTTAAAAAATTAGTAAAGAAAAAAATTCCTAGAAATAAATTGTATTACTGTCAACACTTTTTTTAAAGGTTGTCAATGCCTGTGTGAGACAAAAAGACTTGAGTATGGGATGCATATGTGTAACTAACTGCCAGACAACATGGTAAGATGGATTCAAAAGATAATGCAATTTCATCCGCTGTAATTGAACCATTGTATTAGAGAGGATGGCACGCACCTCTGGATGAACTTGGATTAACACATGGCTCAAATCCACATGCCCAACTGTCATCCTAATTTGATAGGAACTGGTGCACAAAGCAAAACTGAATATTGTACAATATACTATGTGAACTGAGTTTAACCCAATACTCTTGTGGAAAAATCTCACTAATTTTCTTTTTAAAATATTAAGTTGGCATGACGAAATGGAGCAAATAGATTTAGCTGATATTGCACCAGCACAAATAACTGTAACTGGATTACAGCAATGTTGGACATACACCAAAAATAAATGCTGAGAATAGTTTGCTTCAGGCAAAAATGTGCATATGGGAAAGAAAAAGTGCATATGGGAAACAAAAAATTATTAATAGAGTTCTGAAAGGGAAGCTAGAATCATGGGCAAAGATGATTTAGATGTAGTAACAGATTTTTCCCTCCAACCAAGAATGCAATGTTATGCAACCTTAAAAAAATACAGAATAAAAGAAGAAGAAAAGAAGAGTAATAAATGTGGACTGGACCAACTTATTAGAGATGCTAAATTTCTATAAATATTTTTCTTGAAGGAAAAATAATATGAACAATACTAACACAATAGCAAAACTACTGAAATAAGTCAAAGGCAATTTCTTTGCAAGTTTTTTGTTTGGTTGGTTGGTTACTGAAATGCAATCATGTATACAAATAATATTCTCAGTGGTGACATGGGCTAGAAGGAGTGGTTGTGATTAGTCCAAGATTAGGCCAGAAGCCAACTGATCTGGCATAACTCACTGTTATCATAGTGTACCTAGGAAATCTTGGACAAATAATTTTGTTGCCATAACTATTCATATGTAAGATGAAAAAAAAAGAACAACAACCCACTTCATTTAATGAAGCTAGAACATAAGGGGTGGGGAAAGACACAGCTGAAAAAAAACAATGCAGCTTCTATTTCAGGTCTGTCTACTCCTCTGTTCTTCTAGGTGTTCAAGGCAAGAAGCATGCAGGACTACAACACCAAATATAAACGAGTAGAAGGAGAAAAATATAATAAAATATGGCTATTTAAAAAAATTCACCATTAAGGAAATTTCACTGGAAATCTATCAATGATTTTCAAGTGTAATATTTTGCTTACTTAAAAAAAAAAAAAAAAAGTATGATCCCCCTATCCTTTAAATAACAGGATGGGTCTCAGTCTTAGAGGTTTTGTAGAAAAATACCAGCACAGCACTGAGACACAGCTGCCCACACAATGTGTCTGTCTGCATGATCAATGGCACGTTCTTTTCCTTTTTATCAGAGGCTAGACAAGCTTAAGGAGCTACAAACTCAAGCATATCCATTTTCAGTGTTAGCTGCATGTCCTAGGGTTAACATAAGGACAATCATTTAGAAATCAAGATCCAATGAAAGAGAAAAATGACAAGGGTTTGGAAGGGAACTATATCAAGAGAAGAAAACAACCCTCAGCTGGGAATATTAAGTCACAGTCAATCATGTCAAAGCTGGTGGAGAACAGCACAGCAGGTTTACCAATTTCACATCTAAGTGAATCAAAGAATCATAAAATTTCAGTGGAGTGAAATACAAGAGCATTTCCATGCCAATACAGGAACTTCCCTTACTGGACCTGCTATTTTCAGGTAGAGGTGTTGTGCTGGATTCAGCTGGAATAGAGGCAATTTTCTTCACAGTGGCTGGTATGGGGCTGTGTTTTGTATTTGTGCTGAACACAGGGCTGATAAATTAGAGATGTTTTTGTTATTGCTGAGCAGGGCTTACACAGAGCCAAGGCCTTTCCTCCTCTTCATACTGCCACGACGGCAAGGGGGCTGGGGATGCATCTATTTACAACAGGTGATTTTTGATTTAGAAAAGGAAATTCAACTACTCTGCGTCTCCATTCAGATAGCAACATAAGCAGAAAAGTATACCACAAATACCCCAGCATATACCCATAGAATAAGTTAATCAGTTATTACAGACACATTGCATACAGATGCACAGTGTGAATTGTGTAAAGGAAGAGGGCAATATAACCAAGTTAGAATTTTTATTCCAGTGCTGGCTATCCATGTAGAAAATAAAAAATGCCAGTTAACTGGCTCAGACAATTTTTTTAGGTGTAGTGCCTGTTACAATATCCTCTTTCCCATTAGAGTTATTTTGAAAGAACTTGAATTTATGAGCAGACAATGAGAAATTGTTTCTTCCTCATGAAGCTATTTGTGTTATCTTCTTAATATATCTTTGAAGAGTTTGACACAGTTCTGTCACTGCCTTATTATGGGCCAGTTAGAAGCTTCCACTGTGGATGAATGGAAAGCAGAAAGATGTGATCACACATCACCGCCAAAAAAAGACAAGGTTTAGAGCATATGTTACCGAAAATTCAAGTTGTTAAGCTCCCTCTTCAGCCTTTGGAAAGCAAAGACTTAACAGACTAACATGAACTTCAGAATAAAAGCAAAACCATTTGATGAAGCATAACTGATTCAATATTAAAAGAATAACAAAAATCTGGCTTTTTTCTCTACATTCCATACATGGCTACCCTTGAGATTTATTTTCAGTTGAAAACAATATCTAAAAATATTTCCCAAACAGAAATATCCTAGCATGCTTTTGTAAAGGAATTACATACAGGTCAATGTGCTGTGTACATAAAATGACAAAGACAGTCCCTGAATCAAGAAAGGGTGATATGGAAGCAAGTTGAATCACTGATGGCTCTATAATGAAACGAGCTTTACCCATATACACAGTTGCTCTAAACTGTCTTCATTACTTGGAAGAGTAAAACCAATCTGTTTGCATTATTTGGAGCATTTATAACATTACATTTTATCTACACCAAGTGACCTCAAAGGCTGGACCCCTTGCCCTTTGCTTTGATACAGAGATTTTTGAGCTTAATGCAGGATGGACAGGGTAGAATTCTAGAGTCTGTGTTGTACAGTAGGTCAAACCAGCCAGAATCCACAGGCTAGCACTGAACAAATAAATGAAAGCAAGCTAATGGCTAAGGTAAAAAGTAGTTTCTCTGTATAAATGGATGTAAATACAGCCTGCTATTCATAGCTACTTAGTTTTAAGAAGAGAAGACCTATTGTAACAATGATTTTTTTTTTTTTTTAAACATAAAAATCTAGGAAAGAAACTCTTGGTTACAAAACACATGAATTCTCCTGGAATCACTTGCTGTATTAGGAAAATAATCTCTTCTACATAACAGGATTACAAGGAAAGCAGATTAGCTTCTGAAGGAAAAAGTTACTAACTAGAGTAGAGTAGGGGGGAAGAGAATCCCCTCCCTCGCCCTGCTGGCCACACTGCTTTGGATGCAGCCCGGGACATGGTTGACTTTCTGGGCTGTGAGTGCACATTGCTGAGACATGTTGTGCTTCTCATCCACCAGCACCCCTCTATATTTCTCCCCAGGACTGCTCTCAGTCCCAGTTCTCCTCCCAGCCTGTACTGACACTTGGGATTGTCACAGCCCAGGTGCAGGACCTTTCACTTGGTCTTGATGAACTTCAGGAATTTACTGACCAACCGCTCAATCCTGTCAAGGTTCCTCTGGCAACCCTTCCCTCCAGCATGGCTACCACACCACACAGCTTGGAGTCATCAACAAATTTGCTGCGGGTGCACTTGAATCCTCTGGCCATGCCACCAACAAGGATGGTGTAAAGACTGACCCTCGAAGACACCACTTGCCACTGGTCTCCATTTGGACATTGACTACAAGTCTTTGAGTGTGAAGTGCCAATCAACTCCCCATCCAGTGAGTGGTTCATCTGTCAAACCCGCATCACTCCAGTTTAAAGAAAAGGTTATAGGATATAAGGATATAGGGCAGAAGACAAGGTTAATTTCATAGAACTATGGTCTATGCTCCTAAAGGAGATGTAAGAGCAAATCAAAGAACAGTTGAGTAGTCATGTACTGAAAATTTGTATTGTGATGCTTTTTTTTTCATTTTGCATCATTTATTAAAATAAATTCCAACATTTATCTAAAAAAAGCTGCTCTTCACTCAAATACCTCTTACTCTGAGAAACATCACCTGAGTTACTTTCAACTCCATTTCCTTGTTTTCATCCATTTATTTCTATTCTCTAATTTTGCTTCAAATCATTCTTTATCCCTCTCAGTAATCATTAATTTCAAATGAAAGGTTCCAAGGGTTTGTTAGTCTGTTTATTCAGTCTATTAACTAGTCTGTCATAGGTCAACTCCATCCCATAAGCATTCCACTTCTTTCTTCCAACTTTATCCACTCTAAAGAGGATTAGACCTTTGCAGGTTTTTGTGATAGCAAGCTGTTAGTGACAGGTTAGTGACCAGAACACTATGACAAAAACAAAACAAAATGACTAGCCCCTGAAATACTGATAATAAAAGTTTATAAAAACAGTCCACACATCTGGGGACTCCTTGCAAGACCATTCTTAGCAAACTACATTAATTTCCTTAATGCCCTGAAGTATGTCAGGATTAATTTAAGAAAACCTTTGTGCAATTTTAAATTTTTTTTACATCACTTGTTACACCTTAAAACTCAATCTCTATCATTCAGTTTACAATATGTCTTTGACACCACACGGAGCTATAGTACTTCTTACCCCCTTTTGATACACCTTAGAATTTGTGTTCAGTTTGCTTTCACTTAAATTAGATTACATCATTCCTATGCAGATTGCAGCAATACTCCATGGCTTTTCTTCTCTGTACTGTTTCTTAGAAGTATGATGCACCAATATCTTCATTTATACAAAGGATTTCATTCTATCTACATAAGTCATTTATATGCACATGGTACTTAAATTCCATAAACAGAATTAGTTGTCTCAAAGAAAGAAATGGAAATGGAAAAAATATTGTAAGCAATTAATATAGTAAAAAAGAAATGCTCCTCTGAAGTGCATTGTTAATTCATGGAAATTGGTCCCTGTAGATAAAATAAAGCTTCAACTGGCAGCCTTGCTGGACGTTTTGGTTATAATTCTTCTATAATATATAAAAAATATAGCTCAAGAAATAAAAATAAATAAGTAAATTAACATGGATTGGACGGCACCAGGAGAAATAAATAATGCCATTGGCAGATAACTCTGGAAGAGTGGACATCACTTTTTCTAAATTTTTGTCTCAGTACCACCAAACCCAGTGCATGGGCCTTTATTAAAAACAAAATTTCACATCAATGTGAAAGTATATTTTTAACTAGTTCATGATGACACGTTCATCTGCCATTTCAATCAGACATAATTTTGCTCCCTTATGACTAATGACTGATTAGTGAATTGCTTTTATGCCAAAATAACTGTTTCTAAATATGTTCTTAAATAGATATAATGACTGCAAAAAATTACAACAGGAAAAAAAGAGCATTTATCAACAACTGTGTTCCAGATTACTTTCAGCTCATGAACGTAGTGACTTGTGAAGGCAATACAGAAAGTTTTAGATGAAGAGTTCAATGAAAATTTATCATTAGGAAGAAATAAGGAACTATTATTTATTGCTTCTCAGAAAGTATTTTGGAACAGAGAAACTGAGCATAGAGTGTTACTTACAGTAAAAGCTATTCTCTAGAAAGAGAGCTACTGGACTTAAAATTGGAGCTGGACATGAAAGGTAACAAGAAAGCTTTCCATAGGTACACCAGCAACACAAGGAAGACAGAGAGAAATGTGGGGATACAGCGACAAAGACATGAAAAAGCCTTTGTTGTGAAGCGACTTTTCTTTCTCAGAATTTATAGGCAAGGTCTGCTCTCCAGCCTCCCTAGACCCTACAATGACCAGTACAGTCCAGGGCTGGAAGTGCTACCCACTACACAAGAATATGAAGCTGGAGACCACTTAAGCAAATTGGATGCACAAAAGTCCATGGAACTGCATGGGAGGCATCCAAAAGTGCTTGGGAAGCTTGCAAACATCGTAGTGAAACCTCTCTCATTGAAAGGCTGTGGTGTCAGGAGGAGTCTTGATAACTGAAAGATGCAAATATTGCATCCATCTTTAAGAAGGGTAAGAGGAGGATCTGGAGAACTAAAAGATGGTCTTCCTAATTCAGTTTGTGGGATGGTTACAGAACAAATTAAAACAAAAAGTTCACAGTTCACGAATTGGAGGGAGCTGCTGATGTACTGATAGGCATTGCTGTCATTCATAGGAATCTTGCCAGGCTGGGGAAGTACACTTGAATAATCTTCATGAAGTTCAAGGAAGGAAATATGAAGTCTGGCACCTTGGGAGAAATAATACCATGCAACAGAACTGGTTGGGGACTGACTGGCTGGAAACAGGATTGCAGAGAAGAAGCTGAGGGCCTGATGGACAAGTTGAACAGGAATCAGCAGTGTGTCCTTAGAGCAGTTAAGGTAAACCATACAGTGGTCTGTGTTAGGAGTGTAGAAAGGATATCAAGGAAAGTGACTCTTCACTTTGCTGAGTATTATGAAAACACCTCTGAAGTACTGTGTCTCTTTTGGGCTACCCAGAGAAAGAGAGATGAACAAACTGAAGTGAGTCAAGTGAAGAGGGTCAGTGGGCTGGAGCATGTGATGTCATTTGGAGCAGAAAAGGTGCTAAGGGGCAAATCCAGCTGACCATCTTCTTAAATGGATGGCTACAGAGAAGCCAAACTTCAGAGCAAAAGGCAAGGGCCAATTAACACAAGCTGCAGAAATGGAAATGCGATTAGATGTTAGAGAAAAGAAAATACCATGAGTGTGATCAGGAACAGGTTTCCCAGCTTATTAAAACCACTAATGCTTACAGAAGTGCTACAAATGCTTCCTTTGCTTGACAAATGTCCCTTAGTGTAGAGCACTTCTTTTGATGTTTGACTGGTCAGTCAGTCTTTGGTGTCTCTACTTGAAACACCCAGGAATTATAAACTACATGAGAAAATTACCTTAATGTAAATGAAGCTAATTGTTTGGTAGAAGGGACAATTGTTTCATATTTCCAAAACTAACTAGAGTCAGCTCAGTCTTGTTTACCTGATTGTTTCCTCCCAACTGTTTTAAAAATAATACTAACTGCAGATCTTGGCAGGTGAAGACCAACTATTTCCATCTGGAAAATTCACACTATGTATCTGCCAACAAGCAGAATGTGACAAAACTGAAGAAATTATAAAAAACCAATCCAAAATAAATCAGTTTCATACTCATTATCCTAGGACATCCAACATGGCAAAAGGGAATGCCAAATTGCATTAAATACTAATGGTCCCTTCTCTTTCAGAAAAAAAAATAGTACATTTGTTGTCAACAACTTCTGGCAGCTGTTAGTAGATTGTCATGGGATTAGGTGTTTGAAGTTTGTAGACAAAGTATCTGTTTGACAGAGTGGAAGGTTTAATTGCAAGTTTTCTAAATCCTTTATTCTTTGCAGAGTGGTTTGCAGGACAATGCACTTTAAAACCAACAGGGGTGTCGGAGCCCTGACGGCACTGATTGTCCCTGTCCACCCCTCCATGTGCTACCCTCACCCCCAGACCCCATTTCAGCCCGGTCTGGGGCCACCAGTGCCAGCTCCAGGACTGCCGTGCAGCACGTGATCTCCAGCTCCACTACAGCTATGCTCTGCCCAGTCATGGGCATGGCTCGCAACTTAAGGCATCAGGGAATCAAATGCACAAACACAGCTCCCAGAGGACCTGCTGTTAAGGAAACTTCCCTGTCCAACCATACAAGAGTGACTCAGACAGTCACACTCATTACACCTGAGCTGAAACCTTCGCAGCAACACACCCCTACACCCACACCAGGTTTCCTTACCAGTTACCAGGTTTCCCACACCAGTGTCTCAGGTAGCCATATCCTTAAAACAATTCAATCTTGGTGCAATAACTTAGTGCAATAAACAACAAAATAACAGCCTGGGCTGGTGCCTCTGAGGAAGGACCCCAAACAAAGTAGCCCCTGGGCTTTTACCCCCTCACAGTCTAAATGCCGGAAAATCTGGAGTTAACAGCTCCTGCTGTGTCCAGTCACCTGGATGGGCCACAAGTGCCCTTTGTTTTGCCAAGGCTCGGCTGTTCACAGCCTCTTGGCTCGGGCTCCTGCCCCCAGAGCTCAACCTGCAGCTCCATCAGGAGCTCCTCACCAAGCTTCTTGCACTGAATGTGTCCCTCAACGCTGCTCCTGTGTGTTCCGTGATATTTGAGGACACGTGCATACTTGTGAGTTACAAACTTTGTACTCCAAGTTGAAAGTAACCTGGGTAGATTTAGAAAACATTCCGAGATTTTTATCTCCTCACAGCAAAATAATTCACAAAACTTTTACAGGCATAAAATCATTTATGTTATAACTGGAATTTTTGCAGCAAGATTCAAAAACCAATTATCTACATAAAGCCATACAAATAACTTCTCTATTCAAAGTCTTCTATGACCTTCAGCTATCTTCATTATTTTTCTCCTCTAAGACATTTGAGATTCACTTTTCTTTGGACAGAAATCTTTTGTAAAGATCTGTCAGAAGTGTTTTGCCAATATAGCTATGTATTTGCCATCCAAAAGTAATCTACATGCCCAATTAAAACAGAGGTTCATACTAAATCAATATTACAAGTTAATATTTTGCCTTTACTGAAATAGGCTGTCTTCTGCTTCAGCTAACACAAAATACACACCATGACTCAGACTGTATTTGATTCACCTGTTCAAAAAAGGAAAGCAAAATAAAAGCTGTATTTACAAAACTACTGGAAGTAGGATGTCATTTTCCACAGCAGCCCATGTATTGAGACACTCACCCAAGGTAAGGTGTCCATGGAGTCTAACAGACAGTCTTGAGCTTACTCTGAATGTGATTCAACAGATTCACAAGATAACAGATCTTGACCTAAAAACAAGCCTTTCCATTCTTCAGAGTATCTTGGGTCCAGTATCCTGGCCAAGCTGTCCATCAAAAACAGACAATCCCAGCCAACAGTGGTGAGACCTTCTGTGCTGGGAGCCTGTCCTCAAAGAGAGGTGGATACAGCGCAACCAAAAAAAAAAAAAAAAAAATCTTACCATTAGTAAGAAAAGCCTGCCAGTGAGTGCATTATATGTTGCCTAAGCTCATCTTAGCTGATTTTAGCTTGGTTAATAATGATAGCAATAGCCTAGCAATCAGGTACTTATTCTCTGAACCCGATCTAGATTCATTTTGGCTGATAACAATTCATTATGGATGGAATTGCCTGCGACTCTAACTTAAATGTATCATGGAAGAGAGCAGATGAATACGAGAACTCTCAGACTATGAATATTAATAATAAATAAATAAATAAATAAATAAATAAATAAATAAATAAATAAATATCAAGGCTTGATGATCCTCATCACTTCTAAACTAAAGCTGAAAACACTTGACATTGATTCCCTCATTCTCAAACACACACTTTACAGAATCTGAGTCCTACCCTAATCACTTTGCTAAAAGGTAGACTGAAAGTTGTTCAATGTTCTTCCTTTTTCTGATCATCCAAACACAGATGAATAAATACTGCAAGATACAGTTTGGTTTTGATAGGAAAAAAGAAAAGAACAAAATAAAACTACTATGTTGATTCATCAGTTCCATGACATTTACTTTGAACTTCACCTTCAAACTGAAGTGACCAACCTGACCCTTCCTCACTGTAAAATGAGAAATGGTGGGTCACACATCTTTGTTTTCCATGTGTCTACATGGACAGGTAATCAACATATGAGATGTGTTACTGTTTGCTTTTCTTAAACTTCTCCCTGTGAGATGAATGGAGCCACCCCTCAAACCTTTTCTAGATTAAAAACCACTCAGCAAAATCTACTGAAATTAGTATGTAGTTCAAGGGCAGTCAAAAATACATTTTCTATTAGCCTCCTAGTTACCAATCAAACAAAAGAGCTCCAGCTGAGCTGCCATGCTTTTCTGTTTACTCCTGTAAGCAACCCACGGACAGTGCGCATGGTTTCATGTAGACCCAGTTCCGGGAATCATGGAATAGTTGGGGTGGAAAGGAACCAGTGCTAAACAGAGGAGAAGTATCACCTCCCTCACCTGCTGGCTCAGCTCAGTGCAGCCTAGGAGACTCTTGGCCTCTTTTGCTGCGAGGGAAGGTTCATGGTCAACTTGGTGCTCACCAGGACCACCTGTTCCATCTCTGCAGCCAATTAATGAACGGCATTCACCTCCATGCAACTCCGTAAATAACTTCATGGAAGACCTCTGCTCCCAGTGTGGGTCCAGCATGGAAGTAAGAAATGGCTGTATAGGATTTGGCTGACTGATTAGGGTATTCATCCACTGAAGGAAGGAACTGGGTGCCAGTGTAGCTTAAAACAAAGTATTATTTTATAAATCTCATTTGGAATGTTTAAATCTCTTTGCTCTGACTGTCAAAAATCTGGAAAACTGTGAAAAATTAAACCTACAAGTCTGGAACACTTTGGGAATGCTGTATATCAGGATACATGAAAGCATTTTCATAGTAGGACCTTAATAGCCAGTTCCAGTCTTTACAAAAAGGGTTAGAGAGAGAACCTTGCTTCTCAGTGACCTAGAGGGCTCAGCATAAACCAATAGCTTCAAACACAGAAAAAAGATCAATAAATAGCTGTCCTGGGTTGAAG
>VYXC01001139.1:214214-398146 GCA_013397175.1 Platysteira castanea | reverse complement strand
GCGCGCGGCCAGGCGTGCGGCTCATGTTGGTATCACAGAATTAACAAGCTTTAAAATTTAGCAGCAAATTCCACTGAAAATTTATAAAGGCCAAACACGGCCAAATTGCTGTTCTTAGTTGTAAATTAGATATACAGGAAGTTTAACTTTTATTTTTATTATTATTTTAAATTACTCTAGTGAAATTTCATACTTCTACAACACACTGAAGAGAGCTGATAAAAATTCTCCTTTATACACTAAATTGAAATAAGCAACTCTAGTGTGTAACGGCAAATATTTGAGTATAACAGTTTATATAGTAATTTAATAATTGCACTACAGTGATCATCATTAAAAAAATTTAAATCCTTCTATTTCACAGTAGGTGTCAGTGTATGCTTTTTTGATAAATCATACATGCAATGGCTTGAGAAGGTTCTTTTAATTCTGACCTGGCTTAGCAATAACTCAGTAGACTGGCAATAAGCAAATTGACTTCTATGTGTTCTGGGAATGCCATGCTTCAAGATAAACCTAATTTTCTAGTTTTGGAAATTTTTTTTCACTCTATCAGAAACATGCCTAGAAAGAACATGCATGGAAACAGAGCTACTGCAAAACTTAGAGACATATCAGTAGGACATGGCTCCAAAAATATTTTATGCATTTGTACTGCCTATATGGGTAGGTACTATTATACTTGCCCATTTATGAATAACAGGAATAAATAACACAAGTGATCCAATTATTGAAACCAGAAGAAAAGCCCATAAGAACATTCGATCAAGCACCTGAGCAATGTATTTCCAGTCTTCAACAACCTAAAACACAAAGAGCACAAGAGTTGGTCAGTGTGTGCAAGAACAGGTAAAAACACAGCACCAAATCCTGCAATTCTCAGTTATTTCAAAGTACATTTTATTCAACCATGTCCATCAGATAACCCTCTTGAACAACATTTTATAACTAGAGTTAGAACAGAAGCTAACTTCCCTCTGCGAAGATTGATAAGCTATGTAGATTTCGATGCAGAAATTGACCCTGACAAGCACCAAACATCCTCATCTACAGAGAGATGAGACTGGTCTGCCATTTTCTAACATACTGCAGGATTCATGGCACGTGACGTCATGAAGTGGAACTCCCAAGCAGGAGTTGGAAGCAAAAGTTGTAAAAAAACCCCAACCAACCAACAACACCCAACCCACAACAAAAAACTAACCAAAAAACCAAACCTCCCCAAATAGTAATAATAAAAAAAAAAATTAAATTGTTAGTACAGAACAGCTATTGTGTTACAAACAAAAGCTGAAAGCTGCAAAGTTACTGCTGCAAAGAATTATACAGTGGGGAGAATACTCACAGTAGTTTCAAGACTACTTTCCTTTTTGATGAAATTATTCATATCTGTACACAGTTTCGCAAGCGTTGCATATATAATTGTGCAAGCACATTAAAACCCTGCCAAACAATTGTCTTGGATTTGAACTGAAGCTATCCACATTTCCCAAGCCTAATGCTTCCTAAGACGTAAGGCTACAATAGCACTAGCTGTCTAGTGTTTATTAACAACTTTTGCAATTAAAGCTTGCATTCTCTGGAGCCCAGTAATAAAGAAACAAGGGAGTCCTCAGTCAGTTGTATATTAATTTCCAAGGTTTACAGTCACAACAACATTACACTTGTAAAACAAAATACTTATCGCTTGCCACTCACAGTCAACCCTTAATGTACAGGAAATAATGTATTTAATAGCAAACTATTCCATTTCTGTTGTTCATACAATGCAGGGCCATTAGATGCTGCTTTAACAGTACAGCAGATACATGTATTAAAAATCTAGGCCGCATCCCTTGTGACAATGTCAGAATCAAGTCCTGAGAAGGCACATTAGAGGAGGCACATTACTCCTAGTCTAGTATGGGAGAACACACCCTCAGCAACCAGAGCCTTCTGAAGACAGCAATTCCCACATAAACAGAAAGAACCTCAGGCTTTGCCATCAGAAATAGACAGTACACAACGAACTTCTATATTTCTACAGTCTTCTACACTAGACTGGAAATAGCATTTAAGTCTCTGATGTACCAATGGTGCTAGCTTAAAAAGCATGTAAAGAAAACAGATTTTAATGCTCTTACACAAATGTTGTAAACATTCATTAAGGATAATTCAGAGTGCAAATGCACAGACTAAAGAAAAGCCTCTGACATCTTTTGATATGACTTAGAGACAAATAATAGTAAGAGAACACTTATGAAGTCATTCAGTCCACGTTTGATCTCAGGACAAAATGACCAACATATAGCTTTTATTTAAACTAATACATATAAGTTAGAGCACTTATTTGGAATTGAAAACTGCAAGATAAGTCTTGCCAGTATTTATTTCGAAAATATAAGGCATGTGCATTTTTCAAGACAGCTTTCAGGTACAACATTAAAGTGAAAATAGCCCCTTCTCTCATCACCTCAGCAGTGCTGTAGGGAACAGTTACAGTACATGCTCTTGTAACAGACAAGTGTCTCACAATGTGTAATAATGACAAGAACTTACTTCTAGAAGAAAGCAAAAGACTTTAAAGAACCCGAAGACTGTACTGCATCAGCCAAATATTCTTGGTATTGTACCATAGTTGCACTTCTTTCCAGTGGAAACAACTACACAGCTTTCTGTGAAGTACAAAAGCTGGAAATCTGTAGCACATCTTTAATATGCAACTGCACAGTAAACCACTACTTGGTTTTCTAATTTCCACTTGTACAAAATCAGTGTATCAGGACTAACACACCCACCTCGCGAACTTCATTCTCCTTCATAACGTGTCTTGTAATATAGCGGATAGAATCCAGAGCTGCTTCCAAGGTGTTCCGAGATGATGCTGATCCATTCATATTTGCTGTTTCCTCCTTCTGAGCAAAGTATCTATCGACATGGCTTCTCATGCAAAGCAGCTTGGGCAGTTTGTGAAGAAATATCTTGCGAACCCAGGGTGCCATCGCATTGTGTGTGGATGAGGAGCGGTGGTGGATATTGATAGCAAAGACAGTTATCACAATGGACAAGGTCACAAATATCATAGTAAACACCAAGTACTCTCCTATGAGTGGAATAACTTTAGAAGATGATGGAATAATTTCTTCAATAACAAGAAGAAACACAGTCAAAGATACCAATACTGAAGTGCAAAGTGAAATTTTTTCTCCTTCATTTGAAGGAAGATAGAAGACAAGGACAGTTAGAAATGAAAGCCCAATACAAGGAATAATGAGAAACAAAGTGTAAAAAAGTGGCAAACGTCTAATTATAAATGAATATGTAACAAAAGGATACCAGCAGCATCCATCAGTCCTGTTTCCTTTGCTCCCTGTTGCAGTCACTATTTCCCATTCTCCATTATCAAAAAAATCTCTTTTGTCAACATCATAATCTTCAAGAATTAGATCAACCTGTGAGCCATCATAAGTCCAGGAACCAAATTTCATTGAGCAATTTTGAAGGTCAAAGGGGAAGAATGTTACATCAATAGTACAAGAACTTTTGTAGTTTGCTGGTGGAGTCCAAGCAATGGTGCCATCATATTTTACCACAGTTTTTGTAGATGTTCCCTCAAAACGTCCATCTGCACTGAAAGAAGAGATAAATGCATGCAATTACAGTGGAGTGTGGGAGTGTATCTAAATAAGAAATTATGATTTCTTATTGTCATTTCAGCTGTCTATCCCTTGATAGCCAAAATTTTTTACTGTCTTCATAGTCAGCTTTTTTTCCTCAAATCTGAATCTCACATAGGTAAACAGCTTTGGAAGACTAAAGAACATTTTCAAGTCCTGAAAAGATCTGTGCAACTTTCTACGGTCCCAATGACTTATGAAAGGATTGTAAAAATCCTGATCTTTAGTAGCATGACTCAGCTCTGGTGTTTCTATTAGTAATACAGAATAAGTACTTTTAAATTTGGCCAAATCATAATTATTGAAGAAAAAGAGTCACAAAACAGGTAAAATTATACTTGTGTCCAAACTTGAATTTACAATCACTGCAACACCCTTTTATCCTGACTCAACGAGTCAGGAAATGTAAAAGCATTGTACGTGCACATGAGTTTAGCAGAAGGGTTAATTCAAAAGTTATTGTTTCTGAGATCTGTTAATTTTCAAAAGAAAAAACCCAAGAACAACCCAAAACCAAGGCAACCTCCCCTTATAGTTAAATGTACCTGACTTTAATTCCATGCTGAATATGACCTACAACAGCATAAAGTAGTTGCTTCCCTCCCATCACTCTACACTATTTGTACCCAGAACTGTGCAAGACATTTTTTTCTAATTAAGAAAAAAGTTTACACAACAAAATGGAAATAACCTTTTCAAAGGGACTAGAAATTCCATTCAGAAGTAAAGCAAAACATTGGAATATTTAACATGGCAACAAAGTCCATTTGCATTCAGAGGCAAATTTTTCCAGAGATTCTTAGCCCACTAAATGTACACATTATATCTATCCAGTGAGCCTCCTAGAAGCAGTTTGGCCAGTGCAGTTATAAAGTAAATGCATTTTGTATGAAAAGATTCAAATCTTACTTGTCATACAGCACGATATCTGGAATCCAAATAGAATCTGATGGGACACGAATAGATGTTATTCCAGCATAGTCTTCAGGATTCCACCTTAATTTTACATCTATCCATTCCTGTGGATATGTGAGGTGTAAAAATCATTATTATTAGGAAGTGGATTTAAGCAGGGTGATACCAGATGAAAATAGATAACAAGATAATTAACAACAATCAAACTGGCTTCTAAAATTTGCATAAAGCAATGAATTTGCTGAACAGACATGTAGTTACCTCACTCAGTACTTGTTTTCTGTTACAAGAGCTACTTGACAATGTTTCTGTACAGAACTTAAGAGATGATGTTCCTTTTTCATAGCAGTATTTATAAGTAAGAGCTATTATAATGTAATTTAATTGTATAAATCAAATTTGAAAAAAGCTTGTTCTGGATGAATACCAATGACTGGAAGCTAATCAGAAGTAATTCAGACATTTTCATTATACAAAAAATCCCATCATACTCCAACTCTTAGAACTGGTTCAACTTCAAAAAGATCTGCAGAAACTATTAAAGAGGGCACAAAATAAGCTCACATGGCCATCTCATTTTTGCTGACTAGTCTCAAAGTTTTCCTAAAAGTAAAAACTTGGCCTAAAATTACAGTTACTGGAAAAGAGGGGAATGGGAAGCAAAAGGGAAAAAAAATCAAATAAACAAACAGAAAGGAATTAGCCCAAAGAAAAATAATTCCATAAGCTAGTAAGTGTAACCAGCATCTGCAAAGATTCCTCTCAGTTAAATCAAGACTGATCTGTGACCAGCATCACCCAAGTCAATAGTGGCAATTAAGTTTAGCACTGGACTCTTACAGTTACAAAGCTTGAGGCTTTTTCCTGCCCTAACCCCAATATTCTTAAGAGGAAAAAATATTTCCTTCTGCCAAGCATATTTAACTTTGAAACTGGAATTCTTCAGTAATGTATATCCAATAATTTCAAACATCCCACAGAAAAAAGACCTCAAAACTATTATACAGAAGAATACAAAAAATCATACTTTTCTTAAAGCTTTTGAATGAAAACTTTTGTACTGAAGCAGCAATTTATGGTTGGATATATACATTTTGGTATATTAAATGGCCATGCAATGCTGTATCAGACTTCTTTTAATTTGGTGAATTTTTATTTAGCTTGTTGTTACTGTTATTTTAAGGGGTTTGTCACAATTAATCCTTTAAAGCATTTCCAGGGACATTTTATAAAGATACTATGTGAAATAAAATTTCTTGCAAGAACTAAGTTTTTTGAATATACAATTAACTAGAAAAGTTTCTCCCAAATTATGATTTGCAGTTGTGAAGCTTCAGAATTTTTTATCAATATTTTACACATACCTGTTTCAACCATACATTTGTTGTCATCAACTGGTTTTTCTCATCCTGTAAAATAAAGCTTATATCACCAAAAAAATCTATCCACAGGAAATAGCTGCTTTAGTTCACAGAGGTCTGTAATTGGAAATACAAAACACACTGCTGAAAGCATTCCAATCACTAAGTATGTTTATATGAGAACATCATATATCCATCTACAGTGCATTTTTATTACACTGATAATAATTTTAGATGCTTAATCTATTGTCTTCAAGCTAAAACAGGCACAATTATTTCACATGAAATTATGCTCCTTTTAAAGTTAGTGGAAAAATACAACTTATTTACTGTACATACCACATCTACTAGCTGAGAGATTGCAAGGCCAAACTTGATTTTTATTGTGTCATTCAAGCGTTCCACTGGACGAACCCATCTTTGATAGTCTTCAAATAAATGCTTAAACAAACGATCTTCACTTTTAGCAATAAAAGAAGGTTCAGATACAGCTAAATTAAAAAAAAAGGAATTTATTAACATTGATTCAAATGAGCAGTGTACATCCGCATTCTTGTGTTCAAAGAGCTACAGCTATTTTTATGCAGAGTTCAATTTCTCATCTCATTCCCTTCTCTCTAGAAACATGGCCACAGTCCTGGAAGTAGACTTTTATAAAGTTACCCGGTTTTATTAGCATCCTCATACCATTATCACACTTCTAAAATTGATGACTCAAGAACATTAAGATAATCTCAGTAGGCAAAAAGCTCTTATATCATTTACCCAATGCCATGCAATTATGGAACTCCTCTAAAACTGAAAGCTGATCTATGAGGGACTGAAGTTCTGTCATTCTCAAACAGGGTGGTACTTTTTAGAAACTTAAATCCACATTATACATGTCTGTAGTATATTGCATAACTTGCAATCCAGTTTGAAACTTCAGTCTCTTCATGTTTCAATGTGTTTGGGAACATTTATCATGTATAAATTTTGCTGTGCTTGTAGAGCACTTTCCCTCACACTGTTTTGTATCTTAGATGCATATGCCGAACTATTTACCAGTCGACTCTACCTATTTTAATGTTACACTGACTGGAATGCACCTTTCTAGTTCTTTTTCATAGCTCTCAAGGAGTCATTTTGGGGAAGACAGAGAGAGGGGAGGAAAAAAGGCAAGATCAGTGTCTAGCTAAGTAACTCGAGTAAGAACAGCTTTCAAAGGTGGTGTGAAAGACCTGAAGATGGCCACTGCCTCGAGAAGCACAAACTACACACATCACCTTGCATGAAAGGGTCTCCAATTCCCAGACATAAGTTAGGATGACCATGAGAAAATACAGACTATGTTCTAGATAAAGATTTTTACTACTTATCAATGAGATTTAAAAGGAAACTACTGCCAAAAAGAGACCTAGCAACTACTATCATCAGTTTAAGGGACAGCATAAACAAAAGAAAGGAGCTCACCACCATCTCTTTTTAATGCAGACTTAAAATATTATGCCATTACATAAATCTGTGGCACGACCTCTCTAGAAATCATGTGCTCACTAACAGCATCCATCTAAAAAAAGATGTATCAGAAGCAGAAAAGCACCAGAGAATATCATAAACAGATTAAAACCAGAGACAGTCATCCATACAAGGAGAGATTGAAAAGATTAACATTACTTTGTTTGGAGAGGAGGTGAATTCAGTCAACATAACAGAAGTAGATCAACTAGGAATGATACATGCAGAAAAGACATTTGTGGTATTTAATCTTTCTCATAAAAGAAGCTAAAGGAGACAAAGTATCAATTAAAGGCAGCACAAACAATGGCTACTTGAAGTTCATTACCATCAACACTCAGTAAGTCAGCTGTTCATAGATACTGAAGAGGAGTAGGATTTTAGAATTGCCTGGGATGACTACGCTGTATGCCAGGTAGTGTCATACCTGCATAGGGTATCAGTTCTTATTCCCACAAAGCTTGCAAAAGCTTCCTCAGAGTTTGACCAGCAGTTTCATGACTTGGCATTTGTGGCAGAGGCTTGGCTAACACCATTTAAGCCATTAATTTGAACTGATCTAACCCAGTTCCATGTGACTGCAGCCACTGCAGCCTAGACAAATTAAGATGAGCAGCCTAAGTTTTAAGTTCCCTCCCATCCATCAATGTGTGACAGCAGTGGATTTCTGCTGTGCTGCAAAAGGCTTCATGTACAGGTCCTTTGGACCAAACACCCAAAGCACTGCAGAGCCCAAGAAGGCAGTTCCCCTCCTTTGGCACTGCCTCCTTAGGCAGTCCAGTAGAATTAATTATTATTTTAAATACTAACCAGATTTCTCTGAAGCATCATAGTAGCAGCAAAAGCAGAATGTAGCTTAAGAAATAGGAGCAGCAAAGTGGGAGCAGCAGGACTCCTCTTCCCTACAAATCTTACCCTACACTAATGTGCTGCTGAATGGTTCTTGCTGTGAGCCAAATCAGCATTTGAGGTTTAAGACAGATCACCCTTCTGTTTCAAAATACAAATCTATCTCTTTAGAGTGTATTTCATTTGCTCATAAACCTACTGTTCTTTGAGATATATCATTTGTACATGTTTTACAATTTGAAACATCTCCATTTCAAGATTGTTCACTTGTGGGATGTGCAAAGAACTGATGGGCAACTTACACTGTACCACTGAGATACCTCAGGTGGATACAGGAAAACTCACAGGATGTAAGAATTGCTGCCAAAAAGGATCCAGCAACAGAATGTTGCACATGTACAAGTTACCTTGTAAATGTACAAGTGCCAAAAATACATTTAACTGGTTCAGTATATCCTCATAAGCCAAGGATTTTTTCTTATTTGTAATTAAATACAGATTTGCCAAGCCCTACATTTTACAGACATCCAAAAGAATGCTTCCTGAAGACACAACTTAATTTCTCTATTTCTATATCCCTATTTCCTGAATTATGAATTGGTTTGTGTATATTTCAGCCTAATATTTTATAAAAACTTGATTTTTATATTAGCATTAATTACATTTTCCTTCTCCAGTTACAACCCTCAACTGAATTTTTCGTACAATTCAAGACTGACTATGCAGCTGGATATTATCTCTCCACTAATTGACCTTGAAGCAATGCAGAGGCAAAGTTGCACTTTCACCATTTCTGTGTTCCTGTAAGATGACCTCCTGTGCAACGATACAGCATCTTCAGGGTACATGTTGTTTCCAGATTAAGCTTCTCTTAAAACACAGCATCTCCTCTGCTATGCTAAAAAGGGACATGCTCCTTTACTACCTTTATATACTTAGAGGTTATTTTTCAAACACTATACTCAGACTTATAGTATACTCACTGATCTATTACAATGACCATTATTTACTAACAATATAGTTCAATTCTTTCTTTCTTTTTTTTCCCGTTCATGGATGTATCCACACTTTTCAATATTTCTAGTTTATTCTGTTTATTAATATGCTGCAGCAAACTGGTCTGTAAAAGATATCTTAAACAAAAGAGAACTCCATGAGGAGACTGGGAATGGTAACAGTATATTAAGAGTTGGTAAAAATGAAATAAGTAATCATGCCTACCTTGTACATTTTACTTAATAGGGCCATTCAAATAACTTGTTACACAGACTGCACGTTTAATATCTCTTTTCCACATATCTGTATGATTTTAAGATTACAACAAGGGCGGTGAGTCTTAGTAACTCCTTGTATTAACATCAATTAAAAAATTGTGAAGAGCTGGTGACAAGTGGAAAAATATAAGGAGAAGAAAACAGGTAAAACAGTTTTAGTGGCTTAAGGCAGCAGACTAGCTATGCTGGTTGGAGAAAAACAGAAAGAGGTTAAAACCTATGACCAGCAAGATTAGCAAACAAGCAACTCAGAGTACAGTCTCATACTAAATCAGATGGCAAGAGATTATGGAAACACTCACCTCTGCCACTAGCTCAGTGTACTAAAAAACACTTAGAAGATCTGTAGCCTTTGAAGGGCAGTTCTAAGCTTGCCTGTATTTGTGTATCTTCATTTTTACTGAGGCCAGGTAACCCCTGCAGTTTAAATCAAAGGTAGCTCTCTGCACTGTTCAGTGGTAACTGCCAATGGCAGTGTTTTTTATTTGCATCTTAAACTCTTCTCACTGCCCCTCAGTATGAGCCCATATTAAGCAACAAAAACACCCCCCAAAAAACCCACCTAAATCACATATGATGTTGGCTGGCCTAAATTTTAATTCTGCACACAGGAGACAAATGTTTATGCACAAAGCAGACTAATAATTCAAAATTTTTTAAACTCTGAAGTAGTAGGAGAAGACTCTTGACAAAAGACTAGGTAAAAATTCTAATTAAACACTTGACCTTGGAAACATTGTACTTCAAAACTTATTTCTACCATTTCCTCCATAAGTATTTAACAAACATTTTTATTAAAAGTACTTTGGAAGAACTATTTAGAAAACAGGATGAAGCATTACATGGCCCTCAGATGCATGAATAGCATGATGAAACATGTACATGTCTATTCATCTTGTTAACATTCTCAAGTCAAAATTTCGCATGAGCTGCTAATGGCAGACTCTTAAAATGTTGTAGATAAGAAACAAAAGATGGGTTTTACAAAAGAATAACACTTTTGTAATTTACTGTACCATTATGGGATTAAATTTCCTATCATGTTAAAATGATTTAGCAATGCTATTCCTTTTATAAGAATTACCAGTGAAATACGTAGTGCTACAGCTTGATCTCAGATGTATTTTCATAAATCTTTGGCTTGAAATAGGAGAACATCATAGCCCATGTTTCTCCAAATAATAAGCTTTCTTTGAACTCTGTATTCCTCTGCACTTACTTAGATAAAGTGTCTAAGAGCCAGATTGGGATTGCAGGTGTAATGCTGGTCCTTACACATTAAACAGGGTAGTTCAAAGCATTTTCTAATTAACAGAATCAAGTGTTAATGATTTCAGGCTTTCTTTGCATCACTACTGGGTGCAGTTTCAAAGAAGGCCCATGGGGAAAGGGTCACTTTTTAGAAGCGTAATGTTAAGATGTAGATTCAGAAGTAATATATATTACTAATGCATGTTTATAATCATAAACCATTATAATGAACAAAAACACTACTAAGGACAATAAACATTGCCAAATACCCATACTTTGTAGTTAACATTATATTCTTTAACTCTAGGCTATCATAACACAGACTATTCACAAATCTAACTACTACAAACTACAACTAATAATTTGCTCAGAAATCTGGAAGGTGAATGAATATATACCGTGCACCTGCCTTCAGTACTCTAGTATATTTATCAAGACGATCTCCCACCATTACTTCATTAGGTAGAAAAGAC
The DNA here is from genome assembly GCA_013397175.1 of Platysteira castanea. Taxonomy (NCBI): domain Eukaryota; kingdom Metazoa; phylum Chordata; class Aves; order Passeriformes; genus Platysteira; species Platysteira castanea. Next base: position 386,870 of record VYXC01001139.1, on the reverse strand, counting down.
AGGTAATGTATTAAATTGAAGTTTTATTTTTGTACTGATTCCCCTGTCCCTTTGAAAAGGATCATGAGTCATACTTTCTTCATGGTCTTTAATTTTTTGGCCTACTTTTCCTTCTATGCATTAGCAATTGCCAAGAATCCAATCACAGTCAAGCATTTAATTAACAGCAAGCATTTAGAAAGATCACAATCATCTTAACTAGGATGTCTGTAAGTCAAAGCAGCAATACTAACACTATTCCATTTACTGAAAAAAAGTCAGAAAAGCTAGCTATTACATTCTGAACTTCACAGAACTATCTTTTCCTCCCCTGTTTAAAAAATAAAGGCAAATCCCATCACCACACCTACAAGCATGGAAAAGGTGGCTTTAAAGTTACTGGGAGGACTGGTGCCTTCTCTCTTACCAAGACATCAACATCTGGCCAACCAGTAGCAAAATAAAATGACATATATTGGACATGAAACTATGAGGAATTTTGAACTGCAATACTGCTTCATACTTACCAATATGCACAGAGGTACAAGAATTGCTCACAGAAAGCAGAGAAGGTGTTTCTTACATTCAAGGCAAATTTAAAAGGTTAAAGTTACAACTTGGTAGTTGTAAAGTAGAATGAAACTGTCCCCTAACAGCTTAGCATCAAGGTATAATCACGGCACATATTTCTAAATACATTCACAAGTTTGATTAGTAACCATAATAGACTGCCATGTAGTTTGTAAAATAACCAAGATATAGATGTGAACTGACAGTCTGTCTTTAGATTAAGAACTAATTGGACCATGAACCGTTCCTGTCTGAATACTTGTGCTGTGGATTCTAGGGTACGTACACACCATGTGCCAAACAGCTTCCTGACCTCTCTAGTGACACCACTGCCAGCAGCAGTGACAGCCACCTGCAGCTGTACCTGCAGGTCTGTGCCGTGCCACAGCACTTCCTCCCGAGCTCACTGACACACCGTGCTCCACTCAGCTTCCCACAGACAGAACTGGGATCCTTCTCCCTGCCCAACAGCCAGGCCACAGGAAAAGGCTGCCTCATGTCAGCCTGCCCTGGGGAAAAATCCTGTCACTCTGAAGTCAGGAGGACTTTTCTGTAACAGATCCAGGATTTTGTCATCTCTCTTTGTACCACTTTTAATATCATTGCATCACTTTCACTGATTGCTGACCTGTCAATAAACACTGAGAATGGACTGTGAAGTCAGCACCGAGGAAGCAGCAAAAAGGGTGTACAGAAGTGCAGATAGCACAAAGGAGCAAAAGGAAGAACAAGTATGTAGAATCTCACAAAAAGAACCATTTATAAATTTAGAGGCTATATGTCACAGAATTAAACATAAATCCAAAACATACGTAAATAAGACCTTATGGAAATAAGAAACAGGCCAGGGCTTCTCACAAGTTGCCAGTGCAGCCCTGGGTGCTGCAGACATTGGGCACTGGCCTTACCTTCTGCCTTGGTAGCATTTTTGCCTACTCAGCTCCATTCCAGTCTTGGATACACTGGAACATACAACCCTACAGCTCACAGAAATCAGCTACGTTGCTCAAAACCAGATAAAAGAGTAGGAGATTTCAGTACCTGTATCACACAAACCCCAGGTTTTACCATTCTAAAAAGTGAGAAACTATGCAAGTACTTCCTTTCCACAGTTCCTTCCACAAATCGACACAGATATTTCTCCACAAATCCATGCTCACATTTATCCCCTTAAGAATCTCTAAAGAAAGCACAAAATATTTTAAGAAAAAAAATCAGAAGAAACCCGTACAAGCAGGAAGGTTTGCAGCTTCCTGTTGGGTGGGGAGAAGGATTTGATCCGTTAAACTGAGTGGAAAACTCTTGGGTGCATGAACTGCCAAGGAACACTATCACAGGTCTGCAGCACAGCACAGCAGGGCTGGAGGTGGTTGTTAACCTCAGCTGCATCTGGGCATTCAAGTCTCACCTGTTACTTTAAAATTCAAAGCAAGAATAAAATTTATACTTTGACTGTATTTTAAATCAGCAACTATTTTCTCCTGACAATTCAGTTATCTAAGATAAAATATTAGTTCACTATTAACTGAAGGAAACACCAAATTCATTTACAAGCACTCTTACAGCAAATTTCATTTTATTTTAGAAAAAACAAATTGTGAAAAGAAAATTTTAGCCTCACTATGTACAATCAGTTCTCAGTGAAGTCAAAAATGCTGGCTTGTGCCAAAAGGCAAAATTTGGCTTAAGCTGACTGCAGGTAATTCTGTGCAGTCATATAAATCATAAAATGTAACATTATGATTTTGCATCTTCTGTCATGAAGATACTACTTTTCCAAATGTTGAGACAAAGAATAATCTTTTAAATCACATTCAGCAATAACAGACTAAGTATTTGTAGGCTGAATTAAAACCAAGATGTCGATACAATGAACTTTCCATAAACCATATTTACAACCACTTTTTCAATTTTCAGTTAATATTTTTAAAAAATTAATAAAAAAGAGTCAAATTTATCTTTCATTCATTTTCTTCCTGCCTGTAATTATTGCAGTTATGGTTTCAAGATGTTCTGCAAAACTCTTGGCAATGTACTTACAAATTATATAAGTGCAACGTTTTGAAACAACTGTTTCTAAATAAATCAGTGATTTTGCTCCTTTAATCTTTGTGTAATTCTGTAAACACTCCAGCTTCTCATGCTATTTTACATCCTTCAACTCGGAAAGTTAAATCCTGATTGAATTATGAGACTGACTCTTTTTAAGTCAAAGAAATAAGGTATGACCAAACTAAAGAGAGTTCTGTTATAAATTCTTAAGAGGGTTGTTTTCATGCACAGTCATATTCATATGCGAAATTATAGTTATTAAAATATGTTCTGCAAGTTTACCTCTGCAGATGCAGAGCACGCACCACAAACCTACAACTGTACCTCCGCTCGAAAAGTGAGCAGAGCAAAAACTGAAAGCTATAGCACCTGAGATCTTTAAAGCATTATATATATACACATTTAGAAAGTGTAACCACTGCGTAATGAAATGTGAGGCAGTCAAGACTGCTAAAACACCTGAAAAGCCGTAGTTTGGCAAAGACATTTTCCCCTTCTTCTGCGAGGGGGCAGCCCTGGTGAGCCCGTTTGACCGCGGTCTCCGGAGGTCCCGCTCGTTTTCTTAAAGCCAGCAGAGCCCTGCGATCCTCCCTCAGCAGCCACCGCCGGACCCGGCACCAGCCTTACTTTAACCTCGTCCGGGAAAAAGTTGATGGCGCGGCAAACGATGCTGATGTGCAGAGACCCCATCGCCTGCAAGCGTTTCCCCCCCACACGCAAAATCCCGCCTCATTTCCCCTCACGAACCGCTCCCGCTGCCCGCGCTCCCAGCCGGGCACAGCTGGGAGGGGCAGCGGCGCCCGCAGACCCCCGGGCCGCGGTACGACTCCTCCATCCCCGGCGTCCCCGCACAGCGCCAGGAAGGGCTCGGGACCCCCGGCTGGCAATGCCCTCCCCTCTGACACCCTCCTGGCTCCTCACGCGAGCGCCTTTCACCCTTCATTCTCCCCAGTGGCCCCGCCGACCCTCACCCCGGGGCCGCCTTACCCGCGTGGGAGGCTCCGGGCTGGCCGAGCAGGGGCGCGCAGAGCCAGGTGAGGAGGAGCAGGGAGGGGGCGCGGCCGCAGCGCCGCCGCGCTCCGCGCCCGGCCATGGCTGGGGCACGGCCCNCCCCGCGCCGCCCCCCCGGCCGCGAGGAGCTGCTCCCGGCGCGCTGAGGGCGCGGGTGCCGCCGAAGGAGGTCCCTGGCAGGTACTTTCTTGGAGAAGGCGGCAGCGCTGCACCCACAGGCTCGGCCCCCCGTGCCCGTCCCGCAGCCCAGGAGCGGCTCCTGGCGAGGCCGAGCAGGTGCGCGCTGAGCGGGCTCGGGGCCGCTGTCCCGCGCGGCGGCAGCTGCAGTGCCAGCGCTAAATAACTCCGGCACATCCACCCGGTCAACGCCTGCTGCTTCTACACCGTGGTTTTGGGAGGGTGCAAGTGTAAGTGACTTCTAGCGAAAAAAATAACTTTTACTTTCCATTCCATATGCAGCACTCAGTAGGGTTTGGTTTTTTGGGGTTTTTTGTTTGTTTGTTTTTTAAGTTTCTAAATCAGTACGATTTTTAAGTTTCTAAATCAGAATATTTTGGAACTTTTAATCTAAAATAGATAAACTGATGCGAGCTAAAAAGACCTAGGATATTTCCACATCTTTAGGTATATTATAGATCTACAACATAAATAATAAATACTCTGTACAAAACACCACTTTTTTCTATATCAGATAAATAAAATCTGTGACAAAAGAAAACTTTCAACACACAGACTGTGAAATTTAATTAGTGATTTTTCCTATATCATCCTAATGGAAATGTACAGTGTACACATTGCCACAAAAAATAGAAGCAGCTGGCATTAATGCATTTTTTACATCTAAGATAGTGTTTAATATTTTATAGAGAGAAAAGACTTGGAAAGAAGGGCTAAATGACTTTACAGTTTTAATCAGCTTCTACATGAAAAGTGCTAGATACCAGATTCCTCAAGAAAATGGTCCTTACTTAACGCAAATAATTTTAGCAACTTTATAGCTCTCTAAAATGAGCATTACCCAAAAAGCAAATTCATTAAGCATGTTGTCAATTGTCAAAATATTTTCATACCAATTGTGTATTTGACAGAAAAGCAGTGCATTTCTCAGTGTAAATGGTGAATCTTTTCAATGGCCAGAACAGAATACTGGAGCATTTCAATCCCTTTCTTCATTTTTAAACTTGTGTTTTTCTGTATTATCTTTTCCTGCAGCCATATTTGGGTTGTGCATGTCTGTGCAAGACATAATGCAGTCTGTACAAGCACACAAAAAAGGGCTGCTTACACAGGAGTTTCTTCCAGCACACTTCTAGTGACAGGATGTATTGATTTGAATGCTCTGCAGTCAATATGGTCATTTTATATATTGAGAATCTATTTGTATATGCCATATCTTCCACAGTCAAAAAAATTGTGTAAAGGATGCAGTATGACTCTTATTTTGAAATGCTCAGTTTATATGCAGTAAAATCAACCTAAGATTTTAAATGAAAATTAAATTTTCATTTAAATGAAAAATATATTTTAGCCCAAAACAGGGCATAAGCCACCAGGGTTTTTTTTTTTTCCTTTATGTGAACTGTAGTTCTAATATTTTCTGAGTGCTTCAAGAATTACTGGGCAATATTTGTACTGAAATTGCAACTCTGTAGTTTTTGGTGGAAGCTGGTTCACTGCTGCACTGCACCTGGTGTTCCTACCATGAGGTTACCAAGTAAAATCTGTATTTCTGTGCACTGCAGTAGATGCATTTTAGAGCCATAATGTGTCACTACCAATGTTGAACATAGTTGCCACTAGAACGTGCAGGACATAGGAAACTGGTTTTATTACATAACTGTGGATTTGTGTGCAGCTGGCTCCTAACTAGGCAAAACAGATGCTGTAAGATATAAAAGGATTAAACTGTCTGGGTTACATGTCTAACATTTTGCTAAATATTTTATGTAGCATCATCTGGCCCATGTTAATTATGTTGTACTATTACTGTTCTAGAAAACAGTAGTTATAAATAAGTAGCTGTTTTTTCCTGCTGCTTTGAACTTGGAGCAAAATGTTAATAATATCAGCAGCATGTTAAGTTTAATATTAATCATTAAGTGAAAGCCTGAACAATTACATGAGTAATGCTGTCTTTCAAAGGGCCCCTGTCAGCAGGAGGTGACATCTGAAGGTCCCCACTGAAGTATGCTCTGAGAATCTCCAATAAATTGGCTGATGGCAGCTTTTACTGTGCACTGAAGAATAGTTTAACTGGAAAGCCAAATGTCAGATTAAACACAGATAAAAATAGCCAGCTGCTCAGTTCTATTTGTAAAATAAGAAATATTCTAAAAACTGTGAAGCTGAATTTTCTCTAGATTAGAGCCAGTGAAGGGTACTCTTAGCTCCAGTAACTTTAGTGGGTTTTCATATTGTAGTAGAAATAACTGCAATGAAAACTTGAAAATGAGGACAATTTTTACTACAGAAGAACTGTAATGGAAAATACTTTAAAGAAAATGAAAAGACATTTAAATAAGTCTTAAAATCTCATCCAGACTGAAACGATGCAATTTCTCTCACGTATGAAGTATTTGAGTGCACCAAACTTCTTGCCTTACGTGTCTTGTACACTTAGCTGTGTTATCTATGTATCCCCTCCAGTCCTGTGGCTTCTAAAACTGTTCAACACCTTTCAATCATTATATTCATTTTCACAACACAGTGGAGAAGTGTCATTCCTAATTTTAAGGTTATGAACAGAAAGAATAAATAATTACCTTGGAAATCCATAAAAAACCAGAAGTAGCTGTCAGATATAACATCGGGAGTTTTTTGTTTTTCATCTTAATTTGGGTGCTTTTGTAACTGACAAGTAAAATATTTGGATGAAGAGGGAAGCATACCTAAAGGAGGTCATATAACAAGCAGTGTTGGAAGTTAATTTGAGTTTATTTGAACAGAATACAGTCACCTAGAAAACAAGCTAACTATTTTTAAACACTGACAGATGCAAGAGACAGCACAGGTAATTACTGGAGAAGCGGTAGTTTCATTATCTCTTAAACTACTTAGAATAACAAACCACATTACAATTTTCTTAGGACAATCTATTTGTGAATATTTGCATATTTGCCCTAACAAGTTCTATCATGCACTCAAGTGAGATATAAGCTATCCAGTTTTTTAAGTTTACAAACATCATATTATGCAAACAATTTTGAGTAAATACTTTTACCTAATTTGAAAAATCTGTCACCTTCCACAGCACCACATGAAGTTCTTGTTTTAAAATAACATTAAATCCACAGCAATAGCTAAATATTTTAAATACTTATGTAACACACTGTAAACTCTACGTAAACACTACGTACACCAAAAAAACATACAAAGAACAGGAAGATCATTTTGATTAGCAAAGATACCTCAAATGTATCGCCAGAATCATTTTTTCTGTTCTTACGACTTATCCCCAAACCACTCCCAGAAAAGGCACAGTTGGTGGTGATTTTTTTTAATTTTTTTTTTTTTTTTAAACACACAAAGCCAGAATCAACACAATAGGCCAATGCAGTCAAACACTGCTCTTATTTCTAGGAAGAACAGGTAAGGAACTTGCATTAGTGTCCGGATGGCTCAGGAAGATCCTAATCATGAAAGATCTCCAGCATCTGCTTACTGCCCTAGGCTCAAATGCAGAAAAGAATCACAAATTAAATTTAGGTTAGGAGAACTTGGCTGTACATCTTGGACATGACTGCCAGCTAGAGTTACTTGCCTATTCCAAGGCAGTACTGAGGCTCAGCTCACAATCAGCTATTAATGGCACTCAGGAGAGATGATAGTTTTTTAAATTAAATTGATAATTACTGTTCAAAGATTATACTCTAAAGTATTAGACAATACTTCCACTTTGTGCAAACAAAACCTTTAAATAAATACATCTTTTAAAACTTACCACAAGGCTTCAATACATTATGCAGTACAGATCAGAATATTATTTAAGTCATTCCAACTTTTTATTATTACAGTATCTGAAAAGTTCTCCTTTACCAGCAAATGATGCCATGTTTGGCAAAGAAATGTTATTGTTAATTCTTTAAACCAAGATATGCATATATGAGTTATCCCCATTCTGTTAGAAAAAGATGCATTTAAGAAAAATACTTTAGTAAGTCTATATTCTAAGCTATATGATAATACTTACACTACTACACTAAACAAACTGCCTTTTTATGAACTATATACATTGATGAACACAAGTTCAGATGCTCTAACAGTTTCCTAGAAGACAGAAAGCATTGCTGGAATCTATCACGTAGTTGCAAGTAATCTTTGAGAAGTGAGAAAAAACTCCATTTTGGCATTGCTGCTTTTAGAGCATATTCCAAGTAGTTGTATAACCATCATCAGTGATCCAGAAATCTGCAAAAGATGCTGATATATTGCATTCATGGTATCAAAAAATAGAAAGATTGAGCAATGGATTTCTAAATAAAAATGGAGCTTGAGGTATTTATACAATCCTTTGTAATGGAGATTAAATATTACCCATTGCATGTTGTCTGCAACTATTCAGGACTTGTTACATGAAATACCATTCCTATGTTGTTATTTGGAAGACCTACTGTCGCACAAGGTGTGAATAAAAGTCAGTTAAATTTCCACTAGCTATAAAACTTGAGTATTAAGGAAGTGCTATCCAAGTTCAGTGCAAAAGACTAAAGCAACTGGTCTCCACCAAGACTTAGATATGACCAAGCATGTCCTGCAGAGAACCCCCAGCCTCCCTCTCTGTACAGAGGCTGCCAGAGTGAGTGCAGGACACCTACACAAGCTGCAGCACAGACATCTCAAGTCAGATTCCTTCCCTCTGTTCTCAACAGTGACTCTTACAGCAATGAGCTCAAAAATGGGTTTAGTCAAGAGGAAGGGTCATTTCTGGCCATGTTGACAAAATACATTTTACTCAAAAATGTCTGCAATGGATTAAAACCAACAAAACACTGTATGGATTCACTCCGTTTCTTTAAATGGTCATATTAAATCCTGTACACATCAGGTATCCTTTGGGGTAAGAAAACCAAACCAAACCAACCAACCAACCTACAAGATCAATACAATCCAGGGTGGGCACAAATGGGCTGGATCACCACTGTCAGTCTGAAATTCAGCACAGCCTCACATTAAGCATGTCACTCAGGCTTTTCACTTTGCTTTTGATATCTGAATGGGTGCACAGTAATTTTCAGTAACTTGCTTTTATTTTCTTTTGTTCACTCCAGATGTTTTTTTTTTCAGAAGTAGAGGAGATTTTTGCTAATCTGACAATCATACTTTTTTGCATTCAGTGTAGGGGAAAGCTGGACAAAAATTACTCTAATTTCCAATTCATACCAAATTATGATTTCTTGGTGGTTAACTGATTAGTTTTCTTGACTGGTGGGTCAGAGAAAGGAACCAAATTCACTGGGGAAGTATCAGCAACACTACAAACATCTCAATTTCCTTTCAGGATAAAATGTGAAATAGTCAACATGGCCTAAAATCATGCACTATTTTACTTACCTATTTGCATTTTGACAAGATAAAACATTTTCACGTGGCCTTTGTAAAATGTCTTTCTAGTTTGTGTGAATATAACTAGTGTTGTATGATTAATTCCTTAGAAAACACATGCACTTGTGAAGGCTATGATAAACTGAACACATTTGCTACAGGGCATTTTTAAAACACTACTGCTTGCAAGACCATCAGTTTGACAGAGCCTGCTATAGAACAAAATAGGCCAAAACTAAAACTTGGCATGCCAGCACACTTTAATTCTGTATTTGTGAAATGACTTTTCAAACTTAGGAGCTCTTTTCACTACCTTAAAAGGAAAACCCACACATACACACAAAATTCTAACAATTCTAACACCATATTTGTTCTTTACCAACTAGCATATACCTTGTTTTAATGGTTTAAAGCAATAAATTCCTCAAGGTTGTGCATATCCAGGCATTACTGAGGAAATAAAGACACCCATCACTATTCTTCTTAAATTTTATTCCATAATAAAAAATAGAAGATGAAAGAAAGAGTGTTCAAGAATTAAAGCAATTATTGGTCAATGTAAGGAGCAGTAAACTAATTATCTAAATGATGACTAAGGACCTGTTTCATCAAAACTAATTCTGGGTCCTCTATGGCATAGTTGTACGGCTTCTACAGAACAGAAATCCAGATTATCTTTTGCTGAAGCAGGTCCTTTATTATCTAGAGAACACTTGATTTCATATTCTATTTATCCTTCTCTTTTTGTTCTTTCTCCTTCTTTTCACGTTCAGCTTTTGCTTCCTCCTCCTCATGTTGTTTTATCAATTGTTCCACCTCCTTTTGCTTCAGAACCCTTATTACTGTCTTTCCGTTCTCTCTTGTCAGTGTTGCAATTTCAACTGAAACACATGGAACAGACAGCAGCGTTTAGGCAGAGCAATCATCAGCAGGGCAAGGTTTGAGATTACAAGTGACAGGGAGGCAGAAGGCTCCAGTCCTCCCTCTGCCAAGCAGCCTGGCAGAGGCAGCCGCCCGCAGTCCCCCTCCTGCAGCAGAGCACAGCTCCTCTCAGGGGTTCAGCTCCCAGACACGCAGGCATTTCAATCCCCAAACTGCAGCCTCACCTCTGCAGCTGCCCGGCAGGGATCATCCTGGACTAAGCTATCTGAGCGCCTCTTAGGCTAAGGCTGAGAACTGCTGCATCTTCTAAAAACGATTTTTCTGACAAGTAAAACTCCAGTGAGCCACATCTGGAATATGTGCACCCGCTGTTCCCTTTGTTTGAGCAGAGGGTGCCATCCCGCGTCAGCGAACGCTCACCTTTCTCAGCAGAGAGCTTGCTGACATCCATGGTTTTGTTTAGAACCTTAATGGCCAATGCCAGGGCAGTCTTTAAGGTCATTTCCCCTTCTTTGTAGTCTTGCTTCAGCATTGACACAGCTGCCTATAAACATCACAGAAATTAAAATGGTGTCTTTGGGCAATCAACCAAACAGCTGGGGTTTTGCCAGATAATACCGACACGAGCTAACAGCAGCATTTCTACAATTACCTGTAAATCTCTCCTGCACTAATAATCACCAACTCAATTAATACAGTACAATTTACACTTTTTAACTTGTCTTTTTGAGAAGAAAAAAAGAACTTACAGCGCTATTATTCCCAATGCATGTGGCTTTCCACCCTCCATAATTTCCACTAGGATCACTTTGATACAGCTGAAATCCATAATGCTTATCCCAGCCAATGTAGAGCAATGAAACACCAAAAGGACGTTTTCCTGTTGAAAAGAAAGCTATTAGCAACCTAAATTTAGTAACAAGATTGGTCATGAGTGACAATTATTTTCTTTGATTTCGTTTTTCAATCTTTTCCTGTGAACTAGGATTTAACAGACAGTTCTGCACTTCTGTTGCTTGAGATAAGCATACCAGCATTTCTTTCTAAGTCACAGGGTGGGAGGCAGCAGAGGTTTATTGCATTTAACCTTAGGAGCAGCTCATTTGTGTCTCTACAAATTGTAATTTATCATCTCAGGACTTTAAATCAAAATTTAATATTTCAAGTATGTAGCTTAGCTGTTAAAGCATTTAACGTAGCAGTGTCAAAAGCCAGGTAGTTAAAAAGGTAATTCTCTTCCACTACATATATGTAAAACAACAGAATTATCAGTTCACATACTAAGAAACACTACTTACAATATCATTTTCTAACATGTTGCTTAAGCCAGAGAAATAGTATTTTTTTTAGTGTTACAATATTGATATCACTACATACAGCCTTGCTTTTGATTCATTGTGCCATTATGCTGGATGGGCCCAAAATGTTGAAAGATTGCCTTAACAATTCTCCGCTGGTCTTCTGAAAGCATTCTTTAAATGCAAGAGCATTCAAAGCATTCTATGCAACAGGCCAGCATCTCAGCCATCAATTTCCCAAGCAATAAAAAGTAGAAGCCTCAGCAGCAAAAACCAGTAACCATGACTACCCATTCCCCTCTTAAATTAGGCTATTTTTTTTCTAAGTATAACTTTTTCAGGAGAATTCAGTAGAACTGTCCACAGTCTTAGATCCTTCATATTATGTAAGAGAATTGTTCTTGAGACATTTAGTACCACAATGATTCATCACACTTCATTACCTCCAAACTGTGTATAAGCCTGCTTGATATCACACAGTGCTGTCACTAGTTGTTCACAAGGAATGGGCTCTTGATACTGTAACAAGTACCTGATATCAAAGAGGAGAAAAAACAGTTTTCAAAACTTGTTTTGCTGACCGTATCCTGTACCACATTTAAGAGGAAACAAGTTCCCAAGTTAGAGCCTCTTTGATCTAGCTGTTCTATTTCCATCTACTTCTGATCTATTAAATGCATGTTCATTCTGATCTAATGCATAAAGAGAGCTGAATGTGACAGCACAGGCAAGTAAAACCGTGTTAGCTGTCAGCAGACCTACCTCTGTGCAATCAGTCTCAGCTCATTTGTTAGAACATTGGCATCTGAAGTTATTCCTGCAACGCTGCAAGCCATATCTCTGGAAAAAAAGCATACAAATTAACTGAATTCCTGTCAATCTCCAACCAACAGTCACGTCTTCATACATGGATTCAAGCAGAGCACCCACTGTCAGGCTTTTCTGATCAAAACTACACAGCTGCCATACAAAATGGGTTCATCAGCTCCTGCCTTTAGGGTACACCAAAAATACCAGTAACCATTTGCTAAGAGCAAAAGTGGACAGCAAAAGTCAGCGAATCAGTACATTAGTTATACATATAAGCTGTGAGAAGAGAGTCATGCCAAGGATGATTAAATTCTGAGTGGCTTTACAAGAGCCATTAGGCACACACAGGTGCCTCTCAGGCCACCTGACATGGCACACCACAACACCAAAGGAGCCACACAGATGTGACAGGCCTTCAGTGGGAGTTGCTGGCTGACACATGGCATCTGTCTAACTGAAACTTAGTGGTCTTGATAGGACCCTAAGAAAAATAAGCACTTCAATGCTTGATTGTTTTGTTAGTTCTTAATTTAGGATCTCTTTAGCTCAATCTGATATGCTACAAAGCTTTCACGAGACAAAATGGACTCATGAAATTAGGAATTTTCCAAAAGATGGAAGGGCTGTTCTAGGTGACTACTCCAGTGTGCTGTTACACTGCCTCCTTGAAAATCCAGTACTTACTACCATTCTAGATGCTTTCAAGATCAACATGGAATGGGAGGCTGACAAGATGGAAAACTACTTGTGTTTCATGTGCAGCTTCTGTCAAGGATGAAGCTCTACCTCCCTTGCTACAAGAAAGCATAATCCATAAACCTCCTTGCTCTGGCATCACAAATTTAACTTCCAGGAGTTAAAAAGGAAATGGTAATACAAAGACATTTTATCTCTGCAATGCTTGTGGCAAAGAAGCCTAAGGCAGGTTTTACCCAGTTATCCTGTTCTTTTTGAGTCACCAAAGAAAAACAGAGACATGGAAGGGGAGCTGAAATAGCATGGCAATTTTTGTGTGCATTCTTTATTCTGCCCCCCAATGGTATTTTGTAAAACTCAGATTTCCCAGTTTTCTTAAATGCTACAATACCATTACCTTGTATGGCGTAGTACCAACAAACAGGCTATTCCACCTAGAAAACTCTCCTAGAGATAAAAAACAAACCAGTAATACTTCTACTTTAAAAGGAGAACTACTAAAGTGAACAATGACAAAATAGTCCTACTTGTCTAAAACACCAAACAAAAAGATTATTAACACTTCAAATAAAATAAGACCAGGTTACGTGCTAATCAGTGCTTTGTTGCTAATAATATTACTGGACATTTAATCATCATTTCAACTTACTCGTTAAGTTTGTATATTTTCTCTGAGAAAAACACTTCATCAAGAAGCTTGTGGATGTTGCGCCTCTCTGCTGCCAGCAGAACTCCATCGTTTGCTAGAATTCCCAGGCAAGTGCCTGCATGCCCAATGGCTTCCATCGCATACTCAACCTGGTACAGGCGACCTGGGAAAGGATCGAAATTCCTACCATCAAAAAATGACACTGAACAAGACCAACTGCAGAAGGTGACTTAAAGTTACAAGAATCTGACAAGTGCTCATTGTACCATTTACTCTTACTTCAGTCTGTTACCAGTCAATAATAAATTAATTGGCTGAAAAGGAGGAAGGAGTCAGAGAAAGAAAATAAGGTAATACTGGACGTGGCCACTGGGCAAAAAAAACCCCCTTTCTATTAAAAAAAAAAAGAAAAAGAAAAAAAGAAAAAATTTAAAGAACTCTCTGCTGCAGTAGAATGAGCCAAGACAAATTTTCAATAAGCAAAGAAAATATTTTATATTGGACTTCTTGAGTTCATCCCATGTAAGAAGTAAGAAAACATGGTTTGTACATACTTGTTTCAGCATGTGCAAGAATAACAAGGAGAGGCGTGACTGCACCAGCAGGATATTATCCATTCTCAGGGGATAGTGACAAAATCTAACCATACTCAAACAAGAGATAAATGGTTATTTCAAAAACATGGCAGGTGATATTACTAATGGGACAAGGTCTCTATTGCTTCAGTTAGAATAAATTTGAAAGTGTCCACTTTGGACCCTTGCTGTCCCTACAGAACTGGGTGTGGATAAATATGATTTCTGTAACTCATATTCAGACAGAAACATGCTACAACCAACCACCCTTTGTGCAAGTGTTTTGATAGTTTTGAGAAGATGGATAGAACAGTCAGAGTTTACTTGAAAGTGTCGGGTTAAAAAATACCTTCCGGAGAAAATATGGTAGTTCTGGAGTCATATCTTCGAGACTGTAAAAGGAATAGCTCAGTAAGTATCACCAGTCTCTTGTCACCAACGCTCTAAAGCCCCTGTATAACAGACCCAGCCCCTCCGTGACCTCGGGGTGGTCACTGGTGCCCGCAGCCTGCACTGTGATCGCCGCCCGCCGCCCCCGCCCGGGCCGTGACTCGGCAGGACCCGCGGCTCAGCAAAGCCCCGGGGAAGGCGGGTCACTCACCATGGTGCCGGGGACGCGCCGCGGGCAGAGGGCAGCGGGCCGGCAGGAGGGCACAAGAACCGGTACGGGAGCCGGCACAGAAACCGGCACCGGGCCTGCAAGAGAGCACGGGGCACGTGAACCGGGAACCCCGGGAACCGGCACCGAGCACACCCCGGCACGGCCCCAGGGGGCGCTGCCGCCCGCCTCCCGCGCCCGCACTGCACAGTCATCCTCAGTGCGGCAGAACGCGAGGGCCGCGTCGCCTCCCGCACCGCGCAGAGACACGTTCCGCGCCTCACCGCCCACCCACCGCCCGTCCTCACTCACGGCGGGCCGGANCTGGGTGTGGATAAATATGATTTCTGTAACTCATATTCAGACAGAAACATGCTACAACCAACCACCCTTTGTGCAAGTGTTTTGATAGTTTTGAGAAGATGGATAGAACAGTCAGAGTTTACTTGAAAGTGTCGGGTTAAAAAATACCTTCCGGAGAAAATATGGTAGTTCTGGAGTCATATCTTCGAGACTGTAAAAGGAATAGCTCAGTAAGTATCACCAGTCTCTTGTCACCAACGCTCTAAAGCCCCTGTATAACAGCCCCAGCCCCTCCGTGACCTCGGGGTGGTCACTGGTGCCCGCAGCCTGCACTGTGATCGCCGCCCGCCGCCCCCGCCCGGGCCGTGACTCGGCAGGACCCGCGGCTCAGCAAAGCCCCGGGGAAGGCGGGTCACTCACCATGGTGCCGGGGACGCGCCGCGGGCAGAGGGCAGCGGGCCGGCAGGAGGGCACAAGAACCGGTACGGGAGCCGGCACAGAAACCGGCACCGGGCCTGCAAGAGAGCACGGGGCACGTGAACCGGGAACCCCGGGAACCGGCACCGAGCACACCCCGGCACGGCCCCAGGGGGCGCTGCCGCCCGCNCGCCGCGGGGCGGGGCTGGCGCGCACCGCCTGCGGCGTCACGTGCGCGTGCGCGCGCTCCCCCGAGAGGGGCGGGAGACAGCTCACCCCGCCGCGTGAGGGCGAGGGAGGGCCCTGCTCCCGCCGCCTGAGGGCCGGCGGTGGTCACACCGCACCCCCGGCGTGAGGGCTAGTAACAGCCCGGCTCCTCCCGCCGTGTGAGGGCAGGCAGTGGTCACACCGCACCCCCGGCGTGAGGGCGAGTAACAGCCCGGCTCCTCCCGCCGTGTGAGGGCAGGCAATGGTCACACCGCACCCCCGGCGTGAGGGTGAGTAAGGGCCCTGCTCCCGCCGCCTGAGGGCCGGCAGTGGTCACACCGCATCCCCGGCGTGAGGGTGAGTAACGGGCCTGCTCCCGCTATGTGAGGGCAGGCAATGGTCACACCGCACCCCCGGCGTGAGGGCGAGTAAGTGCCCCACTCGTGCCATGAGGGTCACATACACTGCCCCTGCTGTCAGGGGCATAATGGTCACATACACTGCCCCTGCTGTCAGGGCGGTAATGGCTTCCTCTCCCGCTTCTCTGCCGGGGAGATGAGCCTGGCCCCATCCCTGCCCGCGGATGCAGCACGGCAGACGCGCCCCATCCAACCCAGGCAGTGCTGCCTTTATTGCCTTTATTCAGTCCGGTGTCACCCCCAGTATCTCAGCGGCCACAGACCTACGGGGCAGGTGAGTGGTGCCTGTACGCCTGGGCAGTCTCAAACCACGTCTTCTCCACAGCTTCCTGGCCCACCTCGAACATTGTCATTAAGTGTTTCCAGCCCGTTTTGGCCGTGCTTGTGAGGTACTCCTTGTTCTCTGGGTACAGCAGAACCGTGTGGGCAGCAATGACGAGGGATTGTGCAAACCTCCCACTCACCAGGAGGAAGAGGGCACCTCTCTCCTCGGCGGTGAGGGGCACAACGCTCTCAAACCCTGCAAGAACATGTCCACCAACACTCAGAGGGTCTGGGCTCTCAATCATCATGTACATGATGGCTATCGCAACCTCAAATACGTAATACCCGTAACTCATGTCGCTGAAGTCCAGGATGCCAGACACTCTGTACTGGGGATTCTCCAGGGAAGCAGAACTGGAGTCTACTAGAATGTTGTCCTCATTAAAGTCTCCATGATTGATACCTAAACACAGAAGAAATAGAAACAGTATTTAATAATTATTAAACAGCTGAAACAGCTTTGGGAAGATTCATGTCAAACTAAAACTCAACTAACAACTCCACTAGCCCCCTGCAGCATCAAGTGCTGCCTTTCACACCTTTACTGCTTCCCATGAACCTCCACTGCACTGCCAGATGACCAACAGCTATGGATAAGAAGGAGTGTTATGAGATCTCACTCCAGGCTGGTGTGGCCTGCAATACACACCACGTTTGCAAACACTCAACAGTAGTTTCTAACTATAGAACTGTCACATTATCATCAGTATCAATGTCAACTGAATTCCAAAAATATGATTAAGTACTTATTTGGGCCTTTATGAAAGGTAGTACCATACTCCATATATTTAGTAAGCTGATATAAGAGCACGAAAAGCATAACCTTAACTGGGAGCAAACTCATCAGAAAGATAAAGAATTGGCCTTGACTGGATGTAACATTCCTCTTGGCTTACTTTGTGCTGTGCCCATTCAGCATAGTATTTGTCCATGTCTAGGCTACAGAAAAGAGATTTACTTTTTTTGATATTTTTGTTTTCCTTTTCCACATACCCAAACTCCTGTAAGAAATTTCTGTGTCTCAGTTCAACATAATTACAATAAGAATAAAATACTCACAGGCTCGGAAACTGCTTAGCTTGGGTATTACTTTGTCTTTGAACTGCTCAATGACTTGCTCCACCACTGCACGGTGTTTGTTCTGGCCCAAGGCATAAAGGTACTGATCTAGAAGAGGAACATTTGCCAGGTTCCAAATGAACTGACCTCGATGCAGACTTTTTACTGATGGATGCTGGAATTTCTTTGCAAAAAGACACAATAATATAGGCCATAAGAAGAAATGCTGACTTTATGATTAGAGGGCTTGATTCAAAACCCCTATTAATTTTAACAGGTTTCTAATAAGACTTACTGAAAAGCACCGTGACTTGGACTATTGCTTTATATCTAGTAAAAGAATAACCTGAAGAATGATTAAGGCAAGCATCTTAGTATCTACATACAGCCTGAATGGTTTTTTCCCCATGTTTTAGGTACAAAGGTTATCTTAAGTCATTTGTCACTTTAATAATCTAAAATTGCTGTTGACTGTCCATAGGGTGACGTTACGTAGCAACTTTGAGCTCTGCCAAGGCCAGAGTCCCACTCTGGCAGAGATGAGCCTGCACAGCTGGTGCTGTAAAAAGCAGTGGGAGCACCAGAGACACAAAACCCGCCAGTGTGCTGAGAACAGGCACTCTCTGTGCTTTTAAAGGTGGGACCTTTGGGGGACAAGCCTCAGGAACAGCTGGTGTGAAAAATCCTGAGCACAGTAGTTTATGGAGACACTGACCATGGCTTTATTGTTATGGAAATCTGCCTCTGTACATCACTCTCACTACTTTAAACAAACAAGGTCCTTAACCTTTCTCTCACTAGCAAATGGAAGAGATGGTTTGGAAAGTGACATTCAGAGAGGAAAACCATCTCTCCCACTGCACATCCCATGCTTATCTTGGACTCCTCTGATGCTTATTAAGGTGACCTCTGGGCCAGATTTGATCAGTGCATAGGGCAAATGAAAAAAAAAATTCCCACAAAAGTAACTGGCTTCCTTTTAAGAAAGAAACAAAAACTATGCTTGTAATTAAGGCTCTTAGAGATCACTAAATGATAGTCAAAAGTGGATGGTGTATAAACAAGTAAAGAACAAGATCGAGCCTAAACCACCTTGGTAGATGATAATCCATATGTTAAGGGAATAAAGAGCCTTTTCCATCAGAATTACTTCTCACTGACTACTTCTTCCTTGGCAAGATCAGTCACAGGCATATTTTGAGACTTATTTTAATCACATTATAAGAGTGTGATCAGTGTGTCAGAAGGCAACAGTAAGTTATCTTTCCCAACTGAAAAATGCTCCTGTAATTTAAGAATGTGGTTAATAAAACTGGCAATTCACATTTCATAACTGTCTGAAGCTGGTAGCCAGAACATGAGAAGGAAAGGTTAATGAAAGGTTAATAATTAATGTGAGTCCTTTCATGCATCAAACTTAATTACTGGCTGATTGATCAGCTTTATTATCGTGTATAACTACAGAGTAAAGACAGAACTTACTTTGCATTAAGACTATTTGAGTGGAAGCAATGCAAATGAGAAGTGTCACAGATCTCCTTTTGTTGGCACAGCTGGCATTGTAGGGAGGCTACCAGCTGCTACCAATGTGAAATGGTCACAGTGCTAATGACGAGGAAAAAGTCAGCAAGTCAAAGGGAATTCAAAGTAATGGATCAGCCAGCTGTGCACTACACAAAAATCCTTTAAAACAAGCTTGGCATTCTTCTAATACAAGCACCCTAGGGTTCATTCTCCTTTATTTGCCAGGTTTGAAACATTAACAGGTGAGCTTTGCATAAGTAAAAAGAACTCCTTATATCTCTGTTTGTGGTACAAAAATGCATTGCAGAAGGATCACCAGTACCATGTCACTTGTAATGTACTTGGGGAAAGGCTTTAGTAGCAGCCAGCTGGGAGGCTGGCACCTGAGCCATGAGTCAAACTGCCATCTGCAGTCACCAACTTGCATTTTGGAGGTCAGAAAAGCAGGCAGCAAGCATGTGAGCAAATGCTGAAGAGACATTGACTAAGAGAGAAGTTTGAGGCTGAAGCATGAGAACTGACCTCTGAGAGTACTTTATCCATGCTGGCAGCGAGTTTCCCGATCTCATACAGAATCTGAGCATTGGTAGCAATTTTTCCTACTGGTGTGCCTGGCAGGTAAGTCAGCAGTCTGACCATGTACTTCTTGCTCCCAGGTCTAGTATCTGACAAGGAGAGATGCAGTCAGTCACTCCGATATGAGCTACTGAGTATTAGTTAATACAAGAGGCAAAAAAGGTTTAACCCAGTGTAGAAGCCATCAGATGTAGCTCATAAAACAGATTTCATGCAAAGATTTGATTTACCAGAATGTTGTATAATAGTGTACAAACCTTAACACACTTATAAAATCTATGCTGGAGTTTTAGTCCTTGTGCTTGGACCCAACTCAGCACCAAGCAGGGTTCCTACAGTGCTCGCACACACCCATGTAAAATTTTGCAGCAGAACAGGTCTCAGTAATCTCAAATGTTGTATGGAAGTTACAGAGACAGTAAAAGCTAAATGCCTACACAATTTTTCTTCCAAACACCATTAAAGCAATTTGTTCTGGCTTCAGAGATGGGCTAAAACTGTATTTTACACCACTCTGCAGGCAAATAACTTCAAGCATCACGAAGTCAGTGAGGTGTCTTTTAACTTGTGCATGGACACAGATGTCAGATAAATGTTTTCGCCAATTATTTTAACTGAAGTGTTTTCCTGAGTGCTTTCCTAGTTAATTATTAGTCTCTCTGAGTTGCTTTGCTTCTGGTATTTTAAGTTTGGAGTATTATGCCTGGAATACAGGTCACCTGATGCACATCCCTACTGTTCAAACACAAGCCTAGAGCTTCCCTTTAGCATAGACATGATGTGCCAAGTAGCCAGCTACTGCCGAGCTAAGGGTGAGAGTGAGGGAGTAAATGTGCCCACAGTGGCTCACCTCCCGACTCCAGAGACATTATGTTACCATCTTTTGTGAGATAAGGAGTAGCTGAAGGGAAGCCTTCAGCACGGAGAAACATCATGGCCTGGGTCTGCACTTCAATGAGGTCAGGCTTCTGGCTGTCTTCTGAATTGGTGATTTTGAGGACATACTCATCAGCACCTTCAGCTGAGACACGCACGTGGAAGTTCTGATCATCATAGCTGGGGAGGGACCCAATCCAAGACACCTTCAATCCAAACACCCTGTCAACCAATTCAGCTGCCTCTTTCTCACCAAATGCTGGTTTGGTCAAGGTCTGGGGTTGACAGTCATTTCCAGAAGACATTGTGTCTCTAGGAGAAAAAGAAAAGCTGGATAATCTAATCTGTATTCTAACATCAAAAGCAGTAATTACTGCAACAGAATGCATTCAGCTGCTGGAGAAGAGTTTCCTACATTTATTAAACAAGCAAAGAAAACCAACCTCCCATGCCAGCTAGGGGTTCCTACATCATAGCTTATCAACTACTAAGGCAGCAGCCCCTCCAAAGAAAGACTGTTAGAGAGATGCACTCAATCTGTTCGGAATAGCAGACATGAAAAGCTTATTAACCAAGCTTTTATTAGCTCATTTCTAGCAGCAGCCTAACCTGATATTGTTGGTAGGTAAGAATGAGTCCCTAAGGAACAGAGTTGCTGAATCCCTGATCAGGAAGTCTTCAATTCGTGCCTGCAAAAGGGAAGAACTATTTTAGTAAATCAGAATGTTAAAGCAGATTAAATCTTTCCGCTTAGTCACGGCCTTCCACATGCCTGTGGTAAGAAAGGCAGCACAAACCTGCAGACGCTCGCTCCTCTGTCGCCCGCCCAGCTGCAGGGATCTCGAGCCTCCCCAGACGAGCAACCCTTGGACTCGGCGGGAGCCGCGCCAACCTTTGCCCAGCCCGGGGAGGCCGAGGAGCCGCAGAGGCTGCCGTCAGCCGGCGGCCCGGCCACCCCAGCCCCCGCCAGCCCGGTTCTGGGCCGGAGCACCGGGTGTTCAGCGGAACGCGGGGCCGCGCCCGCCCCAGCCCGCTCCGAGCGCGGGCAGAGAAGGCCCCGGGGCCCAGCGCTGCAGCCGAGCCCGGCCGGTGCCTCCCCGCAGCGCAGGAGCGCTGCCCCCAGGGCACGGGCTTTGTTTTGCAACAGCACGAGAGGGAAGAAAAGCTACGACTTCCTGTCACAAAGGCAGAAGAACACTTAAAAAACCCTGCGCCCACAGCGAGCAGGAGGGAAGACATCCGTTTTATTCTTTTTTTAAACCCTTTTATCAGCACACCAGATCAAAATCTCTGCCGAATGCTTAGCCTGAAGACCACAGTAAAAATATATATATAACAAACCTGAAGCATCTTGCTCAGGATATCCTTTAGACTGTCTCAGAGATCAGGCTGGGACAATGGATCCAGTCCTAGAAAATTTTACACTTAATGAAAATAATGACAAACCTCAAGATTAATACAGAAATCTCTCCTGAAACTCCGAATGAAAAAAAAAGAAATCTGCCATAGTTGACGTCCTACTATGACAGAATTAGGAACCTGAAGAAAAAGGAATTTAGGAAAGGCATGCTGAAAAAAACCCAAAACCAACAAGACCCCTCCTACCCCTCCAAACCCAAACAACATCACCTAAAGTATCTTGGTTTTAAGTAAATTAGTTAAGAATCCTCTATCACAAAATTTCAGTATTGTTCGTAGTATTAAGGACACAATATTGAAAACACTATTTTATGCAAATCAGGAATTTAGAAAAGAGAAACTATTTCCCCTAGAAACAATTTTTCCCCTCCATTTTCAGAACAGATGTTACTAAAAGTAATCAACCAACTCTTCTCACTAGAAATCACAAAATTAAGGTTTTTTTTCAAAAAGAAAAGAGATCTGTAAAATATTTAGGGTTCCCTCTCTTAATTTCTGAGGCCCTGAAGCTTTAGCTCATTGGAACAGAATTGGTACAGTGGGAAAGCATTCTTGCTGTGCTTTAACATAGTTGGCTACAGAAATGTACTCCTGCTCTCTGCAAACAAAATTACAACGCACTTTGCAGGTCTGTACCTCGTTACTCTTGCTTCAGCTGCCAGATTGGAGTGCCAAAACTGAAGATCTATCTGTGCTTCTCCTGCCTGCCTGGTACTCTGGGGGAAGCCCACTGTAGTTGTGAAGCAAGGCAGAGGTTGAAGGTTGTAATTTGGCCTGTCTTATTATCTGTAGAAAGATAGACTTGAATAATTTAGCATCCATGAGTTGAACTCCAGTCTAATGCCTGTGCTGAAAGTGAAGGTTTTAATAGGTTAGTGTTGGACATCCCCAAATCATTTCTGAGGATCTTGTCATAGCCATAACCTTGGCCAACAGCTCACTTTAATACAGGATTTCATCTAGATTCTAAACCAGAATTTTTCAGAAGGGAAAGAAAAAGTTATTCAAGAAGCATTTGATATAACATGCAGACTGGTGTCTGCAGCACAGCTAACCCAGAGTACATCCTTCTGCATCAGCTAAGCATGCTTTGCAAGCCCACTTCCAACACTAACAAGAAGAGGAAACATGCATAATTATATAATACATAACATTATCCCCTTTTTTTATTCACCCCACCCCTTCACACATAATACCTTTCTAAGCGTATTCCATACTATCCATTCAAAATAGAAAGTAACATACAAGAACTGTGATACAATTTTCTTTATTAAAAATAATTTACAGCATTGGTAACATTTTATGCACAATTTTCATCAATCGAACTTAAGATATATCTATACAATACTTACTGAACTTAAAACTTACACTGTTCTGTTGGCTTTAAACAGCAGACAATGATTTGCAGTTTCTTAAGTATGATTAATATACATAGCTTCTTGTCCTTATACTTAGGTGTAAAATGTATAAACATCAACACTATCCCAAACCTTTGTAGTTTGGGATGGGGAGGAAGAGGGAAGCAAGAGGAGAAAACATTTACAAAAATTTTAACAAGATTCTCCCCCCAAATCCAAACGGAGAGAGGTCTAGGTTAAATACATCTAACACCGAATCACTTCTCACACAGGTACATGTCCTCCTATGCTTTAGGATACTGAAGAGAGGTCTAATTGAACAGCGTTCGGTGTGTGAGCGCAGCAGTCCTGACTGTCCCGTGCCCTGGCCCTGCCAGAGGGCTCCTGTCACT
Source organism: Platysteira castanea (assembly GCA_013397175.1). Lineage (NCBI taxonomy): Eukaryota > Metazoa > Chordata > Aves > Passeriformes > Platysteira > Platysteira castanea. Next base: position 363,335 of record VYXC01001139.1, on the reverse strand, counting down.
CCTGCCCACCTAAGGCTCTCAGGGTCCTAGCAGTGTGTCCAAAGTTAAATGTCTTCCCTTTGCTGCTGGGCTCTTGAGCTGCACTTTGCACAGGGGAGAGGGAGCAGGGCTGTTCCCATGGATCACGAGCCAGGTGTTCCCTGACGGGCAGTTCTCCACCACTGAGCAGATGGTACGTGGGCAGTGCTGTCCCACACAGCACCCCCACACTGCAGGGTATGGATCCAAGGGTAGGAGTCAGCCTGCACACCTCAGAGATGCCACTGACTTGGGCTTGTTTAGAGCTGGATCTGCTGCAGCAACAACAGGAGCCTCCAGCTGAGCAGCCCCCGTGCCCAAGCACTGCTCAGAACCTCTCTCTCATGGACTGTAAGACACCGTAGTGCAGAATTACAGTAGCTGCTAAGGTAATGAAGCCCCCTGCGTCTCTAAAAAGAGCTGACGTGAGGTGACAACTTGCAGGGAAGTCACATGCCTTGAAATTGCACTTCACCTCATCAGTCTGCCTTGACATGGCTTGGATCCCTGTCTCCTGAAGCATGGAGAGGGCAGGGGGCTCAAGTTGTAAATAGGCATGGAGTTGCAGTTTTATCATCTGCATGAGGCATCATTATGTACCAGCACTAAATTCCCATTTTCTCCCCAAACACATGTTTTCTTGAACTAAATCAAGAATATACCTTGGAGCTGGGATAAAATAGTATCAGACACTGTTGTACAAGAAGTAAGATCTGCCCAGTCACTCTGGATAGAAGTAATGGAAGCGTACCACCGAACAGGAACTCATTCAGCATTCAGTTGAATATAATACTCAAAACTGCATTGACTTATTCCCCTTAGAAGTGGTAGGAGTCACCAGAATTGTTTTCATCTCACCTAAAAGAAAACCACATCAAACTAGTGAAATAAAAAAACAGATTATACAGAACTTCAAACTTTAGTGAACTTTGTCTAACAAAACAGAAAAATATGTATCAAACTTATGTCAATCAAATTAATTTGGCCTTTGAACTGTCAAAAAATTAATACATTGTATTGATATAATACAAGAGGTTTTGGGTTTTTTTTTTAAGGAATGTCAAACATACTATTTAAAGATTTGAACAGTGCATCTGTTAGTTCACAAGTCAGCTTAGTGTCTGCTTATAAATTAAAAGCACATGTAAATAAAGCTAATACAGTCCTCTTGAATGTTTTGATATTTAAGACAACATTTATCAAGAACAAAAAATCTTAAAGCAAAATCTTGACAATTTATAGGCAAGTATTGCAGTTTTGTTCTCCAGCAGAAGTCACACAAACTGTAAGTGGAGTTATGAAGCTTTTCAAGACACAGGAGCACAGGAAGAGCCTGCTGGAGCTGCAGCCTCACTCGCACAGCTCAGACACCACTGGAGCTCAGTGCAGTGGGAACACAAGCCATGCTGCAGGAACTCTGCATCTCCTGCCAGTATGAACCGTGGAACAGGGGCTTTACCCTCAGTGTGCTGACAATTCCATCCACAGCTACTGCAGTGCCATAAGAGACAGGTCTGTTCAGTACTCTGGGCTCTTCCTCAGAAGGGGACACTTGGTAAGAGCTGGGAACTGCCAGCACATGAGAAAGCATTAAAAGGCAGTATTGGCCACCTGGCTCTTGAACATCTGACAAGTGTAACATTAGACACAGGCTGCATTTAAAGCAGAGGAATTTAAACAACCCTAGTAAATGTTTCAAAAGGTTTTTAAAAGTTAAAACCTTACAGAGAGGTACTTTGATGATGCTGCAGAGAGCACAATAAAAACAGATGTCACAAATGACAAAGTGCATCCTTTGAAGCAGATGTGACAAACTTCAGTTGAAGGGCATGAAGAAACATGGCTTGACCTGCATGAATGAAACAACTATGAGATTTGCTTTTAAAAGCAGAAATGTTTCCCATATTTCTAAGTACACAGTATTTCATATATTTCATAGCTTGAGCAGTCTAAATCTGGATCCAGATGAAATATAATCCCATAACAAAGGTAAGGAAGTAATCATCTGTGATACAGGATACCATGGGCCTCATGGACTGCTTTTGTTCAGCCCATAACCTAAAGAAATTGAAAACTCGGTATCTTTTTTAAGTTCTAGATGAGAAAAAAAAATTACTGTTTGGCCTTCAAGATTTCATGCCATCTGCTACTCTTAAACCAACAAACAGCAGTACACAGATTTACAGGAGCAAAAACTGAGTGAAAACAACTGCAAGAAAGTCTTCTTACATAATAATCTTCAGCACAATCAGTTTCAATTTCGCAGAGTTTATTTACAAAATGCTCTGATAAAACATCCCCTCCATACTTACAGCTCTCTTGTCACAATACACAAGTTGATTTTAGCAATGTTTAATAGCACCATTAGAATATTATTTAAAATCAGAAAGGATTTCGTTGCAGTTACAATGATTCACAATCTTTTACATCCATGGACGAAGTAACTTTGAGCACACTAGGACTGTTTGCAGTTCCACAGTACAGATTCCTGGGTTCACACAAGGCATTTGCTGAGTTCTCAGTTATGCAGGGTACCCAGAGAGTCAGTAGCTACTATAAGAATCTTCGAGCCACAAAGTTTAGACTTCCACCATTCTTGTATAAAGTTATTTCCATATTGTTTTCAAACAAGGCAATCACGCTGAATACTTTTCCAGTGCTTGTCTTCAAAAGAAAAAGAGAAATCAGTTAAGCTTTGCTTTCACTTCCCCTTGCTTATTCTCAGTCAGCATTCTAACCCCAAGTTTTGTTGAACACAAGTGAATTCAACCCTCTGATGTGCCTCTACAGCCCCAAGCCTGCTGGGGCTGGATGGAAGGAAGGCTTGTTTGAGGGCACAGTTTAGATGCAGCTGTGAGCAGGCCAGGGCCCTGCTGGTAACCAAAAAACACCATGTTCTTAAGGTGGCACCAATGGTGTTATGGGCTTGTTTACAGAAAATGGAGAGCTGAAGCCTCTCTCTAATCATCACACCTGTGAGAGACAAACTCAATTCTACCCTAAAACTGAGCCCATGAGGGGCAAAATACCACTCAGAATGATTGAGAATATTAGGCTGCATACAAAGCTGTGTACAAAGAACATGTGTATAATGTACTTTGGGAAACTCCAATCGCCACCACAAACTTCAGGCAGGACTATAAGCTTACCTTCCAAGAGAATTAAATTTCGTTTTTCCCCGCTTTGCTTCCTATCATCAGAATTAACTTTTCTTTCTCTGCTTTCAATCATCAGAACATTAAACAGAGAAATTAAAAATATTGCAAAGATACCTTAATATCCAAAGTCATTCTGGGTGACAGCTCTGGAGGGAACAATATGGAAAACTGCTCTCTGCCAGTGAGTCCCAAAGTACTTGGATTTTCCCCAGGACGAAACTGAAGTGGAGCGATGCCAATTCCAATCAGCTGACTCCTATGAACCTTCTCATAGCTCTCAGCTAGGACAGCTTTAACACCCTGCAAAAATACCAGCACAGCAGGCAGAGTGAAACACAGAAGTAACCTTCAAACACAGATTATGTCCAACATCTCGCAATTCAAACTCAAGCATAGCGAGAGTGCTTTGCACAGAGTCCTTTAGGTACCCTGGTATCATCTTTTAGCTTTCCAGGCAGATGGAAGCAAACAAGCCAGATCAGGCCCATGCAGTGTGAAATGGAGCTTGTTACAGACAGTGCCCATGCTGGAGTTAACAGGACATGAATCAATGGCTGACTCGGAATATATTCTCAATATTAGTGGAAATTAGTCTCAAATAGTGAGATACTGAACACCCCCATGGAGACCAAACAGAGGTCAGCATAGACAAATGCCTGATTTGTCTGAGTCTGGTATCCAAGACAGTAAATTCCATAATGAGGAAATTCAGATTTATCCTGACTAGTGATTCTCCCCCATTAAGATTCTAACAAAGAAATTATACAATGTGTTTTTAGGTATTTCCAGAATAAAGAAAGCCACCCCCAAACCCAAACAAACCAGCAGTACCAGTAAAAAAGGCCCTTTTGCAGCCCAGTCTCTTGAGCTACCCAGTCCGTACTTCTTTCCTGCTAGAATAATCACAGGAATGCCTGCCTTCTGGTACAGCTCCGCTGCTTCAAACACATCTAGCTGTGGAATGACAAAGTGACACATTTTGAGTGAGTTCTAAACCTGCACTCCCCATTCCAGAGAAGCTGTACAAACACATATATTCTTACCGTTTGTCCTGATGGGAAATGAATTGTTTTAGGAGCTGGTTTTCCTATGAACTTATTCAGGAGCTTGATATTTGCAAAGGTACCTCTTGTCATTACAGCATCATTACCTCTTCGAGCCCCATAAGAGTTGAATTCACGAGGTGTGAGTCTGGAATAAAAAGCAAATTGAAAGAAATCAGTTAAAGATTATCTGATTTTAAAGGATATTATGATTTTTTTATAATTATTGCAGCATATCTATGTCTTCAGTGGATGACATAAAGAACTAGACCTCCAACATATGTAATCATGAACAATGTGTAAATCACTGCTAGGTTATTCATGAGGAAAGCTGCAATTTTAAATTCATTTTCTACAGCTTGGTTACGAAGTGCTACAAGCAGTGTGGTACTTACAGAAGAATTATGGGGAGACTGCTCTAGGAAACAACCCACCTTACTAATCCTCGTACCATTACCAGCATTTTTATTAACATTGATTAATCATTTTGCTTTTCCACATACAGTCTCCCCTTTCTGCAGACAGGCATTTCTGGAGGAAGGTGACAGTGCTGATCAATTATTCAGTGTGTGCAGCAGTCCTGTGCCACAGCAAGTGCTCACCCTTTGCTGGTCAGGTACTTGGCAGCAGCACTGCTCCTTGCGATGCTGCCGGCGGGGGAAATGTGATCCGTGGTGACCGAGTCCCCCAGGTACAGCAACACATGGGCGTTTTCAACCGCTTGTGGTGAAACTGGTTCTTTGGCCTAACAGGGAAGGGTGGGGGGAAAGAACAACAGAAGGGAAGAAAAGGAACATTAGACATTTTCTTCCAAGAAACAGACATATAAAACTTATCTGTAGTATGGGAAGGCCCCTTGATGTACAGGCTCCACTCGTTCCAGAGACACAAACAGTATTTAAAAGACTGAGAAATATTAGTGATGATTACATTTGTTAGTTCAACATTGAAGCTTTACTGGAATAGCTGTTCCTTTACTTAAATGCAATTCATATCATCTGGTGGATAGATCCACTGTACTTACAAGTTTATCAAAAAAGGAAGGACATCTAATATAAGTAGATTTTAAATCCCAGGGAAATAAAGTTGACTCTGGTGCTTCCAGTAAATTCCATCGTTTATTTCCTTTCTACAAGAAAGAAAATTAATCAAAAAGAACAGAAGTTATGTTTATTATATTTTTATACACAAAAACTAAAGACGTACTGGCGATTTTATTAATTACTATGATTTAGTAAATAATTTTCTATTACATATTACAAGTTACCTCACTGGGTATTACTTAGGAATCGCTTTTAAATACAAGTACCCATCCCAGTTAAGCCCTATATTACCATAACAGAAATAAATGGCAAACCAGTCACATTCAACTGCAGGATATTATAAAGCTGCTATGAAATGCAACCTTTAAATTATGTAGAACAGACCATTCTTACCTCCATCTTTTCTTTCAATTCCTTAAACATGGATGATATCACACACTCTTCCTCCACTGTGTGAAGTTCTTGTCGGGTGGGCCAAATATCTCGTAGGTAAATACTTTTGCCGTTAAAGCCAGTGCCTAAGATTTTAAACACAACAGTAGTTTTGAAGGATAAAATACTAGACTTGAGATTTGTATTAGAATGTAGATGTGTATATATTCAGGCCTGCAGAGATGGTACCAGATAGGCAAAAAATTTAAATAGTTAAGTGAATACTTTGTTTTAGCCATGAGCAAACCAAATATGGCTGTGCTTCCTCTTCAAATATATTGGCTCTGGGTGCTGAAATCATGTGCAGGAATCTCTGCCCATGTGCACCAGCTGCAGAAACAGAAGCTGTAGAAAACACTCACCCAGAGGCTCCGTGTCAAAGTCTATTCTGATGGTGCCCGCGATGGCGTAGGCCACGACCAGCGGAGGGGATGCCAGGTAGTTGGCACGGACACAGTCACACAGGCGGCCCTCAAAGTTCTTTGTGCCAGACAGTACCCCACAGGCAATGATATCACCCTGGAAGGCAGACCCACACATACTGTTCCAGCACTTTGGGGTACTTAAACAGCTTATGCTATTTGTGTTGACTAAGTCAGATGTGCTTTTAGCATTCCACTTCAAAAATTTACTCTAACAGTTCTACTGAAAGGCATTTTTCTCTCTCCCACTACCCTTCTTTTCTCATTTTCCCTTCTGACCCTCTGAGATGCTCTCCTGTCACTTCAGTCAACTCCTCTCCTGCCTTTTCTTTTGTTTTTCTTCTGCTTCAGAAGAGAAAAAAGTTGTAGCTTTTAGACACTGCTGGTTAAAATGACTCGAGCCCATAGCTCTTTAAAACCCTCCTCTTCACTTATGATACAAAATCTACACATTACATCCTCTGCAAGACTGGATCATATGTACTTATCTTGTCATTTATAACTGTATTCTAAAAATACTACTTACTATATTTATTTTACATAGCAATGAACTGGCATGCTCTCCCTCTAACAAGCAAAAACATAATGCAAAGTCCAAACCAAAAATGAAGTGTATTTTGCATGGATTACTGTTCTGTGTTCAACGAGTCAGCCAGAGCTTTACCTGTTTTATTGCATTCCTGATGGCTTCTGGCAAAGGGGCCGTGTTCCCAACACAGGTGGAACACCCATAACCAACAACCTCAAACCTACATGGGAAAAACCAAGCAAGTCCCACATTACATGGTCACGAGCAATTTGTTAACAACTGCTTTTTCTTTTACTAACAATCCCCAAGAATTTTTTGTCCTTTGACAGTTCTTTTAGGGAATGCACAGCAGACACTACATGTCACTGCTGCAAACCACAGCTGGGCACCATTACAGAATATTGAATATAATCCCACTGTTACTGCTACAGAGCAACCAAAAACAAACTAAACAACCCTTTGACAGCAGCAATGGTAAGAAAAGACTAATACAGACTGCCCTGACAAATTTGCATCCAGCTTCCACTTTTAAAATACATCACCAAGTACATCCTGTCCTGTAAGTCACTTAAAATGAAGTAATTTGTGACTGGAAAAACAGAGCTCTGATATATTAGAGCTACACATCATAGAAGTGGGAATACAATGAAGCAAAGTAATTTTAAGTCAGCAAGTAAGATGGCAATCTATTAGGTTAGGAACTAGCCAACCCCAAATGAACAGCAATCCTATTTATCAGCCTGTACAACCCCGCTATGTACTGCCTGCCCAAGCTCACCAAACAGAGCCAGGCCTTACCCAAGCTTGCTGAGGTATGGCAATACTCCACTGGAACTGAGGTAATGTGTAACCATGCCACTGCCTGGTGATAAACTTGTTCTGATGTAGGGCTTCACCACTAGGCCAGCCTCAACAGCTTTTTTGGCCAGGAGTCCTACCAAACAAAAAGGAAAAAAGGACAGATTATGATTTGTATATCTCTTAATAGGACATCTCTATGCTTCTGCCCTAGTTAAATCAAGCATAAAAATCTCAGAGGATTAGACAACTTTCAGTTTATTAAACTATTAAGCAATTTTTGCTATTAAAGCCTGAATAAAATTCCTTAACTCATAACAATACCATGCATGGTTTTATTCCCATTCCTGGAAGGTAGACACCCATTTTACTTTCTCTAAGACAAATCTCTGCCACGTTCTAGCTGACAGTGCCAATCCATTCATTCTCCAGAGACAGGCCACACAGCCCTAATGGGAAGCTCACCTTGGCCACAGAGGAATTTAAAAAGAGGAGAGCAAGGTCTGACAGATGAGCTGTTCCAGCAAAACCATCTGCAGCTCGTGAAGGTGTTGCAGATATCCCTGAAGCAGTGACAGAACAACTGCTCAGCAATACAGAGTTTCTGTCCTGGCTGTGGCATCACAGCTCATCATCCAGGAGAGGCTGGAAGCTAAAGGTCACCTCCTGCAGCAGCTGTGCCACTGCATGCACCCACCTGACAGGAGCCCTAGGACTGCTTACTTGCTCTAATACTACCAAATGTAAATATTTTATAAATACTCTCCTTCGTACTGCTTTATGGGACAAACTTAGATCGTATTATGGAAAAGCAACTTTCCCTATATAACCTCCAGAACCTACAAGCTAAGGCTACAAGTCTGCAGTTTCAAACCTGTAAAGAGAACCTACAAAAGTGAAGGTGAGGGCTGTGCAAACACAGGAGCACCATTAAGATCCTGAGCTGTCTGGTCCCAACATACCTGCAGCAAGCATGACAGATGGATTGCAATTGTTTGTGCAGCTGATGACTGCAGCAATGACAACGCAGCCGTGGGACAGCTTGTATTCATTTCCTTCATACTGAACAGGCACAATGTCATTCTGCTTCTCAGCTGCAATCTGAAACCCTTTAACACCAGACTGGATGACAAAAATACATGTTAGCAGTTGTTACAGTACAGAAAGGATGACATTACAGCAAGACCAAGTGAACACTAGTTTTGAAACAATACTCAGCTGTGCCACTAGGAACCCCTACAGAGGTTTTAAAAGCAGCCCTCGTTTCATGTTCCTCTGTCTGTACACTGGTCTCAGCCTTCTTCCTTCACAACTGCTTTAACTTTGCAACAGTTGTGAACAAAGGTCAGTTTATGTGTGGCTGTGCCACAACTCACTTCCTTCTATACAGGGAAGAACATCCCCTTAAGAATACATGTCTAATCTACACAATACTGGTTCCTGAATTAGAAGCATGTCCAAGATTTTAATTGCAAGAGGGTGGTAACTAAACCAGAGTAGGTCAATCAGCATTTTACACCCTCACCTGAGTGCTCTTCAGCACTCAAACAACCTCCAGAAGTCTCTACCTAAAGTTCTTTCTCCCTAGCAATCTAAACTGTGAAATTAAGGACTTTTGGAAGCTCATGTTCCTGCCAAACACGTCTATGATTTACCCTTGGGATGCCTGTCAAGCAAGAACAGAACACCCTGGACAAGCAGTTGTGTAGCAATAAGGAGGGCTCAGCAGGTATGCAAGGAACAGGTAACATAATATTCATGTGAATTATAAGAAATACCTTTTGAAGAGAGCATCAGCAGTACAAACCTTTTCATTTAAGCAGGCTTGGAAGTCACTTTTCATGTTATTAACAGCCACTCTATCCTGGGATCTCTTGGGGCCACTGACATACGGAATTATAGAACTTAGACTAACTTGCACTACCTGAGAAAGCAAGGAACAAAGTGCAGGCATTACCAACCCCAGCCCAGCCGTGCATGGAATATACTCCCCAGACACTCAGGAACTCTTGCTTCAAATTTGAATGTTCTCAGATATTTAGAGCTCTGGGATTCCATTTTCAACACTACTCACTCTAAGAGGCTATTCCTCTTATTCCAAGTGTTTTAACATTATCCCTAACTTTTCTAACATTCACAATCCTTGGGATGACTGGAATACAGTATCTGTTAGCTGACATAATATTAGCCTACTTCCCTTTTCCCCACTCCCTCTACGTTTTACAAAAAACCTCTGCTTCTCGAAACTGTGAGTTAATAAATACAACTTTGCTGAAAGCAATGGAAATTACAGTGGGAGACAAGACTGTGAAATCATCAATAGTTATTTATGAGAATCAAACAAACAACTTCTTTCAAGCATACCTGGGAATACTCGGGCTCTCTGGAAGAACTCTCATCATTTCTAAATAACTTCACAGCTTTAAGATATGCTTCCGTGACTTCAAGCTTGGCCTTATCAAAACCTAAGGAAGGTTATTTCAAACATGGGAAAAGTCACATTAAAAGACATAAATAAAGCAAATCACACAGCTTTCAGACACTCAGATTGTTTTAAGTGTAACAGTCAAAGTACTTTTTTCCCTCAAGTACACCACTTCGAGATCCCAATTTCTCTTCAGGAATGATACACAAATTAAAACATGTATAAATTACTACATTTTTTCTAAATTAGCTTAACTTGTCTTTCTATGTCAAGGAACAAAATAAGCTACTCCAGCTCTAGCAGTGGTAGCTCTAACTAAACTGACAGTTGTGTCCCTGAAGTCCACAAGGCTTCTGTGTTAGGACTTCCTTGTTTAATCCAGACCCTGTGCTTAGCTGACAACAGGCAGTACTGCTGGCTACTCTTCCAAACCCATTCATTTGCTCTGCACTGATCAGACAAACATGTTTGCTATTGATAGCATTTAACTCTTATTTGAAAGTGACAAATTTCAGTCTCAGAAAGTCTCACTCATGAATGAGCTTTTTTTGGCATCTGTCACCCTGTGGTTTTCTGTTTGCAGTAGCTTGATAAGGAATTGACATCCTCCTTGCTTAGCTTGAGATGCCAGTGAAATCATGCACTTCAAAGGGAAACATAAACCACTGGGAAAAATCAGAGACATGTTCAGATTTGTTCTGCAGTTTCATTTATTTCTAGTAATCGTCTTAAACTTTGATTTTGTAGGGAATCTCCAGGTGGTTACGGGAATCATTTCAAATCAAGAATATTTACATTCCATACATATTTCAAAATGTAAGTGAGAATTTCTTTAATACTTTTCTTTTATAGGCTTACATATGCTTCCAAAAACCAGGATTCTGGATGTTGAAAAGTAGTATCATGTTCGTAAATCAGGCATTAGACAAACAGACCAGACCGGACACAAACCTCAAGCACAAGCCCAATTACAGGTTAAATCCACATCAGAACTCCGCAGAAAAGCGCCATGTAAGAATTGAGGAGCTTTAAGTAAAAACTCAATAGTTCTTACATTGGGTATTTCTGCAGAGCAAAACCCATACATTACCATAACTGAAAAACACAATTACAATGAATTGTTGCTTTAGTTTAATCTTTACCTGCGTGCTTTAAGTGCTTCAGTGTCACATTATCAACAGGGAAAAAACTCAGAATAGCACCATATTCAGGACACATATTCGCTATTGTGGTTCGGTCTGCTACGGACAGTTGGGAAACACCACTCCCAAAAAACTCAACAAATTTTCCAGCAACATCAGCTTGTCTAAGATGCTGTTGGAAAGAACACACAATACCTGTTATGTGAAGAGGTACAGTGCAAGCTATGTTTGTCACAATTTACAAGTCATGAACATTTAAAACAAGAAGTTGAAACCTTAAGGCCTATGTTTGCAAAAAAAAAAATTGTAAAATTATTATGAATTATTTTTAGTTAAAGAAGGTCTGTAAGTAAACCAGTATAGAGGGGAAAGAACAAAAACCCCACTATTTCAAAGGATTAAAAAATAAAAATGGTTAGAGGTTATTTGTACCCTTCTGCACTGCCATGATTAAAGGTATAGTAAAAACAATCCCTGCATTTAGTTCATTTCTCCAACACCACTGGTAGTACTTGCAACAAACTCTCTTTTGTTTGAAAAGGCATTGAACTCTTACCTTTGTAATGCTTAGAACAATATCTATGGATGTGGCAAACGGGCTGACTGTGCCTGTCAGCTCACAGCCCACAACCTCAGGCAGAGTGAGAGTGACCGGCATTCCCAGCATCACCGCTTCCGTCTCAATGCCCCCGACGCCTGCAAGGAGAGTGGGACATGGCTTTTCACCACCTTAGCTAACCTACACTCATCACATTAAGGTCCTAAAACATAATAAAACCCTTTATATTAAGCCTAAAGACCTATGACAATAAACATATTGCTGCTTTTCTCTCACAAGTGAAGGGCACCCTTCCATCCCCCACAAGGACCCAGCAAGAAATGTAGAAGTTCCATTAAATATTTGCACATCAAATACAAAAATCAAGCAAGAGTATTGTTGGACATCACTGTCAACCAGAAAATATTTTATATCTGAAACTAATTTTCCATGAGAAAAGGAACCTTCACGCAAATTTCTCCTGTACAAACAGCACTTATTTGAGTATCAGCTAGTTTTTGGCTGTTTTCTCTTTAGATTACAAAGAGTGGTTTCTCAATGGAAAGAAATGTTAGTCAAGATTACTTGTAGACAAAAATCATTCGGAACAATAATACAAGAAAGCCTGTTATGCCTGAGATACAAACATCCAGTGGGAAGCAATATTTTTTAGTCAAGCTTTAGTTGCCTTTCCAAGAGCAATGAAGTTCAGGTGAGCATACTTACCCCAGCCCAAGATACCCAAGCCATTTACCATGGTTGTGTGCGAGTCTGTGCCAACCACGCTATCAGGGTGCAGGAAATCTTTAACGTCAAAAACCACTCGGGACAAATATTCCAAGTTCACTTGGTGCGCCGTTCCAGTCTCGGGTGGAATTATGGAAATATTCTCAAAGACTTTTGAACTCCACTGTAATTTTCCCAAAATGAGAATAAAAGAGTTGCGTTTTTTTCAAAGGCATATTTAGTTCTAAGAACATAACTAAAAAAACAAAATGAAGACACAATAAAAGAGTCCTTGCTATTTACCCAAGTGGCTTTTGCCCCTTTGTCAAACAGAAGCGTGTGATATCCTTGGATACATTCTTCATCATCAACAAAAGCTTTCACTCAGTTCCTCTGAAGGCTGAATCAGTAATTCATGCCTACCTTTCAAAAGCAGGGCTGCAGAAATCTCTTACCTTCCAGTTCACACAACTGATTACAAGCTCACCTAAGACTGGTATTCAGACAACAGAACCTAAGCACTTGTATTTATAGCTGAATTTATATTAGAGTATAACTGAGTTTAGGTTTGACACTCCAGAGTGAGACTGCTTGCAAACTCAGGATGGGACATTTAATAGAGCTGACATGGAAACTTGTAACCAGATCCAGCCTGGCCATTTCCTTCTTTAATAATGGAAAAGCTGATTTGCAACTTTCAGAAAGAAGCATCTAGTCTACATCCACGAGAAGATCATTGCAGTGAATTCCTAAACTATGTGAAATTAGCAGATGAGGATCAAATAGCAATGTTGCAGAGCCCTGCCCAGCAGCAGAGAAGCTGATGTTCACCACAGGACTTCTGCTGCCCAGTTTGAGAGCAGCCATGTCTGAACATTGGCCTCCACTCAACATTTCCAACTTCAGGAACTTTTGTAACAGAGGTACGGATAAATGACCCTTTCAGCCAGAAACTCGCTGTGACCTAAGGCACTGAGCTCATGAAAGGCATTAAAAAGGCATTAAAAAGACTAATGCTTCATAAATCTCCATTGACAAGATGCAAATCAGAATAAACTTTTTCAAGTTAGAAAGCAAATTTTCTGTTCTTGTAATTCAGATTTGAGAACCAAGTGATTACATTTAATTTATAATCTAAACCTGAACACTGGTAGACAAATGACTCTAATAAATCCCAAACCACAAAGCCTGCAGGTACACAGACATACCTTAAAAAATTGAAGCCTCTCTCTATTTCTGCCAAATTCCATCTCTTGATTTTTCAATACTGTCTCAGGCCTAGGAAGAAAACAAGTTTACAAGTACTGTCATAATTTATTTCAAATTACAGAAGAACAAGTTGCAGTTTTAGTTTGTTTGATGAAAGACTTATTTAAGCCTGCAGGACTCTTTGAAGTGGTTTATTAGAACAAAGAGAACTGCTTCCCTGCAGCAAGCTTTCTGTAAACAGTGAGAAATAGCTGATTTCATATGTGCTGTGCCTGAGAACCTGTTTATTCTAGGTATGGTTTGCCTGAAGTGTGCAATCTTGAAAATACTTAAAGAGATCTATTCCAAGCATGTGCTAAAATACACAGAAGCCTTTATACCCCCCATCAGTTGTCTCACAGGCTGCACATCTCAGAACTCCATACATTAAAGAACCATGATGTTCACTAGCTCAGTCGTAACTAACCTCCATTTTTCATTTCCCTCCAAGCCACAAGATTTTGTCACAAGTACTCAGCAGTACAGTCCCATAAAATGATCTATCTTTTCTTAGTATGTGTTATTTATTAAGATACTGATACTTGTTGTAACAGAGTAATCCTTAATTTAAGAGGAATAACCTCTGCTTTGAGCAGTTGAACAAGGAAGGGGACACACTTGCTTTGTACCAGGAAGGAAGTCCTCAGTTTTGAGAAGTGTATTTTACAGTCATGACCCTTCCCTTTCTTGTCTATAGCAGCAGCTCAGCAGCTCTCCTGCTTCAGCAAGCCCCGAGGGACAGTCAGTGTTCACACTGCAGCTTCATAAATACCACTGCTAGTGTGCTGCCAGAACACCAATATTGCTGAAAACATGACTCCTTCTGCATTCCAACACCTGTACTGAGCAGGAATATTTCCACATCCATAACATTACCACTGCATTCAGCACAATATCACTGTGGGATACAGATTTGATCAGCTTTCTAATTGTACACCTGTCCAGCACAGGCAGATAGGGATCTGAACAGCCCATCAGGCAGAGGCAGCAGCTGAAGGAGGATTACACATAATTGGCATAGATGGAACGGTGCACAACGACCTGTTAATAACACAGAAATCTGGGAGAGGCACGGACACGAGGCTCCCCTGGGCTACTACGCAGACAGGATATTTACTGTATTTCAGCTCAGTGACAGATGGACTGTGAGATCCTGTACAGGCTGGGGGATGATGTACAGGCTAGTTCTTAGTTCTTTAAGAGCCAGAAGCTTCTGAAAAGTTATTACACAAAAGCTATGAATTACTTTTAGAAATAAATTAATGCTTCATTAAGTTACTCACTCAGGCTTGCTTTGCAACAGAAAATTACTCCTATGCTTAGCTGTTGTTGTGAAGAAATGAGAGATGCACTAACATTTAATTTAAAAGTTACATCCATGAGCCAATAGGTGGCCATCTGCAGGGTGTTCAGTAAAGCTCTTCTTGTAAAAAGAAACATTTATTGTAGACTAATTCCTATCTGCTACATCCAACCTACTTCTAGATACTGATACAACTTTTCTATGGCATGGGTGAAAACTGCAGAAGGATGTTTGAAAAAAAAAAATCCCATTTCCCTGAGCTGTCACAGGCAATGCTCAACAACACAAAAGTACAAAACAATTTAGCAAAGGAGCTCTCATACTCAGGCACGGGTTGAAGGTGGAAGGGGCAGAGGATGGGGGTGTTCTCAATCTGCGCAGAGAAGGGTCCCGAGCTGCGGCCAGACTCCCCCGCGCTGCACGAGCCCCTGCAGCCGCTGTGGCCCCGGCACGGGGGCAGCTTCCGAGGCTGCGCCTTCAGCGGGGACAGCTTGGCCGGCGGCTTCTGCTCGCCCCCACCGGGGTTGGGAGCATTCTGTATTGCACTGCAACATTAAACACAACATTCATTGAGACGCTGGGAATCTGGGTCTTCATACACACACACGCACCCCCTGCCTTGTTTTTGTGCAATCCTTTCAAGAGATTATAAAACGGTATCTGAAAAAATAGTTATTTTATTGCAACCCTGTTGCAAAGTAAACTACCACTGCATAAGCTTAGTTAAGTAATGTGGTGTGGTAAGAAGTGAACAAAACTGGATTGTCTGAAAGATTAACACCAAACAACTCCTTCCATTTGTTCACAACAGACCAGAAATCTTCATAAACAGCACTGCAAAGGGTGAACTCAGAGTTTTAAACCTGGAAGGTGTGGGTAGAGTCTCACCCAAATGGTAGACTGAACTTGTTTCTTTTTTTAAGACAGTGCTGCACATGTTCTGTTAAAACCACTGAGGAATGATTACAGGGAAAGCTTTCTCAAAGAAAGAAACATAACTTGATCCTTTAATTACGCTTTTTATACAAATTCTCAAGGCTCAGATAAATTGTATACACTATTCAAGCCTGTCAGAAGTTAGAGAGAAAAGCCGGGGTTTTTTTTAAAATAAAGTCCATATAGCACACTACCCCCTATTTGTGCAACAGTCAGTCTCTGCAGGAGAGCAATGAAAGCTTACTGTGAAAAACAAATGACTTTTACCTCTCTCAGTAAGTATTAACTCACAAAATTGCAATTAAAGCCACTGCTTTTTTCTGCCTGAGTAACACAGCCAGATACTTAGTTATTGAGTCGGAGGGGCCTCAGAGGATACTTTGTCTAAATCCCACCCCAGCCCACCAGGCTGTGACCCACAGATGGGAGCTCTCTATAAAAGCAGCACAAATCACCCTGCAGCAAAGGGTTTCTTATCACAGGCCAGCAGCTGCTGGGCCCCCTCAGCTTTCCAAAGTGATGCTCCAGAGGCCGGATTTATCATTACAAAGCAGCATGTTGAGACCTCTTGCCAACACTTGGTCTGCCTGATAATTTTAGGCTGGCCTAATTGCAAAGGAATCAGCTGTCCCTCTGGACACAGGCATGGACAGAGCACAGAAC
The DNA here is from genome assembly GCA_013397175.1 of Platysteira castanea. Taxonomy (NCBI): domain Eukaryota; kingdom Metazoa; phylum Chordata; class Aves; order Passeriformes; genus Platysteira; species Platysteira castanea. The sequence continues at coordinate 346,911 of VYXC01001139.1, read as the reverse complement.
TGACACAACACATATCCAGCACAACAGATCATCTGTAGCTTCTTGCTCTTCTAACACTCAGCAGACTGAAATTCTGTGAGTACTTGGAAGGTCGACAGAAATGACTCACACATCCATGTCCTCTGACCACAGGCTTTTTCCCCATGAACTTTTAAAATTTCCAAAGAGCCTTCTCAGTTTATGCAATTCTGCACGTGTTTTGGAAGGCTCCACCATCGAGAGGCAGGGGAGAAGGTGAAGGGAAACTGCACTATGTGTAGTATTTACTTCAGCAAGCACTAAACAAAAGCTCCAAGTTTTTCCTCTTGTGCAGTATTTATGTTTCTAGCAAAGGCAGCCCCAGGCTGTGTTCATCACATCACTGCCTGTCAGACAAGGAAAACCACGCTGGTAGCTTTCCAGTCCCCTTACTTTTCCAGACTTCTCCAAGCACACTTTTCTCTCTGAAAATACCCACAGCCTCATTTATCTGGTGTTAAATCAAAGCCCATAAAAAACCCAAATCAGTTGCAAGCCATGGGCTGCAATGACAGTCTTTCAATATGCCCAGTAGAGCTGCAGGTCCCTTCTCTGGAGCTGTGACAAGGCAGCCCGTATGGAAAAAACAGCTCTGTTTAACTTGAACAATAAAATCAGAGCAAAGCAAAATAACAAACGCCCTCTGCCTCATTCTCTTGAGACACATTATTTTGTGGAAACCTTGCCAGACCCTGTTATTTCAGCCCAGAATTTAGATTATCAGTCAGCTTCATCCATAAGGCCTCACAAACATTTCTTTCTCTCCCTCAAGAGTGCTTATCCATTTTTATCCAGCCCTTTTTCAGATACCACCAGGTCTTGTTTCAGGGATCCATGCATGGCAAATGATTTGATGGGATAGTAATAAGACCTGAATGAATCCACACTTCAGTGTCAGACAAAAACGTATGGCTTGTAAAAGTGAAAAAAAAGGTAAGTTACCATTTGCTGAAATCAATCTGCAGAGAATGGTCAACAGTGAGATCAGTTGGGCAGGCAGGATTGACTTTCACCGGATCTCCTCCAGCATTTCTCACAGCTTCCCTCATGGCAGCAAAATCGACCATTGCTGGTATTCCACTAACAGACAGAAAAACAAAATAGCAAAACAACATGAGACATTAACTGACTGAAATGCACAAACTTCTTTTAATTTTATTCAAGTCTAGAACTAGCTACATCCTATTTCAGAAAATATACCTGTTATTCTCTAAATTTTAAAGGACTTGAACCATTTTGAAAGTCACTGGAGTTGGTACACCCTCTCAATCAACAGTTTGAAGACAATGACGGGCCCATCTCAAAGAAAACCACATGTCTCTTGTGTCTTGCTTTGCTTCTCAAGTGTGATGGTACTTCAGCACAGAAAGGATCTTTAGATACTCCTTACCTTTACATCAGAGCCTTGCTATGCAAGCAAAGCTCATGCTATACATTTAACACCTCAGCATGTATTATTTGTCTTACAGAGCCATTTCTGAAGCTCATAGCATTTAACAAGTATATTAATGAAGCTGTACAAAACAGAGAGGGGCAATGTTTATATAACACAGTACTGCATGAATCTTACTGGCTTTGCCTGCTCATCAGATGTTACCTCATTTTTATTATCATCATAATTCCTTCTTAAAATTATCTCACTTCTTAATAAATACACAGAGTCAGCAACACAGCTTAAATTGAATATTTGCAAATTGCTGAAGGACTGCCCTTTGAGCTATGCCATAGTCAAATCACAAAGAAAGTTAATATCCTAAGAGGCTGCTTTTCCAATATATGTATTATTCATGGATTCCACTGGATTACTCATTGTGGAGTAAGCAATATTTAATCTTCAATTATCTCAAGGAAGAACTGTCAGTGACAGTGTGAACTGTCAACCATCTGGCTACAGCCAAAACATCACCACTTCCATTTGTGTTCTGGCTCTTATCCTGTGAAGTGCTCCTTGCAGGCCAGCAGTTTCAGCCTTGCCAACCTGTCCCAAAGCCAGAGTACCCTACGGAGCAGCTCCTACCCATCCATCATATGCAATTATCATGACGAACCTACTGAACAGCAAAGGCAGTGCCCAGGTTTCCACCTGGGTATCACGGGGGAGGTGTGATTTATTCTCAAGCCAAAGACATGAACACAAACTCAGTGAGTTCGCACAGGTTCTTTTGGGGGTTTTGGCACACACACACTTACGTGAAGTCTTGAAGAACAACTCTGGCAGGACAGAAGGGCACTTCAACATGGTTCTGTTTTGTTTTCCAGTCCAAGATGTTCATAGCATCCGTTTCTTTCACTAAGAAGCCATCGCAGTTACGGACACTGGACTCAAACAGCACTCGGATGGAGTAAGGCAGAGTATCTGGGGTGAGGCAAGGGACAGACCCCATGAGTGCAGCACTTGCGGCTTACACAGTTTTTTTTAAATTACAATCTCACATTTCTAAGGAATTCCACTTTTCTACAGTTTGGAAGCGTGAGAGCTTCAGAAGCCTACTTTTCCAGTTGCCTTTGGGTTTGATCTTCCCTACACAATATGGAACAATGAGTTGCACAATGTACAAATTGATGTGCTATCCTAGGGGATTTTAATAGGAGATACCAATGACTTGACCACACTGTTCAGTGACATCTAAGGTACCTTATGCTGCCAGGGGAAAGATGCAAGGAATATAGACCTGGGATTATTGGTCAGAGCAAGTCAAAAGCAACAACTACTGGAATACTCAAAACCATTTTAAGTGTAAATTTCACCATTCCATTACTCAAGATATCAAGTCAAAAGCAACCAATGCCAGAATATTATTCTCAATAAACAGTGATACAAAGACCAGAAACTATTCTGCCATATGCCCTTTTAAAATTGACACATTTCATAAAATATAGAGAAGAACATTTTATTAAATAAAACTTGAGTTGGTCTGCTACTGATATGAATTAAGGTACTGACAACCAGAAGTTTTCTGCACAGAAAAGAAAAAGGGAAATGGAAATGCGAATGAATAAAGAGTGAAGAGAAAAAAAACCCCAATGTCATTATTCACTGCAAACTTCAAACACAACAAAACAAAATAAAATAACCACTAAAGAAGAAACATCAAGATTAATTGACATTTCTCCCCCAAACCTCACTGTGTTCAACATCATTCAAACAGTCAAACAGCATCATAAGAACAGTGAGAAATACCAAAAAAGTTAGCTGGAGGAAGGTGAAACAATTAAGTTCAGGCTTCAATTAATAAAAAAAAGGTTTGGTGGTCTCAACCTAATCCAGTGGTTTGTTCACAAACTATCGTTTTTGCTGGTTCTGTTCTCTCTGTGTCTTTCTCAGATGATATCCACTGTTTTCTTTCTTAGACAAGTCACTATTTTGAGTTTAAGATTTGAGTAAACTTGAGTATAAAGATGTCATCAAAAAGGACTAACAAACCTTCATGCCACCACTCACTCGATTTAATAGCCAGGTTCCCAGCACAGAACTGGTTTGCTTTCTTGTGGGTTACAAATCTCACTGCCCCAGGGGCTGCTCAGCACCAGCTCTGGAGAAGCAACTTCTTCTCACCATGAGGCACCAGCAAGCTCCTATCTGCAACACCGTGTGCAGTTTGGGGCTTCCCAGGGTACAGGATAGCTCCAGAAATGAGATCACATCCACCACAGGGCCCCCTAGGAGGCTCTGGGACTGCCGTGCCTGACACGCAGGAGCTGCAGGGAGACCTGGGCTGGCTCACCCCCAGGGGAGATGGTGACCCGACTGTCGTGCCCAGCACCTCCCAGGGACTGCAGCCAAGGGGAGGCCTGACTTAGCAGAAGTGCCCAGTGAGAGCACAGAAGAAGTCTCAGGGTGCAGGGAGGGACACAGGGACTGGGTACAAGGGAAAAGCAGCTCACGGGGGTGCGGTTAAGCACAAGATCATGGGAGGAAGTGGAATCTCTGTCCTCCCAGACTGGCAAAGGTCTCATGAAATCATGAAAGGTTCCCCACATCAGCTCCAGCCCTGCAAGAGCCTGGTCTAGATCTCCACACGTCCTCTCTGCCCTAAATCCTTTTGAGCTCTTCTCATTTTCCCCATAAGTCTTAAACACTAGAAAATTGGCAACTAAATCAATTAACATTTACATTAGTAATCTGATTAATATCAACTAGCAATTAATGTCAAATTACAGTCAGAAGCCCCAAGGCAGTGGGCAAACAGGTAGAACTCAAACTGTTCTAGCAATAAATGCAGTGAGCAATTCCAGATGCTGGATTTGCTACCAGTGCTATCCCACACTGTGTCTAGACGTTATTTAGTATTTTGCCATTTTGAAGGTAACATGAGGCCTTCAGCTTCTGCATAGAAGTTTCTGCTGGAAGACCAAGACCCTCTCAGTGCAGGCTGTTTAGGCTCTTGAGAATATCTTCAAGAATGGCCATTGCTGCTGCAAGCTTTATGGCACATTTTAGCAGAAAGTTGTATATTGTTGTTTTATTTCCACTCCTGTCATGAGGCTTTTCAAAAAACTGCTAGGGAACTGCCTGGTTTTGTTACTACCACAGCAGTGCTTCTCCCTGGACCAAGCCACAAACAGAAGCAGTTTCCTCCATGTGTGCTTATCTGAAAGACTGACTTTGTTGCTACAAGCAGGGGAAATTTGCTGTTGCACAAAGTTTCAGCAGACACTGTGCCCCCCTCTCTCTTCTCTTTAAACAACAGGGAGTTACTAACTGTGGTCAAATATGGGTTTAAAGTGAAATATCCACTGGTATTTTTTTAATTCAAGAAGCATATCACAAATTCTGTGAATAAAAAAGAATTCAGACCTTGCAAAACTGAAAAATACCCCAAATGCCTTTACTAAGCACCCCATGTAAGAGTTTCAGTTTAACATGAAAACAAAGGGAGAGACTAAAGCCAGTATGCTTTGATTACCTGCAAGACTAAAGCCTGATCCAGCTGGCACTGAGCAAAGCACCCTCCCCTGCATGGCCTCCCCTCCCACCACACGTGCAACATTGTGAGTTTTTAAAAGGCACTCGGACACAGCGACCCAATGAAGGTCTCTCTGGCACAGACAGCTGTTGCATATTAATGACAAGCTGAGATTAAGCAACAGCATGAGCACCACAAAACCTCACCCTGCAGCAGAAGCCATGTTCCAGCAAACAGTGAGGCTTCTGGGGAGGTGAAACTAGAACACCTTGAAGCTATACAAAACTACAGGAAAACTGTATTTCTTTTTGAAGCATTAAATAGGAGTTCTTTGTCAGTTCATTTTTTTTCCAAAAGTCTTCTGATTTGGAATACTGTTGAAAACTGCAGAAACACCTATACTTTCTTTCTTAATAAAAAAAAGCTACAAGTATTACCCTGCCAACTCCATAAAGCACTAAGAAATTGAGAAACGATCAGCTTCCAAACACACCCATTAGGAATTCCCAAGTGCATCTCCCACCACCGCAGGGCAGCCAGTGGTGCACTCTGCTGCTGGTACCACCCCAACTACACCCAGAGAGCATCGTACCATACTTGGAGCCTCCGAGCTTCGACACATTGTAAAACTTTTTCTCTGGGTGGCTTTCCAAAGCTTCAATGGCGGGCTGGTAAGGGCTTCCTGGGAGACGAAACAAACAAAGTTACAGCCACGAACGATGGGGTTGTTTCAGCACTGACTGAGAACTCACAAAAAGAGATCTTATTTCTGATCCGCCAAAAATAACGTTCCTATAGACTGTAAGTAAATGCAATATGGAAAGGTTTCTAAATGGATTGAGACGCCTGGTGATGTAGATGTGTGACTAAGGTGAATTTAAAAAGCATCAGTAATAGTAGGTACATACAGGTCAATGCAGGTCACCAGCACAGCCTGAACGCACCCGACCTTTGTTGTCTCAGTTTGCCATCTACACACAGGATAAGACACCTCACCAGCGCAGATAAGAGACATGGGTTTTAATACAGCAAGAAGCGTAACGCGTTGACAGCCAAGCCAACGTCAAGGGAACAAGAAACAAAAATAAACCTCGTAGCAGCCATTAGGTGCCCAGAATAAATAAACCCCGGGAGGGAGCAGACAGCGGGGCGGGGACGGGGCCGCGCCACCCCCCCCCCGCGGGCCCCCCGCGGCCCGGGACACCACCGTGCGGGGGCGCAGAGGGCGAGCCGATACCCAGGGCCGCGGTGTCCCGGCGGGCGGGGCGGCCCCGTTCCCGCAGTGACCAACCTGTCCTGGGAGGGTCCATCGCCGGCGACCATGTCAGCGAGAGGGAGCGGGCCGGGGGGCGCCGGCGGGCCGGCAGCTCTCGCGAGACTACGCCCCGCCCCACCCCCGCCGTGGGCGCCGCTCTCGCGAGACTGTGCCCCGCGTCCCGCCCCGCAGTCGCGGGAGGTGCCGCTCTCGCGAGACTGCGCACCCTCCCGGNCCCACCCCCGGGCGCGGCCCCGCCCCGCACTCAGCGTGCGGCCCTGAGGGGCTAGAATGGGCCCTAGAGATCGTACGCTCCTAGTTCAAGCCCCATCCGACCTGACGTTGAACTCTTCCAGGGATGCACAACCTCCCTGGATGGCCTGTTCCAGTGCCTCACCACCCTCACAGTAAAGAATTTCTTCCTGAGATCTAATCTAAATTTCCCCCTTTCAATTTATACCCATTTCCACCTTGTCCTATCACTGTAGTTCCTGCCCACCTTCCCTGCAGGAGCCCTGCAGGTACTGGAATGCGTTGTGAGATCTCCACACAACTTTCTCCTCCCCAGGCTGAACAGCCCCAACTTTCTCAGCCTGTCTCACAGGGGACCTGCTCCAGTCCTCGTGCCTTCCTCAGGAGCTGCTCCAAGAGTTCCAGCGTCGCCCAGCAGGGTGGCACTAAGGACAGCCGGTGCTGCGGGCAGAGTTCACCGGAGCCCTGCGGGCACACGGGCACAGCAGCAGCGCTCGGAACACCACACAATTCATGGTGGTGCCGCCTCCCACTGCTCAGATGGCAAAGGATGGCCCTTAAGGGAATAAAAGTGCTAGCAAACCTCTCCCAGGGCAGGCCATCAGAAGTCTCCATGAGCTGAGTCCCAGTGCAGGGCAGGAACATTACCACAGCCCACAGTGGGAGTGGGAAGACGTGTGTTCAGTGTTCTGTCCCACAGCTGGGCCTGATCTGGCTCTTGCTCTTAGTCTCTGATGCTAGATTTCTTCAGAAGGTTTTTTCCTTTTCATATCTTTCTTCTTTTCTTCCTCTTAAATAAGAGGTTTTTTCTTAGCTGGATGGTGGAATTTTATTTTTGTCTTCATCTTTAGTGCAATAGTAGCAGTACACGAGGCTACACTCACAGTGGTGAACAAGTCAAGCAATAGTTATTTTTCCAGGCTGTAAGACATAGATAATACCTAGGGTTTAGACACTAATGCAGCCAGAACTCTCCACCAGGCTCAGGCAGAAAAGAAGATTAACAAAAAGATGTCTGCATCTCAGCCTCTAATCAATCCATTTTCCCTTTTGCCTGCATCTCTTTTGACCTCCACTGCCACTGCCTTCCTGCACAGTGACAGAGGGACTTGACACACCGATTGCAATTATTGTACTCAAAACTGCATGAGCAAGCCTAATTCTGGCCTCTTTTCTCCTAGGTTACAGTGATGACTGGCATATCTCTGACAGACTGCAGGCAGAGGGAACAAGATGGGTGGGAAAGGTGGTAGAGAATGTGACCAAGATATGTCTAGAGGGGCTCCCCAAATTCTGCTGTGTAAAGCATGTTCAGGGTGCTCAAAGCTGTCTGTCTTTGAAGAGATCACTCATGTGTGACATCTCAGGTACAGCTTTTACCCTTGTTGGACCAGTGCAGTCCTTTCCCATGCCAGAGCCCTGACCACCAGCGAGGGCTGCAGCCCAGCCCAGCTCCTCTGCCCCAGCACACGTGGCTGCCTCTCCCGCTGGCCACGCGCAAGCTCCCACAGGAACTGGGCAGCAGTGTCTGGGGTCGGTGCTGGGACCTGTGGTGACAAGCAAATGAAGTGTAGGCAGACAAATCCTGGAGTTCTGTCTCTTGACAAATTCAGATAAGAAGTGTCTCCAGGGATGTGCTGCACCCTCACTCATGGGTTGTTTTCCTTTACCAAATACACTCCAGCCCTGCAGGGCTCAGTCCTCAGGATGCCAGTGACAAAACGGCTGCTGGTTATCTCCCACTGTTGGCTGAAGGCCAATTTCGGTGTGTCAGGTACCTCCAGGGAAAGGAATTTTAGGCAGCACAGAGTATTTCTTGTACACATGAGAAATCCTTTAGCTGCAAATGTTTAGCGGTTTGTGCCCTTCTTACATACCAGACAGATTCTTGGAAAGCAAATCCCATCTATATTTGGTTTTAACACAATGTTTGGCCTTCAATTTGTACTGAAAATTTTCTTTCTTTCTGCTTGTTACCACCTGAGCTACTGTACTGTTCTGCTTACTATTTTTTTATATTATTCTTTTAGAATTCAGTCCCTTAAGGAAATGTGTGACCGTCTAGGAAGAAAGATGGTTTTGCAGCTTTCAGAATGTATTTTCCATTTCCCAGCTGGCATCCAACATCCTGAAATAAGTCAAATTCAAGGGAGAGCTTATCCAGAAGAAAGCGGGGATGAGTATTGCTGGTTTGTAATTAGAGCTGACAGAAGCAGGCTAAGCAGAGTCTTAGTGAAGAAGAGAATGTGAGTAGAGGGAATTACATTGAGCTACTTGTGTGAAAGGCAGTCACTCCACAGAGAGAATTTCAATACTGCTGTTCTCCATATTTCAGCCTTCAAACAGAGAAAGCAGTTTTGCTGTGGAGAAAAAGCTGAGCTAAATATTGCTCTCAGGTCCGTGTTCCACAGCACTATCACAGAGGAGAGACCACAGCAAGGCAGAGAGAACCCAGTGCAATGCAAGACACGTTTCTAGTTGTGCCCTTTTTTGTCTTCCTCCCTTTTCCCTATAAAGAGAGATGAAAGGCCATAGCAGTGACAACCAGACAGCACCTACGCCACACATTCCTCTGCAGGAGAAGCAGGTTGATCCAGGAGTTTGAAGTACAGCCCTTTGAATCCAATCGCTTCTAATCCTGGCTTCCATATGACTGCTGTATTTAAAGCTCAGATGCATTAAATCTTACTCTGTTCTTGTAAGGCAGTGAGATCTTTAGAGGAAGGGAGTAAAACTGTTCATAACTACCTATAGATGGAAAAAATAACACAGCAACCTGGTTTTATTCCAACTGAATGAATATATGAGATTCAGAAAGAAAAATTGGGAAACCTCTTTAGAATATTTACTTAAGAAATTTAGATCAGTCCAATCAATTGAGTCTAAAACCCACAAGTGAATTTACAGAGTGGGTAAGACACACAGTAATCTGTGCATAGTCAAAGTTGGGGCTAGTTGGGGCAGCCGATTAAAAATATTACAAAAACATTTTGACATTGTCACATTTCAGGAACAAACTGAAAAAAGGGTCTGTAAAATTCAGGTTGGACAATTTGCAAGAAGAAAATCAAATGGTCACATTCTTCTATGTCTTGTGCCACAGCAACGAAGCCACAGGAATTAGGTGAGCTGTAAACTGAGAACATGGCAGGATGGATACTTCAGTAAGAACTAAATATTTTGTTTTAACACCGCATGATCTGAGATAGAATCTTTACTTCTGTAAATTTATTTTTTTTGTAATACATTATCCTCTGTACTACCATGTCACCTTCAAGCATATGAATGCAAGTTTTGCTTTTTATTGTATATCACTTACAATCACTATACAAAATCCCTTATGTCAAAGTAAGTGGATTAATAGCTGCCAGAGGAAAACACATTTCTTCCTGACACAAGGTTATGGCAACAAGTCTGTGCCACATGAGCCTGTGTCACACAAGACACTGAAAGTCAAGTTCCTTACCCATGCTAAGGCTCCACTAAGAAATAACACTCCCTAGATTTCTCATTCCTGGAATATTTGTTACCTGAGACTGCTGTGTATTAATTGATTCACTGCTGGCAATTCAAGTTGCTGTCATAACTTTTCCTCTAAATGCTGGCACTCAGGAAATAAAAAATTCAGTTTCAAGCTCTTCTTACAAGAGCTGCCATTTAGACAGATGTACACAACTCCAACACTCCTCTAAAAGTCCCTCCCTAGCATTCAGCAAACTCTCAGTAAATCAGATGATAATGCTGCCTGGAAGTATCCAGAGATAGCACATGAACTGTTCTAAGGTTCAGGCTGGGTATATGAAGAGGCTCAAGTACCATGGAAGCTGGTTTTCAGAACTTGCTTCTTGGGCTCAGTACATTTCATTCTCCAGATGAAGGAAAGAGGTGTTTAAAATGATTTTTACTTGTGAGAGAAGTGCTTGTGTACAGGATCCTGCAGAAATTGTGTTTGGGAGAACAGCCTTGCAGTGAAGAGTTTATTAGTACCAAAAGGGAAATTCAGTAAGCATGCTTACTTCCAAATACATCATCTAATAGAGGAGTAGGATGGTGAACTTTTGCTAGTCTGAAACCAGGCACCTATTTTCAGGTTGCAGCACTGTTGAGCCTCCTGTATCATTAAAGAGCTTGGAAAATTGCCTTTTCTAGTTACTCAGCAGAGTCTAAGTGTGTGCAAAGCCTTTTCCCAGAGATGTCAGGAAGAAGAAGGACTCTTTTGTGCTGATGGCAGATTAACTGAACTCTGAGTTGAGAGCCTGAGGTCTTCATTTCAGGAAGTGCAACAAGCGACTGGGGAACCTCAAGCTACACTGCCCAGCTCTTAGAGCAGTCTGTGAAGTTTCAGGCTTAACAGCCCTAGAGATCACATCTGGTTTGGTTCAGGCTGTGGTTGTTACTGATATGCTTGTTTTAAATGGATGGCATCTGTTGCCTTCTTTCCCCAACGCTGCTGGAAAGGGAGAGGGGAGGCACAGTTCAGCTTTCTTACCTCAGGATTTTTTGCAATCTCAGGCACTGCTGGCCTCTGGGAACAAGTGTTTTCCTTCTCAGGAAGGCAATGCTTACCTGCCACATCCTCATATATGCTCTGGAGACCCAAATTGCTTTCTTCCTCACTCACTACAGGGGAAAGCTTAATTTGGCATGTGCCACTGTGGGCGTTTCTCACACCTGCAGGGAAGAAGGTGACAGGGATGGAATGCTGGGCACCGCATCCCAGCTGCAGAGAGCCCAGAGCTCCATCCCCTCAGAGAGGGATGGCAGCAGGGAACACACTGCACACATCCACAAGGAAGAAATTTGGAGGATTTAGTGCCAGTTGGCAAGAACAGTCATTAAGTACCAACCTTCAGCACTAGGCACTGCAACTCCCTAGGGCATAAGGGCAGTGTGGATGGTGTTAAAGCTCTTCTTAACTGCTGATTGCTATTAAATGCTTCTAATATGATGACAGCTCATCCACACCTGACATTCCTCGGTGGTCCACGGGAACCTCCACAGCAGGACGAGCCACTTCCTGCTTTTGTTTTCTGGAGAGTTGGGATGTGGCTCACACAAGTTGTGCTTTGAGCTCAGTCACTGTGAGCCCAAGGACAAAGAGATGCTGGGGGTGTACTCAGGACTTCTTAATATATTGCACTGTTCGAGGGTTTTAGCAAGATAACCCCCAACTCCTAAAGCTAATGACCTCTCAAAACCATACCTGTCCTTCCTACAAACTATTAACAGTCTGAGCTGGGAACATTGTATCATCTATCTTAGAAAAAGTTCCTCAAGTCAGCACAGGGTGAGAGTCGCACAGACCTGTGTATGAGGCATACTGGGAGAGAAATCTGCTGTGGGAGCAGACAGCTCCAATCTTTCTGTCTAAATACTGTCAAACACACTTTTACTGGAGGTGGGAAGCCCCCAGCTCTACAAGGAGAGACCTTCAACTTACAACCTAAAATAGGGGGGTGCCTGAGCAAACCAATCTCCCCCAGCCCTGAACCCTGGCTGAGAGAGGCAGCTTTTCTGCCACACACCATTGCAGCTCTCTCCACAAAAAAGGGTTGTGCTTCCTTCCTGGGGTGCAGGCAGGCAGGCAGATGGAGTCTCTCTTCTGACACCTCTTTGACTACTAGAATTAGATCTTCCCTTCACAGCTATTGTAGCTTGCAGGAGGCTGGATCGAGTGGCTCCTGCAGATGGCATCTGCATCCTAGGGATGGAGTGAAATCTAGGCTAGAGCACGGCAGCACATTAGAGAGATATCAAAGGAGCTTAGGCAACTCTGAACCCTACTTCTGTCACTCTGTTGTTCAGCATCCCACTGGGATCACCCATCTGCAGCTCTTTAACTGAAGAGGAGCTGCTCCAGTCCTGCTGTCCTGGCTTCTTCTGCACAGACACTCTGAACTGTTTTCTTTTAAATTCACACTCTCTGTTACTCGCTTACAAGTGTAGTTAGAGTCTTCCAGCCCCTCTTCATCCCTGCATTGCTACTAGAGATTTCTGCACCCCTTTATCCACAGCAGAGACAGAAACATTTGTTATTGCTGATTTTACAGTCCTCACCATCTGAAAGTTTCACCTCCATGTGGCCTGTCCAAGGAAATAGCTGTCCTGCCTCTGCTGAGCAGCTCCCTGGCACACAGGGGCTTGGCTGGCTACAGCAGAGCTCAGCTGTCTATCAGTGCAGCAAGAGCCAGGCACAGCACCCAGTCCTGGTGCCCAAGCCCAGCGTAGAGGGGAGAGCAGAGCAGGAGTAACCTGGCATCTCCCATACTCACAGCCTCACTTGTTCTTGTGGGCAATTTCATTTCCTTACTCGTAACCCCCACCATCCCACTCATCAGTGTTGTGCTGAAGATTGTTGCTGGGAAGTGCACAGGACATAGGGATGGAGACTGTTAGGTCTAAGGCAAACAGCACGGGGAAGGAGGAGGAAGAGGAGGAGGAGGAGAGAGTAGAAGAGCAAGTCTTGGAGCTAAGCTGAGCAGGATGATGCAGCTTCCAGAAGGAGGGACAGCAACAGCAGGAAGTGGCATTTACTGGAAGCATTTTTAAAGTCAGTTGGGGAACAGCTGTGCTGATTTTAACCCAACTGGACTGAAGTGGCTCCAGAAGAGCCAAAAGGCCCTTTGATACCTACCGCCCAGGCAATAAAATGGTAATCACAGTTGAAAGTCTTTGTTCTCTTCGTAGCAGTATTTTTCTGTTTAGCAGAAATATACTGCTGCCTCCAGTCCCAGACCCCACTGTAATACGGAGCGTGCACGTGTAACAGAGACTGCTCCTGCTGCAGTGGCTTCAGCACCTGAGAGCTGGCAGGGAGCTCAGAGCACCAGTGACCATCAGGAGAGGAGGCACGGCCCTTCTGCTCCCACAGCACTGCCCTGTGTGTCAGACACTGCTTGGCACAGGCAAGTTTTTTAAAGATGGGTGATATTGTGGCTCTGGGGCTTTTTGCAAATATGTGAAAGTCTAAGAGAGCTAGCAGGGCAAATATAAAAAAGCGCAGGCTGAGGTTTCAAGGGCAAGTGTAAAATAGATTCTCAAAAGTATTTGAAATGATAAATCAGTAGAGGAGAGGCCTTGAAGAGCCTCATTTCTAACCCATCCTAGTGAAGTTAGCAGTCGGTCTCTGCCTAGGTCACAGACTCCCATGATATACATACATTCTCCTTGGATAACAGATTAAACCTTATTAATATAGGCTGCCAGCTGTTCTTTCAGCACTGATCTCTAAGTACAGCCATTCCAGTGGTGCGTGTCCCTTACACCTACAGCCTTGTTCTTACCAGACCTTAGTGACAACTTTGTATTTTTTGTACATAGAGCAGGCCAAACCTGCTGCTCGGGGTTCACGAGGGCTCAGGCAGTGCCTGCGTTATCATCCAGGAATGCTGTGAGGAGTTTGACAGAAATGAACCAGGCTTCCTGCCTCCCCATATGGTTCACCCCGTCCTTGAATTTTCTCAGTTCCCTCTCTGGCTCAAAATGTGGTTTTTTTAAAATTCAGTTTCATTTAAATTATGTCCCAAATTTTCTTAAAAATCAGAGGAAGTAACACAAAATGACACTCCAGCCTTGCTGCATTATCAGATAGCATTAAGTGTGAACTGATAAGGTGATCAGTATTCTGTTTTAGAAATGCATATAATTTAGATTTGTTTCTCTCAGATCTTTTCATCACTTTCAGGGATTAGGAGACTCTCCAGGCTGCCAGAAAGCTCATACCAAAAGCAGGCATCTTCTGTATCATCTGACTGAAGCTCATGGCATCATCTAAACAGGAAGAGGAACTTGGAACAGATTTTCCCATGTCTCTTGTAATACTGTTGAGTGCCAAAATTACTGGGATATTTTCTATCAGTGGCTGCTTTTTCAGTAGAAATCCTACCCTAAATCTACTGAGTTTTCATAGTTTATCTTCACCCTTAGGAGATGTTTGGGGTTTGACTGATGTTTCTTGACAAAGAAAGTGTATTTCTAAAAACATTCTGACTGTTTTCCACTTAATACTGTTTGCTGACATATCTCATTTTGCAGAGGGCACTAGAGGTGCTACTCCTGCTATCTGCAAATAAAGGTACAGAGGCCATAATATACTTCTGATATTCATCATGTCTGTTCATGCTTTCATGATCTCAGTCATGATTTCCTGTCTCAGACTCTTTTGTACACATCTTCTGGAGATCTTAGGCAACCCTTCATCCCTGTAGTTTCTGTCTATTTCTGCCTCTTACTGAATTAATAGGCTCCATTATGCTATTACCTTTGTTGCCATCAGAATCTAAAGCTGAGGTGAATTCTAGGCATAGCCTGTTTCCATTATTATCTTTCTTTTGAAGGAATCATTTGTCTTCATCATCTGCAGCTGCACTCTGAAGGATTTTGAAAAGGTACATATGATATTTTCCTCCTATGAGAGCTTGGGTTTTATGCAGGTCTTTCCCCCTCCTCCTGACTGCTAAAAAAAAGGTTTCCGCTCCACTGCTGGCGTGACAGTATAGAAAGTGTCTTGCAGACAGACTGTCTCTCAGAGAAGCAAGAATCCTAAAATCCAGCAGATCCTGGTCTAAACCCTGTTCTTTCTCTGCTGCATTATGAATCAGTGTACCCTATTGCAGTTTCTTTCCCTCTGCAGTTTTCAGCATACTCCACCTTTTTAATTTCCTCTGTAGCTCTGCCTACAGCTGGCAAACTAATCAGTGCCTGAGCAGTGCACCTCAAAATATTTGTTTATGCTGAATGAGTCTAGCTGCATTTTCTGTTTCCCATCATCTGCTGATCATCTTAATCTCTTTCAATGTTTGGTTCATGTACTGAGCTCAAAGAACAATTATTTTATTCAGGGCAAGGAAGTGAGGCAGTAGAAAAAAAACATAGCATGAGCTAGCTGTGAAAATGAGTGTTTGGCACACTTTTAGCATGAAGAGAAGCAGAGACTTTTAGCAATAGCACAGGTAAGAGAGTTACGAGGTCATTTTGCGGACTTACAGAAATGTACAATTCAATTTCTTCCCACTACAGGGTCAGCGGGCTACAGACCTCTGTTGCCACAGAATATTTAATGCTGCAAACATCTGGCTTAGATGCAGACAGCTGTTGGGCATAGGTAATTTCAGCTTCACTCCTTTTGCCTTCAGTCAATCCCTCCCATAGCCTTTGTTGCTGTGACCTACATTGTGAGCAAATGCTTTCTGATGGCATTTCAAAGGAAACTAATCTTGCACTCACACTGAATCATGGCTGGATTCATCTGTGCCCCATACCCTGTGCATATGTAAGTTTATTTCTGCCTCCATCCCAGAGCAGCAAATCCTTAATGATCTGTCCTTACACACAGGCTCACCTGCAAGGCACAACTGCCTGGAAGGAAGACTTCCAGGGCTTTTCTTTCTCCAAAAGCTGAGCTGCTGCTGGCTACAGGGACTAGAGATTTATTAATGGTATTCAAAGTTTTTCAAAATTCTAATGTGCAAAGGAAGATAAAAGCTTTAATTAATAACTGCAAAAACATGCCATAAGACTAATAATGATGCTCCAGTAATTACCACATACCCTGGTTATACTGTGCTAAACAAATTCCCTAGCCAGTTGTACTGTCCATAGTACACCATGCGGAGAGCAGGATACCAGTGTCAGTGTTTGCCTTGGAGTGAGGCGTCCTCACAGCCTCCAGAGCTCTGGGATCAATAATGAGACAGAGTGAGAGAAAAAATACAAGAAAGGCAGCTACTCAGAGAGCTCTTTTAAGTTAAAGGATGTACTGTTAGATTTCTGCATGAAAAATGGTGCCATTGAAGTGGCCCTTTGAGAATGATGTATCATTATTAGTCTCCTAAATGTCTCATGTACCTACACCCCATGAGGCAACTTTTTCTTTGTTTATTTATTTCTCCAAAGTACACTGCCCATTCCCTTCCTGTTAAAGGTGCTGAAGCATCTACTGTTGCAAACCATAAACTTGTGCTTAGTGTTTTCACACAGACAGTGCAATTGTCCTGTTCATGCATTATTAAAACCTTGCTATTACAAGGGAACAGTCTGATTCAGGACTTGCTGGCACTATATATTGTGCTTATATATTACATTTGCACAAGCACTCCCTCCATAAGAGGGACTGCTCCAGAGGAAGTGCTACATTTATGGACTTGAAACATGCACTATCACACTCCCAGGTGTGGAAGGGTTTGAGTTTGCATCCCTCTGAAGCATTCTCTCACAGACTAAGAGCAATAGAATAGAAGAGCACCAGTGTCTTTCCAGTTCCCTCCCAGGACATCACTGGGATTATCCCTGCACCCATAGGCTCCTTTACCCAAGTGAAATGCTTCATGCTGCCACTGAAGCTACAACACGGATGCAAAGGGGAGTGAAATCAGCTGCGGTAATTTCTGGCACTGAGGCCCAGGGCTGATGGGCTTCCTTCCAGGGACATCTGGTCATTAACCCTCACAAAATAAGGGCTCTTAGGGCCTTTCAGTCAGGACAATGGGCTATATGCTAGGAAACGCTAACTTCGTGCAGCAGAGACTTAATCACACCTTTTGGGACTTTAAAAGCTGGTAGCTATTGATTGAGGCAAGGGTGATGAAGCAGGGTCACAGCTGCCTTCATCTTTCATATGGGGTCCATGGAGACCACACGTAGTAGCATGCAGAGTTCCCTATTGATTCAAGTGGCTTGGCAATTAAAAAACCCTGTTTTCATCCTTTCAGTCATTTACCTTTCACTAGATGAAGCCAAGAGGCTCAGCCAGTTATCATGGCTGCCCAACCAAGCTGGATGCACTCAGCTGTAACTCTAGATAAAGCTGAGCACAGCTTCATTTCATGCAAGTGAGGGTTGCCTGAGACTCACACACACCCCCAACAGATGGGGCAAAGGCTCCCAGACACAGACTGAGGCCAAAAACCCAGTGAAGTGAAAATGGGGTGGCTCTGGAGAAAGGCCTTGCTGTAGAGAGATCTGAGAGGGGAGGCACTGAAGCAAGGCTGTGTGAATTATTTCTTTTCTGTGCTGCTTTAATCCACCTCCTGTCCCTCCATCTCACCACTGAAATTTAAGAGATGACAACCTCCGTGTAGATCATTTGAACCCCATGAGGAAGAGGACTGTGCCTTTCTGTACCCAGGAGTACTGTCCCTAGGAATTTACAAAGGCTGAAGCTTGGGAGGGCTTCAAACCATCTTTGTTCAGCACATAGCACAGCAGATTCGGGGGCAGGAGAAGGGCTCAGTCCTCCTGTGCACTCCAATAACACCAATGGTAACAACTATGGCAAAGGCACAGTCTCAGCCCATAGTCTGCTCTGGGCCTTAAAGCACACATGGACTTCCCATCAGGGAAGTCTTTTCATAAATCACTTTGTTGCCTAAATAAAATAAAAGGCCATTTCATTTTCTTAGCCACAGTTTTATAAAACAATAGTCAGGAGTGCCCAGTTAATCGTGCATGTGGATGACAAGCAGAATAATGCATTCAAGCTACAAAGATTCCCAGACACAATAGAGGACTTTGCCACGTGTTGTGGAGAAAACATCTCTGGTGAAGGCTCATGCAGGCTGACTGCCTTCTGGCTATTCTTGCAACACTAAGCATGAGAAGACAGTAGTTATTATACCAATATAATGCAAATGGTGCCTTTAAAGTCATATATACAACAGGCACTGTTGCTATTTTTATAGTTAGAAATGCAGCTGGCACTCTCCAAACAAACTCTGAAAGAGATCCCTTATGCCTACACCAGAAGTTTCTCTGAGCAGCCTTGCACCAAGATCTCCTGGTGCCAAAGTCTGTGCTTGGACAGCACATCCTAAGCAGCTTTGGGAAAGGAACCATCTTGCTGTCAGGTGAGCAGCACTGAACACAGCTTGCAAGACTGAAACCTTAGCTAGGTGGAGTGAAAAAGCCATGTAAGTCATCCTTAAATATAGAGACACCCTTGCATCTATTTTCAAGGGATTGAAGTGTGTCCTGAACAAACACCTTCTGTTCATGGCTGCAATTCCTGACCATTCACCTTCCTGTCGTTTCCTCCATTCCTGAGCCTTATTCCCAGACTCAGCCAGAAAGGCTGACTGTCCAGGCAGGGGCAGAGGAGGAGCAAGAGCTGCTTCCTTGGCCAAAGCCAAGTTTTGGGCTGCTGATTGGTACTGGCTCCATGTATTGCATCCTCTACCCTGTTGCCCCATGAGGTCTTCTCACATTTTATTGCCATGGATAACCCTCCAAAGCCAGCTTTAGAGTTCCTTCCATCTTCTGTGCAGCAATATTAAACTCTGGACAGTGCAGAAACTCAGTGGACTCCACTGGGAACATTTTTCCAAACTACAGAGAGAAGACTTTATTTTAAAAAGCGCCTTTACATATAGGTGGGTAACTATGGTAGTAAAATCCTTGCAAAGCAACAATGCAATTTCATAGGAATAAGTTTAAAATTGCTGCCCAGAGTGCAGTATAACAGGGTGATTATGTGCCTCCAGCACTGGTTAACTGAGAGGGAGTTTCATGCCATTCTCAGCCAGTGGACACCGTGATGTTTGCAGGTTCTCATCATTTCCTTGAGGCTGATCTCATCTGTTTGTGACCAGCTTTGTGAACTGTTCTCTTTACCAGCTGGATGTTACTGGGCTGCCATCAGAGGCTTGTGCTGTGCCTGAGACAAAGAGTGGTGGCCCCCCTCCATCCCCACAGGCTGCCTCTGCCTCCAGCCACCCAGCTGTGACGGCTGCTGCCTGCGACAGGAACGCCACGACTCTGGCACTGGTGAATTGGCTCCGGAAACTTAACAGTTAACTTCTGTCTTGTTTATAGAGAAATGTATTTTAAATTCTTATCCCAATATATTCTTCTTGAAGACACCAACTTTTTCTCCTCAATTTCCCTCTGTATTTACTTAGTGTTATTAGACGATGAAATCTGGCTAATGGGCACCCTAATTATTGCAGCATCCAAATGACAGGCTTCAGGCAAAATGATAATTACTTATTCAAAAGTATTCATAAAACGAACATATCCTGAATAAATTCAGGCTTAATTTAACAGGCCACTGCACTTATTACAAGCATTTAGCACATGCAATTGTTTAAACTTAGTAGAGAGCAACTTACTCTTTCAAAAAATATCCGGGCCAGAAGTAGATGTGATCATAATTTGCCCTAACAAGAGCAAATGTCAAACAGTTTAGGGAGCTATACAGCACTTTGTTCAAATACGTGTAAGTTAAAAAGCCTACAAAGACGCTCTTCCCAGGCTTTTAATTATGGCAAAGTATCCAAACCCTTCCTTAAATTTTGTTTCTCAGCCAAAATCAAGAAGGAAAAAAATGATAGAAAAAGTTATAAATTTCCTTTCTTTCCTCCTCCTCCCTACCTTGGAATAGATTTGGGGCTTTTTGCTGAGATCTTTCTATGCTTCCAAGTATTACATTTGAGACTTTTAAAACTTTGATACACAATGCAGAGTGTTCCCCACTGACATATTAACACACTATCTGTGGTGAGAGGGGAAAGAGTTATCTGTGTTCATATGAAAAATCTCATGTGCTACAATGTCAACCCCCACAGTCAAATCAAAAAGCTTTGGGAACATAATGGAATGGTTCATTTCATAGCACCATTCACCCTACCTGCAGGAGAGTTCTGCCACTAAAACTGTGTCACCTGTACATCTTTCATTGTATTTCAGCCTGGTTTCCCAAGAATGGGGGGAGGTCTTTCAGTCATGCCATCTCTCTATCTTTCAGTCAGGTAGAAGTGAATAACTTTTGAACAAAATGAGTCACTTTCTAAGAAACTGAAAGAAAAGCAAGAGAGCACTGTGTTCATCTTTATCTAGGGCTGCCAGAGCTGTGTGAAAACCAGGTCCTGTGACATGATGGCTGTTTCACACACAGACAAACACACACTGCACCTCTCTTGCCTCCTTCCCCCCTTCCTTGAAAACACAGTTTTATGTCCATACTGCTCGGGACCCTGACTTTGAGGTCAGGAGAAATATTGCAAGGTGTCCCCCATCCCAAGTCCCGGAGTATATTCTTAGATATTTTTCCAGCAGGATGAAAACTTTGCAGTAAATCAGTGAATTAACTAATTCTTCTGTTACTTAAACAAGAGCAAGGAAGACCTGAAAATAGTCCTTTTACAGGACTCTGACCATTCCCATAGCTGCCCTGTGACCTGTTTTGAAGATTTCTTTTGTTGTTGCAATAAAATCAACAACAGCAACATTTCTGTATGACTTGTACTAATGGAAAGCATTACAGATCCTTACTGTTTATTCTTCCTGTTCATCAGGTAGTAGTGATATCAAGTTCATTAAAGGAATTACGGAATAAATCACATTTGAGAGAACATGATGCCAGTCAGGCCCAGATGCTTCCAATTTACTTCACTAAAATACTTCTGATTAAAACACATTACTGGTGACGTGCCTTAAAAGGAACTTGGACCTCAAGCTCCGTAATAACTGCAATATGTTCTCAGTCTCTAGCCTTGCCACATGCCTAAGCTCAGTGTTAAAAACTCCTGCAAAAAGAGTTATTAGGTGCTTACTTCAGAGACAGACTTTCTCACTGCAGTCATTGCTGATGTCCTGGCACACCCTATGGAGGATCATGCAAATTAATATCATTATTTAGATGTTCCAGACTGACTACGCATCATTATGGCATAGTGTCAACTCTACATAAACTTCCACATATGGAACATTTTAAAAATCTCCCAACTGCAGCAAGAGAAATGAAAAGCAATAGCTTCAGCAATCATCAGCCTCTTAAAAGCAGCAGAATCTCAGCACTGACACGGACTATATATTAGTGCTCAAAAGATCTTTCCAAGTAACTTTGATATGCAGGCTCCCAGGAGTCTCAGGGAAGAGTCTTAGGCAAAAATTCTGGAGGAGAGAGGACCTTTACACTGACCCACTATTCCTATCTGCAATTCTGTAAGATCACTGCAACTGCAATTGCACCTTTATCTCCCACCAGCAGCAGCTAATTAGACACAAAAGCTTCAGCCTTTTGAAAACTTTCTGTGAACTCATCAGACTTATGATGAAATCAATCCCCCAGCTCTACATGAACATCCTGTGAAGATTAACATTGAGATACATATCTGCAGGGCTTTTAAGAAATCTTTAGTTCAGACAGTCACCAAGGCTGTCACATCCTTTCTGCTTGAGCAATTGAACTGCCTCTGCTTGTGAGCAGCTGGTTTGTGCAGGAGAGAGCAGTGTCTGGTAGAAGGCTGTGGTGTTGTCTGCTGCAGAAACCATTTCAAGCCTCACCACCTTCTTCTCTGGCTGCAGTGGGTGACCATACAGCAAATTCTAACAGCGAATGTTACTCAAGCTTGTAAAAGAGTTTAGCTGCCATGTTCCTCTTTGTTCTGAGACCATGGCAAAAGAACTCTGTGCCTGCCACAGATCGTGTCAGCGGGGCATCAGGTTGTTCCACTTCTGACATGGCAGTGCTCAGAGAGCACATATTTTTAAAAGATTCAAAGACTCTGGATTCTGCAGCCATGTGGGATTTGGGGCTTGCTGTCAGCAGAAATAGTTCTCTTTGCACTCAGTGTGCAAGAAGTGATCACTTGAGCTAAAGCAGCACTAGGTCTGCAGAGCATACAGTATGCAGTGGGACAGCTCTGATCTGAACAAAAAGAGCTGGTGGGGCAGATATATGTGAACTGAACTATTCTATGCAGTATCACATTTCTGGCTGAGAATTTTTTTCATATTTTGAGTTTCCCACAGTGAATTATTTTGAATCCAACTTCACTGTCAGATCTGTTTACTGGTTAGGATGTTTATTTTTCCTGAAGAAAAACAATAAATGTTTTATGAAAGCAGCTTAAGTATGGAAAATCAAAGGAAAATCCTAAAATGAACTCTTCTTGCCTTAGGGCAAAGAACATGGCTGCTGGATCCTAGTGTTCCACTCATGTGGGCAAGTCTTGTTGTTGTGAAACGTTCCCCGAGTGCCAAGTGTCTGCAGATATCTGTATAACCCTTTCTTTGTCTCACTGCAGCAGTTGATTATCAGCGTGGCCTGGGCAGTGCTCAGCCCCAAGCCTGTGGGCACAGAGGCTGGCAGTCACTTGCCCAGTCTCAGCCACCTCAGTTGTGATGCCCTCAGGCTTTGTCCCCATTTTCCAATAAAAGGCACAGCTCTCCTGAAGATCCAGCTTTGTGCAGATGTCTTGGATACACAGGATATCTAAAGTAGCTGCAGAAAGTTATGTTTAGGCATAATACTGAATACTCACTGGTTCTGTATCCATTCAAGGACTGTTCAGGCAACGGTGAGACAAAGCCTTTATACTTCAAGGAGGAAGACTCCTCACCTTCTTAGCTGGCTGTATTCTGCTGCCTTTGTGTGGAGAAATGCTCTCAAACATAAACAGTTGCATGTAATAGACTCACAAGGAAGATTCCCTCATGCATTCATTTCTATGGTCAGAAAGTCCTTTGGCCACGGGCATTGGGCACTGCAGAGTTCAGGAATCTGGCTTGTAGGGCACAGGGACGTGCAAGACCACAGATGGGGGGATGCTTATGGATCAGTGGTCAATCAGCAGCCATCCAGACAGAGGTGGGCCACCTTTGTCACCTGTCAGTGCTTGGAACCACAGAGGGTTTCCAGCCCAAGTGACAAAGCCTTAGCAGCATGAGGGGAAGATTTTGCTTGCTCACTGATACTCGTAACTGTGAGCCAGGCTCTGTCCCTGGCTGATTACCTGGAGTCCCACACTGTGTCTCTTTGACTCAAATCTGGAAGACAATACCTGTGAAATCCCTGGGGCCCTTTTCAGACACCCACGTGCTACCAGATAATCAGCAAACCACTTCTGTAACCCTAAGGTGCTCCATTGTCCTGGTACCTTTGCCTAGAAAAGTCCCTCCCTCCTGTGAGCAGAGAGCAGCCACCTGAAGCTTTCAGGACCCTATTCTGCTAAGCAATGATTTAACCCTCAGACATCATGAGACTTAATTTTTGTGGATGCAAGCTGCAGTAACTCTACTCTGCTTCCACCACCTCATCTGGAGGAGGGGGGGATGTGAATTAATGACTTTATACACAAAAAGTGGATAAAAATGTGTTGGCCGTCATGGCATTATTCAACTTCCATGTTCCCAAAGGAGCTTAATCTCAGCAATGAAAAAAAAAGGCAGGAGACAACTGCAAGGCTTTTGGCCAGTAAATTCACTCCAAATCCTTGAGTGCCTAGATTTGAAGGCTTTTAAATCCAAGAGGACTCACAAAATGCAATTTGGCCTTTGCACTTTCAACAATGAGCCATAAAACTATCACCCTGGACCAGTTCTAGTCTCTGTTCATAGGAATTTACCCACGTACCAGTAACTTTATTATAACTTCACAAAAGTCAATCAAGTGGTGAAGCTTCCACACTGAAATTATTAAAGAAAGGAACTTCAGTCACGCCAGACTGCAAACGAAGCTTAGGGGAACAGCTTCAAGCCTGGAAGGAGAAAGTTCCCAGTTATTCAGGGTAGCTCATATCTCCAGAGCCTGTTTTCAATCATAACTCCCACAAGCTCGTTACATAGCTCATGCTTTACTACTTGGATAGTAGTTGCCAACTGGACGGAAACCTGACTTGGTATTTTCCCGTTGATGGGAAAGTTTTCTGAAGGATATTCACTTGAGCCTTCCTAGAAATGAAACGCAGAAATTGCTGCTTCCATTAAATGCACTCACTCTCTTCAGACAGTGTGAGGTTCATGACAACACCTTGCTGAACACTCATGAACTGTGTATCAGAGCTGTTTTAGACACAGGTGGAAAAGGTAATTGCTAAGAGTGGGTATTTTCTTGGAATGGCAAGATGGTAAAAATCCATATTTTCTTTGTCTCTACTACTTGCTTCCTCAGCCTCTACCAGCTCCCACATCCACCACACACCTTCTTGGAGGTGGAGGCAAAGTCTTTGTGGTGTTGGTGGACTCCTTGTGCTCTGGAATATGACTTGTGCCAACATGACCTGCAATATAGTGCTATTTACTGCTCAGCCTTGATGTGGCAAGACAGTTTTGTCTGCATCCCTGAGAAGCTTTGAGCTAGCTCAAAGCCTGGCACTTCTTTGTGGAGCCCCTTTGGCACAGCTGATTGCACAAGCAGATCCAGATACTCCTGAAGTGGAACTTATTTATAACAAAACACCCAACTATTTTAATTTGAATCTTAAAAGAAGATAGAAAATAAAGATAGATCCCTGTCATCCCCCCTCATGGTTTCATTCTTACTGGGGGGTAGCTTCAGCTGTATCCAAACCACAATGAACTAATTTCAGCCCCTGCCTCAATGTGGGCCAACATGCACTGTATTTAATTGATACCAATAGAACCAAGGTCTCAGATACAGGATTTGGCTTAAGGTTAGAGTGTGGAAGAAAAGAACTCTCTTTTCAGCTGCAATATGGTATCTTGAGTGCTGATGGCAGAGAAAGCAAGCATGACCTGTCAGAGCAGAGGAGACAGAAAACATTGCATGTTTCTCTCCTCTTGTTCTTCTGTAGCCACACTGCAATAAATAGAACAGCTGGCTGATTTCTCTGTGGCAGTGTGACAATCCTATCAAAAGGGATTTCTCTGCACAGTTATGTGAGGGATGAAGAGACAGTAATTTGTCATGGATGTCCCAAGATGAGTAAGTTTTGGTCCTATTTTCCTGTTCTGAGTAGTGAGCACAATCCAGTGAACAGGGCATATATTCTGCTAACACTGAACCTCTTAAAAATCTTATATGATTGTGTGACATGAAGCAGAAAAATTATTCTTGCAAAGATAAAAGCTAGTCAGATAAGCTTGTATATTGCACTGAAATAAGTAATGCTTCTAGTCTCAATCTCCAGATACTCCCAAGGCTGAAGAGCTGAAGACTATCTGGTTCATTAGTGGAATGTCTGTTTAGCTTGAATCTAATACTTGATAGTGCTGGGGCCAGAAATCTGAGCCAGAATAAATACATTAAATTTGGTGTTTCTTTCCTTCTTGAACTATGGCCCTGGTTTGTGAAACATTTAGTTGCTCAAAGAATGAAATGCTGAATCACCAGAAGTGAGAGTTGTAGCATGGAGGGGGAGTAAAGCCTCTTTGTCACAGGTGAGAAGATAGGAGAAAAGCAGCATTGCTCAGCTTTATTTTTTTATAGCCAAAACAAGTGAAGTCTGTCAGATTCTTCTGGCCCTCTGATCATGCCTGAGATGCTTGGGTGTGATGACAAAAAGTATTAGTCATGATCACAATGTTATTTGTCCTGTAGATACATCTGGGTTTTGTACTTGGATAATGTGCGTCTCAACAGGGAGGTCTGGGCATTCTTCAGGGATGCAGCAGGAAGGAGGAGAAAGATCTCGCCTTGTGTTGTCTGGTTCAGCTGAATCACAGTCCCAGCAATCACAGGATACACGGATTATTTCTCAACAGAGAGGAAGAGAGGACAAGAGAGAGGAGAAGGAAGGAGAGAGGACAGAAAGAAGGAAAGAAGCAGAGCTCTGGGTTCGAGAGAGCAGCTCTGTGAAAGGCCTTGCCATCCACTTGCTCTCCATCCCTTTGTGTTGCCCTAGGAGGGGTTCCCTGACAGCACAGGACCTGCCAAAGGCAGGGAAACTCCACACTGACTTCAGCAGAGGCTAAAAAGTGTTTCAGTCCTGACCAAAGCACTGCTGGGTTTTCAATTAAAAACACCCCCAAACGGCTGTGAGTTATGCCCAATAAGTTTAATAACTGAGGAAACCATAGCAAGTGACAACTACAAAATACAAAGCAGACGTGAAAATTGATGGCATAAAAGTGGGAAGGAATAGTGTCTGGAATGAAAAACGAAAGCAAAATACACTTAACAGAGGATCTGGGTTCAGATATAACACACACGGTCACATACAACACCGCATTAGTAACAGCACACACGGATACTCGTTATACTGGGGGTTTTCACAGTTCTCCACTTCGTCCCAGATGACAAGAAAATTGATGTTTTTACTCTCTTACATAAATTCTTGTGCACACAACATCATCAGCACCAAAGGTCTGGAAAAGAAATAAAAATCAATCAGAAGAGATAGAACCAGCAAACATTTAACACCATTTCAAAGTGTTATTTTTACTAAAGTAATTCGTTCTACAGCAGAAATACTTTTTCTTATGTCTTTTGACAGATGAGAGTAAAGAAAGAAGACATTTAGAAAGAGGAATGCAATGTAAATGACCTGTTTTTCAAGGCAGGATGGATTTTGTCAGAATGATAAATGATGCATAAATTCTCTTTTTCTGTAGTTTCTTGGCATGAATTGATAAATAAACATGAAAAAAAAAAGTGAATTTGGAATGTACTGTTGTTATCTTTAGAAACAGTTGCAGCACTTTGAACTAGAAATGCTGAGGGTGGAATTCAGGTGGCATGTTCCAAAGGTATTCTTTGATATTTGCAGATATAAATCCAAGCAGGCAAATGAAGTGAGCGGAGGAAAGATGAAGACCAGGAGAATGTGCACCTGTAAACAAAATGCTGCTGCAAGCTGCTGACACCCCATGCGGGGATACCAAACCCTCTGTTCCAGGCTGGACTGTGGGCAGTGTCAATGACAACCTTCTTTCAGGACACTGTGACCTTAACCAGGGAGTTTGTTAATGATGATAAGGATCTGTAATGCTGTACAGATTATCAGGACATGTAGGCAGGACAGTGATTGTGGCAGCTGTCTGAGAAAGCCGTCTGAATCCCGAAGTGTTTGTATGTAATTTCAGGTCTGGCAGGCTAAAATTTAAGCCATTAAACATGAAGGAAACAATGGGGGCAAGAGTGAGGAAATAGAGACTGCAAAAAACTTCACGTTCAGCTACCCCGACAGACGGTTTTGAGCTCAGCACTAACAAGCTCTGAGGTGGAATGTCTGGTTGTGGTCACTGCCAAGGTCTCACTGAAAAGCACACATTAAGAACTACCCCAGTGTGTTATGAAAATTCAGCTGGGCTATTTGTTTTAATGCTTTCTACACCTGTTTTGGCCGACACTTTGAAAGGACTTGACTTTAAAACTGACTCTGGCTTATATTTTGTTCACTTTGTTGGGGAGACAAGTCTGTTAGTATTTTGGAGATATAGACTTCGTTTTTATGCATATCAATATCATATCAGGGCTTAATATACATTATTAGCTTATACATGAATACATCTGAAAATGAACATTAAAGGATGCGGATACTTCTCTACTGTCCACAGCACCAGCTGCAAATACCCTTGTTATGGCTTCCTTCAACATTTCCAAAGTATCCACAAAGGCAAAATTATTTCAGCAGGAGCTTTGCCAGAGAAAGGAAGTAAGAATCAAGACTATCCAGGGCTCGAGGTTGTCTGTGGAGACTGTAAGGTCTCTGTGACAGTGATTGTCTTTCACATTCAGGCACTGCTAAGCACAGTGAGGTTTGGGTCCCCTGCTGCTACTTCAACACAAACCCTAAACAGTAGTAAAACAGTCCCTGTGTAGTGTTCCTCCAGAGCTGGCACAGCCCCAGTCTGACAGTTGGAGCTGCACAGCCATGCAGCCACAGCTTGTGATGTGAGTGGGTGCCACATCAGCCAGTTCTAATGAGAACGACTGCAGCAGCCGTTTGCCAAAACTCATGTAACCTCCCTGATAGATTTATGTCTGTTCTTTCAGGCAAGTTGAGAGAGAAACTCCTTCCCCTAAAGCTGTGCAACAGCAGTTATTCTCAGAATGGATCAGCAGTTACGTTGAGAAGGAGCACTGCAGGGAAGAGTAGATTGAAATAGATGTGATTCCTACTGCAAGGGAGCCACTGTAGATCTGAGTGTCTAAAATTGCTGTGTCCAATTCTAAGACTGTGCTCCTGAGCAGAGCTTGCTCCTAAGACATCAGTGTAGTCTCACTGGCAGCTTCCTTGGAAGATTCACAGGTGGGAGTGTGGAAATAAAGATAAAAATTTGTGGAGTAACAAAAAAGACACAAGACTTTCTGGGAAAGCTCAGTGGTATGGGTGAGTACCAGCACCACAGACTGAGTGTTGTGCACTCAGGGAGTCACAGCTCAGCATGCTTGTGACCCAGCTCACGGGCTCCTCGTGTTGTACTTCCAACACCCAGCTCCAGCTAGAATTCTGGACTTCTGAAAATTTCAGGCAAAGGACTGTGCTCAAATTACTCTAGACAAAAATCAAGTGTGGAACACATGGACATAGTCAGGGAACCCAAATTAAAAAAATCAGTTGCTACACACAAGGACTCTGCAACACACCAGTCTCACAGTCTGGAAAACCACTATAATTTAACATAGTAATGTCTTTAAATCTAGATCATAAAGAGATAGAAATCATGTAAAGCACAATTACAATTATTCTGGAGCACCATGTAACCACTGGGCACTTCTCAAACAACCAAGACATCCTTTCTTTGAAGACCCAGCTTCGGTTATGTGGCCTCTGACCTGTTTCAGGAATAAGCTGCCTTTTTCAGCGCTTAGATTTTGTAACTTATACACACTCAGATGATTAACAATATAATTGAAGTACATAAAAAAAGAGCTTTATTGTCACAGTTATGTACAGGTTTAAATGTGGACTTATACAAAAGGTGTTTCCCTATCTTATTGTAATTTACTATCATTGTTGATAAAACTCCACTCAGTGTTGCTAAAGAAAGCAAAGAGGAACATGTTCAAACTTGCTGCATTCTTTTTCTTGTGGCAACTCACAGAAATGTCTAATGTACAGCTGGGCCCAAGGTCAGGGGAGGATCCCAATTAAAGGCTGTTATTCCTCTCTCCTTCACACTTAAATCCTTGTATTTGATGGTAGGATAAAGCAGTTTAGTGTCTATGGTTCTAATTCTAGACTCAAAAGAAGTGATAGTTCCTGCTACAATAAGCAGACTTTAAAGATTTCCATGACCCAAAGCAGTAGAACTTCCAAATGAAAAGAAAGACAGTGAGCAATCCTGGCTATTTGGTGGTGAAGTTCCACCAGAGCAGCTAAAAAAAAAGTGCAATGCTACCAAACTGTAATTCAGATGTAATGAGAAGATGCAGCATTTTCAAACAACACCTTCTCATCAGGTTGGAAAGGTTCCACTTATCTCATAAAATGCTACAAGGCAAGCCTGCTATCTAAATCTAAAATAGGATTTTAAATGTGCAACGACTGCAAATTACAGAATTGTTTTCTTCACTTAGCTTGTCATAATCTGTAGCTAAGAGTCCAAAAGCCCACTGCAAACAAAGCCCTGTGCAGGGGGATAATCCAATAAATTGACCTCTCTCAGTTCACTCAAAATCTGATGACCACTGACATCATGAGAGATTAAAAGAGAATTACAGGGCAGTAATATATTTCTGTAGAAGGAAATCTGCTTTTTGAAGGCCTTCTTTATAAACATTTGCTGAGGAGCCTTTGTGGTAAGTGGAGCACACAGTATAATTAGGAAGAGTGTCATTGAAACAATCACTTGGGAAAGATCACTTCTGCCAGTATATGCAAAAATCCCCTTATCTGCTCATGGCTGATCAAAATGCAGAGGCAACTTACAAAAGGAAGACAGAATCCATCAGCAAACCGATGGAGAAAAGATGGTATTACTTAAATGAATCCTCAGAAAAGGCTTTGTCCATGCGCAAACTTCCATGTTATCTAGAATAAAGTGATAAATCTTCACAACAAAGGCATGTTGCCTATTTCCTTTCTCCTCTCGACTCCCATAATATTTTAGGAAAGAGATTGATCCTTATGAGGCCGTAGTCACTGAACGTGCAGCCCCCACTCTCGAACTTGGATATTAATAGCAAATAACCCAATACCCAACCTCACTTTCCTCAGGATATCAACTGACAGGACCATGCAGAATTAGGTTATTTCTCAAGGAGCCTCAATGTTGGTATTTGTGTTTGAGCACTGCTGGTTTATAGAGTTTCCTCAAAGTCATGCAGCAAATGAATGACAGAGATCTGAGACAATGGTATCTCCCAGTTATAGCTGAAAGCCAGTGCACAGAGGACATTTAAGCTACAAGTGATATTACAAAAGGCTACATTCAGGATCGGCTGCAGCCAAAATGCAAATGGCTTTGGCTTCTTTCTTTGTTTGGGATGTGATCCAGACTAGGCTGTAGTAGTGAGCAGGGGCTGTAGATCCCTAAGCCCCCTGGTAAATCTGCTCATGGCAAAGAGTAAATTAAAGCATTAGGCCCATGCAACACACACATGCATTATTACAGGCTCCTGAACTTCTATCAAGGCTGCTCTAATGAGGACAGCAGCAACCCCCTCATTCTGAGCTTGCTATGAGCAGACCCTCCTTTTGATAACTGACTTAATGTAAGACCACTCTCCAAAAGTTATAGAGAAGTTAAACACTTAGGTAGTTTAACACTGTTCGATACAAGGCTTAGGCACATCACACATTTTGGCATTCCACTGCAAAATCTCTTTCCAAATCTGCATTGACCCTTCTCACCTATGTTTAATTTCAGAAGTCAGCAAAATAATTTAAAAAATGTTCACTCGCTCATCTAGGCTCCACAGTTCACCAGTTTTAATCAACCAAGGCATGATTTTTCTGAGGAGGGAATGTAGAATAGAAACCATGCTTGAATCCCCACCAATGTTCTGATCTTTGACCCTTGCTACAATTGATTCTGAGAACCCCTGTGTGATACGTGAACTGTGTAAAATGTGGTCAGAGGCTGTTTTTAAAGCCCCTCTTCAGTAATCACCCACATTAAAATGTTTGTGTGTTATAGATTAAACTTAAATCTATAGAGGCATGAGCAGCCGTGAAAGCAGCAATGCACCCAAAGTTTGAATATAAATGTGTCTCATTTGAATAGCCAATATTTGTAAGCAGCATCTTTTAACTTTGCAAAGAGCAGACCTTTTGTTCTTCTGACTTACATAAGTGATTGATAGCTCATTAATGTCCCTGACAAAAACACACAGCAACAACAAAAACATTATGAGTAAAATAAAGGAAAGAAAAGGCACTTAATTCCAGATCATAATTTTCAGACAAGCAAAGGAAATATATATTTTTGTGTTGAATTCTGATCTTGATTGCTCAAATGCTAACCCAAGTATAGATTATGAATATAGAGTTGTAAATACAGATATTCTGACTCTCTGTATGCATTACAATGCTAAAGTACAATATAAAGATACACTTAAGACAAATAAATGTGGACTTTGGTGGGGAACTACCCTTTCCACCCTCCCTTGCTTGCACATTCCATGTAATTTTTATCTATGTTGTTCAGTAATTCTAAAAATGCAGCACTGAAATCCCAGCAAGTGCATCAGATGAGATACGAATAAACAGGTCTGATAAAAGAAGTTGCAATGTTCTAGTTTTAGATCAAAGTTCTAGTTTTCAGGCCATCTTTTTTACAAAGCAGAACTTGATCCTCCTTCCCTTCCTTGGCTGAAAGTTCTGTTTTTCTAACAGGACTTTCGACCTACATCTGTCATTGGATGAGCCAAATATTTATCTACTAATAAAAGCAATTTCAATTCCCATGCTGCAAGGAGCTAAGGAGAACTGAAGGCAACTGAAGGCAAAGAAAACCTTTCTAACTAAGTAGTGTGTTCTCAGCATCTGTGTACCAGAGGACATGATGTGACTTGGAAGACCATCATCTTACTCCAAGGAAATATCTTTGAAGAACATAAGGAATTCTTCGGCCAGGATGCAAGAAAGATTGATAATTATACAGCAATATGGTTTCTATTTAAGCTCTGTGGTAGTCATGGCAATTAAACACTGATTTTTTTTATTATATGGGATAATAAATGCATTTAATTAATATGCTGTGTTGGAGAGAAAAATATATCCTTACACTAGGAAAATATCATAAACAAATGGATCCCCTAAGGAATGCAGCATATTAGATCAAAATTATGTGGCAAAGTTCCAACATTTATGCAGCCAATACTAACAGAGTAAAACTAATTCCTTACCCCCTGCCTGTTACCCCAAGCTTTTCTTCAATTCACGCCTCAGTCTAACCCAGTTTAGATTCTTTCTTGCAATCTCTTTCAAACAGGGTATGACTTTTCTTGCTTTCTTCTGCAAATGCTTGCAATAGAACATAAGGAGTCTCAAGATTTCTTAAAAGATTTCTTTGGATAGAGAAACAGAAGCAGAGCCTTGCTGAAGCTCATCAGAGAGAGAAAAGGAACAGAAAATATTTCTTAGGTAAGTAGGGAGATTTGAGAAGTGTGAAGATGGGAATAGTTAAATATTTGAAGC
The DNA here is from genome assembly GCA_013397175.1 of Platysteira castanea. Lineage (NCBI taxonomy): Eukaryota > Metazoa > Chordata > Aves > Passeriformes > Platysteira > Platysteira castanea. The sequence goes on along the minus strand of VYXC01001139.1, from coordinate 314,215 downwards.
AATATGGGCAGCAAAACTGAATGAGAATGAATTTCAGGTCCTAAAGATCCCTAAGAAAGCTCTGCGGGTGGAAGAAGAAAGAAAGAAAGAGAAGACAGAGATCTCTTCTTCTCACTGTGATCTTGGTTTTGAAGCACTAAGATGTAAGTAGGGGTTTGCAGACTCCACTGAGATTTCCAAGGAAATTTGCCAAGCATAAAATAAAATAATCTAAGCTGAATCTTTGTTCACTGGAGTGTTGAAAAACTCAAACACAGTGGAGAGGCAAGAGATCAAAAGTGTCTTCTCACTATGGGCTCTTATTCCTACCTTGTTCTCTTTTATAGCTGCTGAACACACCTCAGCCAATCCCTTCAAACAGTTTAGCTTCTGAAGACCAATTGTCTGAAGGAATGTTCCAGGGTTTTAAAATTAGGGACCACAGACAAGAAAATGTAGCTTATCCTGTCTCTCTCCAAACAGTAGAACCTTTTGTTGCTTCCCAGAAGCGTTAATTTTGGCCATTTCAGCTTCTGCAAAGGACCAGAGACCTCACACCACCATTAGTCCCAGAAACACCTTGTTGCTGAGCTTTTGGCTGTCAGATCGTGAACGTGAACCCATGTATTTAAAAGATCTGTACATTCAGTCCCATCAGATGTCATGAGGGCTTGAAAACACTTGTCCTGAGGACCAATTATTGTCATAATACTTAATAAAGCAAAAGAGGCCACTACGCTCAAAAAGAGGTAGGAGAATGAAACTGTATATGATATTGAATAGTAAAAACCCCAGAGGGAATGATCCCAGTGGATCACTTGGAAACAAATATCATATTTCCATAATGGCCACAGTAAAATCACACATTGCAATCAATGAATGTAATTCCAACTTGCCAGACACGGGAAGGGGATCAGTGTGGGGAAATGGAAACCAGAAAAGAGTTAACAAAGCCTTTGCATATAAATCAGGATCATTTGAGATAAGAGTAGGGAGATGAAATCACTGTAACGTCAGGTGCTAGATTTCTAGCAAAACAGTACATGGCGTGCTGGTTTTCTTAGTTTAGGAGGGAAATTGATAAATTGGACAGGGTTAAAAAAGCACTCAAATAACGATTCAGTGAAAGCTTTTTTCACATTGAAAGGCTCAAGGTCTTCCAGTGGTTTAGCTTAACAACTAGAAAGTTCTTCTGAGAGGTGGCTTGATCAGTGGTATTAAGAGACGTATTTGCAATAATGAATTTTAGGCATATTATTTAGGTTCTTTTATACACAATATGTAATGACAGGAAGTTAAATCTACACATACCTAGATTAAAAGTAATGTTTGTATTTTAATGGCAAGGAAATTAACCAGTAAATGAACTTATCAAAAGTTCTCAGTTCCTACAAATGGAAATATTTTAATAGGAAGCAAGTTGTTCTAATTTATATCCTAATTGGAAAAATAATTAATCCAGAAAAGTTCAACAGACTGTATTAAACAAGAAAAAAAGTTAGATGGCTTTAAACCTTTGAATCACTCTGGTTTCTTATCCAGTTTCATTATTCTTCCCCAGCAGGGTAAGTTCACATTGCTGCTTGCAGGAGGCAATTGTATTATGAGCGGCTTTCTTGCTTTGCTCGGAGCAGTGCACTTTATTTAACAGCTGCCTCATTAGCTTGTTGCTTAAATAATAAACTACAGAAATGTATTGTTAGAAAGCTGGAAAAGTTATAGTTGAGAATACATTTTGTCCACTGCATTACATATAAAGATGCAAAGCAGAGATCAAAGTACTTTGCCTCCTAAAGTTTTGTGATAACGTAAGGAATTCCAGTGGTTGAGTCAAAAGAAATTAAGCAGCAGTGGAGTATTCATTCATTAGAAACCAGTGTGATTTCACTAACAGCATACATGTCCTCATAAGGGGTGGGTGAACAGTTTCAAGATGTCTGGAATAATATTAACACCTTAAAAGCTTTTTGTTTATACTTGGTTAGGTTTGGGTCCTGTTTTTGTTTCAGATGCAATCTTAAAAACAGAACTCCATCTGCTTTAGAGAAACACTGGGGAGGCTGTTTGTTTTTTAAAGTGCAGAGGTTTAGTTAGTGTGATGGTTCGAAATAAAACCTCCCTGCTTTGATGTTTTCTTACCCACCACTCCAGGAGCCTGTCTTCCATGCCCAAACTGATGAGGCATAACAGTCTAATCAACTATTTATCTGGAATTCACTAGTAAGAACATGTGCAATAAAATGATTCTGAACTCTAGCTGAACTGTGCTACTGTGTCTTTACTTAGGTCTGGATACTGGTAAATTAATGTGGAGTGACGACTGAGGAAAGACTCAGTGAAGAGAACTCGAACAGAAGTAAGTATAATCTAAATAAATAAGGCGTGCATGATTGATGGCGGGCACGGCGAGGCAGTTGCAGAGGTGCTGCTCAGAATGCCCACAGTTACCCCGCTGCCAGATGGAAGGTCACACACGACTGGGGGGATGTTGGCTGACAGCAAATGTGCAAATCCCTGTATTTCTAAGAAACTCATGAAGGCAACTCTAAATCTGACTCAGAGATGATCAGGGAAATGGGGAAGGTGGCAGAGATAGGGGAGGAAATTACATATTTTTCATAAACACAAGAGATTAAAGCATGCTAACAACATGCATATCTTTCCTGCTATATACCATGTGACCCTGGATAAGAAGGAACATTATGCACATGCCTAAAAAAGAAGATTCTCCAGAAATGAGATGCCTTAATCTCACTTTCACCAGAATAAATCTGCAATAAATCAAGCAAATTCTTTGATGATGTGGTGAATTCACAGAGCAGAAGTGGCCCACTTGTGATTTTTCTACCAGTACATGTATGGTGAAAGTTTTAACAATCAAATGCAAGTCAGAACATGCATATATCTCCATTTGGTCTCCAAAAAAATAAAAAGAATGGGGAAAAAGCAATGTATTAAACTTAAGGTAGAGGATTATGAAAATGGTAGTCTTCCAGATGGATTTAAGTAAGGAAAAATAATAACTCATGCTATGTGGTAATAAAGAAGCCTGTTACTATGGTGCATGTATTGAGTGGGTTCAAAGTTCTTACCAAAATCAGCTCATCATTAGCTAATTCTCGAGTCCAGTATGTTTTGGGACCATCTCCCTCAATAAGAGTTTGTTTGCAATAGATCTTGTTTTCATTCTCCCAAGTGGCCAGACTCTGCAGGGAAGAAAACCATTAGGAAATACATTAATTATATTCTCCAGCAGCATGAGACAGAGACAACAATGAGCAGTAGTGAGAATAATTGCTCCACTAAAGGAGCAACACAGAGATAGATAAAGGCCAAGGAAAAAAGTCATCAGTGGAAAGTGGTGAAATAAAAATTAAGACGTGATGGGGCATTTTAGAAAGAGGTATATTTTAATAACAAAGTAATTGCAAATGTGTCTTTTCAATGTGAAGCCACTCAGTCTCCATCAAATGCTTGATGCTGAAGAGTGTAATTTAGGAACATGCTAATGTTGTGCTTACATTCCCAAGCATCTTTGTACACATGTGATTTGATCTGACATGTTATTTATCACTACAAATCCCCTTAGAGTAAAAGCATAAACAATTCTATATATCATGTTGTGGTCATAAATAATACAGGTTGTCACTTACAATCTTTCCTGCTCTATGGCACTGTGCCAAGTTAACTGTGTATTAATCATATTGGGCTAACAAACTAGAATAAATCACAGCTAACTTAAAGAAATGTTGTCAGAATTCGAGTGTTTGTGACATCACTTTTTTAAGGTTGTGAGTCTGGAGATTGAAATACCCTTGGCCGTTTTTCAAAGCATTTGAATAATGACTATGAAACCACAGAAAAATAAAACAACCCAAAACTACAGGATTTTGTTTAACTTTCACAAGCAGGCAAGCCCTGACTCTGTTGCTTTTCACTTGAGCACTGAACTATTACTCCACAGTGCAATGGAACAGCTGTGCAAAAGGATGCCCTGTAATGAATGTTCAAGTAATCGCTTTATAACTACACAGGGGAGACATTTAGTAGTCTGTGATTATATATATGTATACATATACATGCATGTGTGTGCATATGTATGCCTAAATTAAAGTTAACACTTCCCAGATTTTCCAAGGGAAAAAAGCCCTTTACTTTGATTTGAAATTAGCTGTTTACTTTTAAAATATTTTTCAAAACAATAGATTTTATAAGCCAACAAGCCATCTCAATAGGCAGTTATAGAAGCTGTGTCTTGAAGTACAACTACATATGATTCCCTCTTTGTCTGCATGAACAATGGATCAAGTTAGTTGGCAGCACAAAACCCTCCACCCCATAAAGTATATCAAAATCTATCACCAGTCAGCAGTTTTGCCAGATACTGCAAACTACATTCTGCAGTATTATTTTATTATCTGTCAGTTTCTGCTCTGTGGCCATATCTTGGTTATATCCACACAGCAGTACAACTTACTCCTGAGAGTGGACTATAAATAATTTCACAACACATGGAAAAAATTTACTACTTCACAAAACCCATTTCTTTCAGGTTTTTCCAACTTTCATAGCTTACAGCCATAATTATTTTTTTTCCATCCGCAGCAATAAATCCTTCTCTAGAAAGCGGGTCACATTTATTGTATATGCATTATGTATGAAGACACTACAATACTACTTTTGCCGAACAAGATAAATTACCGAAGCCAGCAACATTTCCTGAACAAACTGTTAAATATATGATAACTCATCCTAGAGAGCAAGTGGATGTTCTAAATATTCACTGACTCCCAGAATTCGCTTCCTTTTTCATAAATTTGTGTTGACAGCAATTGCATTGAAGACAGAAAGTTCTGAAATTTTAGTGATGCAAATGGTCTCAAAAGCTGACCCAAGAATTAGGAGAGATCATATTTTGGAAAGTAGATTATTTCATCAGCATTGGATACTTTTAAAACTGGATCCTCATTTGAGACTACATTCTGATACTCCAGTTGTAATTCTTTTCTAAGAGTTTTATATATACTCATATATACCTTTTTTATAAGTGTGAGAGTGAAGTGCCCAAAGAAAGCATAACTAACCCATGCCTTCTATAATGCTTTTCAAAAGGCAGCTATGACCACAGCCCAGTTCCCCAAACCTCAGATCCCACACATCTACACCATCAAGAACTTGGTGTCAGAGGCTGCTGACTTACAACCCCCTTCATGGCCACAGAAGTGGTGACAAAGGTAGAGAAGCAGAGTCTCACACACAGAATCAAGCTCAAAATACTCCAGTGAATGCCCTCTAATGCGCTTCTGCTCAAGGAGATGGTGTAACTGTGGCTGGTATAATACCAGCTGAAAGCCTGCCTTACGCTGTTAAAGAGCTATCTGATCAGTAAACTAAACACATGCACTTGCAAGGACGTGAAAGAGGATTTCAGCCCCAAACTGTCAACAGTCTGTGGTCCTGCTTGAGAACTCATCTCAATCTAGGACAAAAGCTATGTCAGATTTGTGCACTAAATCCTGACTCTTGAGGTCTCTCTTGCTCCACCATTTCCCATGTTTCTGTCAGGGACAGAGTCTGGGGAGAGTTTTCACTGCAGCTGAGGTCTTCAGGGGAGAGGGAAGCAAAAACAGCAGAACTAAATCCTGCCAAGCTGGCAACCAGGTATTCGAGCTCTGCTTTTGGGACCTGTCATGTCATGTTGCCTTCAGATTTCAGTTTTATCCCGCAAGAGGGACAAGAGAAGCGGTGACCATCAAGAACCCCCAAGAGTGCTTCTGGGAAGAAGAGGGTGGAGGGCAGCAATGTCACTGTCTGGGGACATGCATAGCAGATGTGTCTGTCCCATCTAAAAAGAACTTGGTCACACACACAAACACACACACACACGCACAACCCCCAGCTCTCCTCCTACCCTGCACTTTCGTCCATCCACCGTCTCCTCCTCAAAGCTCTCCCCGATTTTGAAGTTGATCTCAGTGGTGCGGACAGTGGTGGAAGTTTTGATGTAGAACTGGTCCCCGTCCTGGCGGATCTCCACATGGGGTTTGGAGGCAGCGGCCACCGCCACTTTCCTGAGCATGGCATTGACACCTGGGCGAAGCGGGGAGGAAACAGAGCTTGAAGGCGCCAGCCGTGCCCTGGGCTGACCTCGCACAGCATCACGCAGATCGGGGAGCGGGTCGAGAGGCCGGGGCACCGCGCATAGCCCTACGGCACAGCTTTGGCGCTCGGGAGCTGCGGCGCTCCGGCAGGCTCCGCACGGCCGGCACACGCGGGCTCTCTCAGAGATCCCCGCGGCAGAACGCCGGGCCAGCGGCAGCCCGGCTCCCCGGGGCAGGACCGCCGGCGCTGCAGGTGAGGCGGGGACCGTGCCGTGCCTCGACTGCCCCTCCCCGGTTAGGGCTCTCAGCCATCCCCCGCACCGGCCGGAGCTTCTCCTGCCCGCGGCCGACGCACGGAGCTCTCCCGGGAGACACGGGGCACCGGAGCGCGGCTGCAGCTGCCACCCGGTGTCCCCTCCCGCGGGACACAGCCCGTTGCCCGGCTCCCCCGCGCCTCACCCAGCGCCTTGAGTAGCTCGTCGAAATTCTCGCTGCTCCTCATCTTCCAAGTGCCGGCGAAGTTGGGCATGGCGAGGCGGGCGCTGCGGAGGGCGGTGGGAACGCGGCGCTGCTGCTCGCTCTCCGGCTCAGGCACCTTGTGAGTGGGGCGGACCGCGGCGGCAGCGGCAGGGAGAGCGGGGCACACCCACCCGGCCCCCCACCCCTTCCCCCGGACCAGCACCACGCCGCCAGACAGCCGGCCCCCTCCCAGTCATGGCCATCCATCCATGCATCCGCGCATCCATCCATCCATCCATCCATCCATCCATCCTGCCCTCTCCATCCATCACTCCTTGCCGCCTGCCTTGCCGCCTCCACAGCTGCCTCCTGGGGCTGCCCAAGAATGAGAGCCCGATTGTCACTTGTCCCACAAATGAGGTGGACAGTGAGGACTTGATGAAAAGCCCCAGAGGCAGGCAGGGAAGGCAAAGGGCAATCCAACCAGGCGCAGTCTCTCCAGGCTCACACCGCGTTGGTCCCACCACGGCAGGGCCGAGGCACAGCAGCCCATTACAGCTCACCCCCGAGCTCCCCTCACGCACGGCTCTCCCAGCTGCCAACCTGCCAACAGCCAGCAGGTCTAAGGGGTGCCAGGGAGTACAGCCCTTTCTGGGATAGGGAACTATTGTAAGAGGTGGTCACGGCCCCTGAGCCGAGTCTCCCCTTCGAGAAGGGTGAAGGACAAAGAGATACACGACGCCTAAAGCATTCCCCGGCCACAGCCACACATTCCCTCCGTGCTCTGCGGCACTGTTGGCAGCAGGAGGATGTAGGTGCAGAATTGGCATCAGAAAGAACAATGCCCATGGCGGTCACAACCTTTATGGAGAAACACAGCAAGCTATTTCACACTTACTTAAATTAACACCAGTGTGCTAGAGTGCTGTTCTGAGCCTTTCATACTTTCCATGACCATTTTCATTGTCTTTGCTTTGAATCCCTCAGTTTCAGGTCAAAGATGCTAGATTCAAGTTCGTTATTGCAGCTGATTTATCCACATGATAAAGTGGAACAGAATTTGACAGGTTAAGGTGTATGGAGTTTTTCTGCTGCTGTTGTGCATAAGGAAATACTCAAAACATTCAGAGGCCTGTGATTTCCCACTCAGAACAGAGCCAGATGTATTTTAATTATAGGAAAACCTTTGCTGAGCCAACTTCATGGTACATTCACAACCATTCTTCACTTGTTGGACTCTGTAAAATGAACACATAGGTTACTCAAGGTATGTATAAAATGTGTTTATTCCTGGAAAATTAATAGATCTGGGAGTCACTTTAGTATGTTAGGCAGGATTCTATATATGCTGAAATTTGCTCTCATTTTTTATTCCAGGAAGAATTTCACCTGAGTAAGATCCATAGAGCAGAACCAAGTGTTTGTCTGTTGATTGTCACCCATTTTCTACTGATTTTTGTTTCTGCCTTTTCAGAAGAACACCCTGGAGACCTGGCATCGTTCTTTAACTGAAATATTTTGATGAAAAATCTGGGTTTTTTTTCCAGGAAATGAACATTTCAGCAAGGAATATCTGTTTTCAATAACAGGGCTTCTCCAAAAAGAGTAACAGAACAACACCAACCAAAAACAAAAACCAGAGCACAAAGCATTCTTTAGTTGTTTTAGTAAATGACAATAAATTAGTCTCCATCTGACAAACTTTGTTTAAAATTTCAAATTGCCTCAAAGAAAAACACTTGTGAATAAAAAAGACAGACACACAAATAATTTCCTATTGCAAGTAGGTTTAAGACTTTCAAACATAAGGCTGCAGGCCCAACAAACACATACCAAGTCTGTACACTGCTATGAAACACTGAAGAAAAACCCTGTTCAGTCCTTCAGTTTCAACTTCCCAACTGCACAACTGAAAACATGCTACCATGGTCCAGCCTTGCTTCCAGAATCCTGCAGAATGTGTATACCTGCAGCCCAGTGGAAGTCCTTAGCTACCTATGAGAATGAGTATGAGCAGCATAAACCAGGTGGGAACTCCTATCTCTACCTGAGAAAAGAAACTGGCTCAGAAGATTTTAAGGAAGGAGAATTTTTTCTCTATAGGACCATTTAAGTTCTTTCGTTTGCTGCCCCTCTGATAGAAATGAGCTATTCCAGCAGATGTCACCTGAGAAAGGGTTTCTAAGATGTAGGACACGTGTTCTAGGTGTTGGACTGTGGCCATTGACCTATTCCATGAAGACCAGGAGGGAGCCTTCAAAATACCCTTCATCTAGAAAGTGCATTCGGCTGGAAGGAAGAAGTGCCTTCAGTCAATAAAGACTCTATTCAGTAATGGCAGTACATTGAGCTATTTATTCTAAATATACTAAATCACATTTTTATTTATGTTATAATCCTACCTAAAAACTATGAGGCACTGTTCCACCTATATAATACAGCTTTTAAAACAAAAACCCAGTTCACTCTAGAGTGTCTAACTGCCTCTCTGTGGCAATGTGTACAGATCCATACCTCGTTTATATAGAGAGGCAGTTTCCTTCCAGCACTGCATAATACAGACTAAACAACTATTTAGAAATAGATCTCAAAGATCAACCCCAGAAGGAGTTGCTCGTCTCTGAGACTGAGGGTCCACTGCTGCCAGCACAGGTGGGATGCAGGCATGTGCATTTCCAGAGCCAGTCTTGCCTCTCACCCGTAGTTCTTCATGTGTACACAGCAGCCGAACTGATCACCAACAGTCACTCCCTCCTACCCTTTGAGTTACACTTCTTTTTGTATCCTTTCTGCATGCTGCTTCTCTTTTCTCTTAAATAATTTATGTTTTCCCTCTTTTTATCAAAAATAAGCCTTCATGTTTCTCTGGCTTTACTAATTAATTTAAAAGTCATCATGAGCTAAACTCCAAACTCAAAAGCAACCTAACTTCGCTCCAACGAAAGTTTAAAAGCAAAACATCTCTAGTATTTAAGTCAATCAAGACAGCCAAAGCTCAGTGAGAAAAATGGTCTTTTTGTTTTTCCATGTGGTGTTTCATGAAAACATTGTGGACTGTAATCCACATGGTGGAACACAAATCCCCACTTAGGCTGATAAGGCAACAGAGTGAGATGTAACTTAAATGGCAACAAATTTCACATGGTTTATGCACTAGTTATATCAATTAATTATGCATAAACTAATGATATAAAAGCTAGTAAGAGCTGAGTTTCTATTTTACAAGCTGTGATCCTATCAGTTAGCTCAATGTTATGAGATTCATTTGCATGCTGAACTGTTTGAAGGAAAGGGAAGGAAAAGATAAGGAAGAAAATATGGAAAGAAACTTAAAGAAAAGTAAAACAGAGGCGTGATGTAAGACCTATAAGGTATACAGCACTGTTATAACAAAAAAAATTAAGACAGAATGTGAATTAGGAACAGTTTACTGCACGTTGGATCACTCAAATGAAGGACAGAAATAATATCACTCTGGCAGACATGGCTCAAGTCTCTACTGTTATAAGGAGAAGATCAGAAAGCTACACTGATTTATATTAGCTGAGAATGTTGCCCATGGACTTTACTTTAGCCCACTTCATAGATCCTTTTTCCTACCAGAGCAGCAATGATGTTTATCAGGTCATGCTGAAATAATCCAGACTAAATGACAGTTTTACTTTTCTTTCAATCTCCTTCTGCATGTAATTTCCCCATTAATGTTATGAAAAACAGTTTGATTTTCAAAACATGCCCCTCAGCACTTTTTCCCGTTGGCATTTATTTTATTTACCTGAATCCCCTAAGGTTGATCCTTTCCTACAGATGGACCTAATTAATCTTTCCAACAGTGCCTCTAAGACAAAAGAAAGGAACATATGTACAGATGGGACCAGGGCACTCCATCATCTATACAAATAAGTGACCAGTAATGTGACCAAAACTATCCCCTTGAGGTTATTGACTGACCACTGGAAAGTCACACAAAGCTCAGTGCAAACAATAGATTTTATTTACTAAGGTGGTACCCTAGGAACAACAAAAAAAAAAAGATTAGTTTAAGGGAGAATATAATAAATTATTTCTGACATGAATAAATTATACAACTGGAAGCTAAATTGCCATCGTAAATTTATCTGCCAAATTAATTTACAATAGGCCTCTAGCATGACAATAGGTGAAACGTAATATGAATGTATGCAACATCAACAGCATTTCTGCAGTTTGCATTGTATCTTCTACTGCACTCTCATTAAGTTGGAAGGATACTGACTATTCCCAAGCTGAAATGCTAGAGGGATTTCCAATGCCAAGTTATCCTTTTGGTTTCTGAGACCTAACTAATAGGAAAGTAAATGAATTCTTGCATTGTTAGAGGCAAACAGTGAAGTGTTTGCCAGTTTTTTGTTCATTAAGAAAAATAGAAATTATCATCTTAATTCCTTCCCTATAATATTCCCTTTCATGGGGAACTAATTGATCTGTGTTCTCTTCCACAATCAGGCTTTAAGCTGACCACCTGCTCTATCTTCTGATCTGCTACAAGGATACAATAAAACTGAGTATTGTTTCCTTAGCCAAAGTAAAATTTGCTTCTCTCACTCTGAAAACAAAGTGAGTTTGACTGTCTTTTCACTTGGGCATTAATTCTGCAGACTGCTGAGCAATTTGATCCTGATCCAGCAATGCGCAGTAGCAATGCTAGTAACACAATCACCAGGAGCTGTGCTTTAGAGGTGCTCATGGGTGTGTTTTCCTGGGCCAGTACCAGAATAAAGCCACAAATATCAGGAAAGAGGAAAATCAAGATCACTCAGTCTCAGATTAATGTTCTGTCTGTAATATAAATTAGTTTAGAACACTGTTTTGGAAAAGGACTTACAAACTGTTAAATAATTTTGTAGAAGGGCCATATTGAATAACCAACATCCAATACAGATTTTTAGTAGTGGAACCTTTTAAAGTACATTTGTGCATTTGTAATGTAACAGATTCGAGCATTGACTGAGAGCGTGAGGAACATAAGTGACATTACCTTCTGCCCAAACTGCCCAGCCATCACCAGCTGCCTTGAACAGTTCCTGCCTCCTAAAAGTCAGATTCTGCCTGTGGCTTGGCAGCTGAAAGGGAGTCATCAATCCCCAAACCCCTCTGGTTCAGACAAAGCAACATGGCAGAAAGTAACAGCTCAGAAGCAACATTAACAATCTGCCAATTTTAAAACACAGTATTGTATGAACAGGAAGAAAAAAAAAATCTATTCACATGATTAAATAGAGCTTTCTGTTTTATTGGGCAAAACAATGTATTTCAGAAAGAAAAAAAATAAACAAGGATTTATTGATTTCAGAATCCATGGCCCGGGGTGAAAGTCATCCTCTGTGAAGAGCATTACACATGTTTTAATGGATTTTTTTGTGGAACTCTTAGTCAAGGATGGCTCTCTGAAAGAAGAAGGTCCAGGAAAGTCCCAATAGGTTTTTGACAAACTAGCAAATAAGATATTAGCCTCCTTTTCTCTTTCCACAGCTTTCCTTTCCTTTAGCTGAAGGAAGTTATTCAGATTGATTTGACTAATTTTGGGGGTGCTTCCCTTCAGCATAATACTTTCGCTTCAGACAAGAGAATGAACATTTCTTTAAGAAGTTGAGTTACTGCACTTGCTCACAAGCAACCTAAGACAAGGACTAAGCCAGAAGAGTAGAGGATACGAGGCAGGAGCTTCCTAGGCTCCTGAGATTGGGACACACTGGTCTACATAAATCTCTAGGAAGTAAAATCAAGCCAGCTCCAAGCCAAAGAGTCTTTCACAGGTATGTCCAACAGTCAGGAACAAAGTTCCCTGTTCCCCTATCAGAGACTTTTAAGGAAGTACCTCATAGGATGTATTTATTAGATGTCTCCAAATGTGCACTTCAGTCAGGCAAAGGATAGAGATGTTGATAAAGCAGCCCTTAAAACCCAGCCTTTCCTTTGTGCTATGGCTGGTAGCTTTCCCATGTGGTCACTACAAAAATCTGAACAATGCTGGAAAAGTGAGATCAGTGCTCTAGGTGTCACAGCCTTGCTTTGCTACTTCAGGCTGTGACATTGCTGAAGTTTGGGTCTTAAATTGGAAACGCTCCATATAATCACTAATGCAGAAAAGTTGTTTCTCTTTCATTAAGGAGTTACCACAACATTTGAAACCAGGGATTTTCAGAGAGGCTTTCAGGAATCCAGCAATTCCCCTTTTCTTGAACAAAAGGCATTAATAAAGCTGTAGCTGTCAATAGAAAAGTAATCAAACTGTGTCCGCTCTCTGAAGACAATGCAGGTCTATTAAGGTTGACTTACTCAGGCAGATGGACCGAGCTGATGTGTGGTCATTAGAGATTCTTAAAGGATCTTCATCTCCAGGGATAGAGGACCATGGTATTTTTTCCAAATGTCCAGAAGAAGAATGAGTGAATTCAAAGGAATATATTCTCATTTAGGTCTGGACTGAACTCCCAACAGGGCCATGTCCTGAAGCTATAGAGGCCATGCCATTTGCACAACCGCAGGTTTTACTCTGGTGCCCTGACCTTTGTGTATGTGCTAAATTCAAAAGCTTTCCCCTACATCTGGCAGACAAAAAGAAGATGAAGAAACTTCATTTTCCCTTTCCTAACAAAACAGAGTATTAAGCATTCCACATAAATTAGAACCAGGAAATAAGGATCTTATCCGTTAATTAAATTTAAAAGTCCAAATGTCTTTGAAAGGTTTTTCATCAGCCTGTTTTGAAGCAATAATAAGCATAAGTATTTGAGCTAGTTTTTACCAGTATAAACAGCTATAACTGTACTAGTTCCAAGGACGACACGACAATTTATACCATGAGAGGAGGTCTAGAAATATGTAAGCCGTAGGTGTTCTAACTCCTATCAATTCTTCTCCCAGTTTTGTTTTGTCCTGCTAAACTTTGCTCAGAAAATGACCTTGAGTACAACTGCTCCTTCTGTTGTTAACCCTCTGACCTTCTAAACTAACATCCTTTGCTCTTTCTAATTCAGAAGGTTTCTGGGGCTTATTAACTGAACAGGCCAAGTGACCGTTCCCAACAGAAACCAGAGTCCCTGACAAGGAGGTCATTGTTTTCCAGGCTTCCTCCCTAGTACTAGATCTGCAGATTTCAGACTGAAAAGGAATAATGCAGACATTCTTTGTCTAAACATTATCTGGAAAGCATCAAGATAACTCAAGCCACTTCCTCGCCAATTAAGATTAGAGGGGTCATCTCTAGGGACTTAAGTGATTATGGCCACAGTTTTCAAACTTGGATGATGAAATTTGTAGCAAACTATATCATGAGGCATCTAAATAAAAGAACCTCAGTCTTCAGAATTAATAATAATTTGGACTAATGTCAGTCAAAAAAGAGGGCACTCAGCACCCCTGTGAATTGAATACTTTTACTTATGTCCCTCACTATATACTTAGATGAATAGCTGAAAGCAATCAAATTTGGAAAGTGTGAACAAATTTCTCAAAAGAAGATGCTGCCGTTAGGCTTCTCAGTTTAGAGTTTAAGATCTATGAGATCCTTGTATAATACATCCTGGAGAACCAGAAATTCTGGCCTAGATACAGGGGCGTACTACTATGGGCTTCAGTCCCTTAGGAACAGCAGACCGTGTTCATGCAACCCATTAGCACAAATAAGTCATTTTCTACAGCATTTGTCTCACTTTTCCCAAGAGCCCCTCCCTCATAAGAGGCCACTAAAAAGCTAAGAATCTAGGAAATCAATTCTCTACGTTTTAAAGTATCTTCGAACCTCTCTTATTTTAAAGGTGGTGGCAGTAAGTGCACTGGTTCCCTGAGGAGGCTGCAGTTTCTCCCAGCAGCACCACCTAGTGCAGAGCACGCTCCTCATCACTGCGCCCACGGAGCTCCTCCATCTGTATCCCAGATGCATTCAGCCTTGAGCAGTTTCCTATGTGCATCTTCCATCAATAATGTTAACAGGAAAAACATGGGAGAAGGACAGGATGTTATGTCAAGTAATTTCGAGACATCAACCGGCAAAGCAAGGCTAGGTGAAATACTACAGCTGAATTTCAGGAGGGTATTTTTAGAAAAGCTGACAAATAGAAGGTTCATTACATAGGTACAGTGTTAAGGCCAATTGCTAAACTTTTCACTTGGTTGTGCTGATGCAATCTCTTTACTTTTCAGAAGAGCTGACAGAAAAAGGGACCACAGTGAAGCTGCAGGGACATTAAAATTCTTATTTTCATGTAATACTGTTTTATTTTGCAAAGAACAGCAATATCTTTCCATGCCAGAAACCTAAACAGCAATACCAAACCACAAATTTTTAGAGCAAAAAGTTAAACACTTCCTTTGTACCATTAATTACTGCGGGTCACTGAATAAAGAGCACTCTCCTCATCTGAACTCAATTTCTGCCACCAGATTGTCAGATGGCTATGGCTTTCCAGCCATACAGGAGATTCTCCCTTTAGAAAAGACAAAAAGAAAGGCATTGTTTTTTATCACATTTAGAGTGTTTGCGACTGGGCAGATAGTTTATAAAAGCACAAATGTCATTACATGCACATTTTAAAAGCAATAGTCTACAACTAAAAAAAAATTTAATACTTCCATGTAAACAATCAGACCTAAATCATAAAAGGGCTGATGACCACAGACAACACTCATCTTTCTCAGCTATGCACTGTTTTCTAATATAGCATTAAAAAGGCTCTCCCAAGATTAAAGTGCCCATTGTATCATATGCTATAGATGTAATTCTGTCTACATTTTTCCATTCATAAATAATGGTCAATGCTATTTTCTTGGCAGAAACAAATCAGGGTCCATATCTGGGACCCAGGCTGTTAAATTTCTGCTAAAATGAAGGCTACAAGCCTAGGCAGAATCTCTGAGGAGAAATGGAGCCCATATGTCACAACTTCAGATTATCACAGCTGGAAATGAAGAAATTGTGGTATATTGATTAATTTTGATTTTGCTTAATGAGCTGTGACAGAAAGCCACTAAGATGAATGCATCTTCCTTTCTGGAACAGGAGGGGTTCTGCTCATAATACAACTGACTTTGAATGGGGTCTCTCTAATGCTTTTTTGGATTTGTTTCTGAAATTCCATGATCTACTGCCACTAATGAAAAGACAGACTAACCAACTTGAAGAGTAATGGAGGCTACTTTCATGAACAAAGAGATGTTCCAGTATCAGAAGCAAACTTACTGGGAGGGCTGTCTGTGATCTAAAACAGCAGGAAAAGTGAATAATATCAAGGCAATTAAACTGTATTCAAGAGCTTGTTGTGCTCCAGGAATCTGAACTCACTGTCTAGTGAGGACTTGATCCACTTCAGACTTCAGTGGACTGTGGCAGAGGTGGAGCACAGGTGTGGCACAGGTGGCAGAATGCCAAAGCAGCCTATGGGACACCAAATACCTCTGCTTCCAAGTGCCACATATGGGAGCTGCACCTGCAAAGCAAGAAACTGAGGAGTGGAAGCCTTGATCAATGGAGGGAACTAAGAACTGGCTGGGATTCAGCACCTTGTTTCACTCACAATGGACTCACACTCTCCAGACAAGGCACACAAGGACAGATTGTGACACCAACTGCAATTATCTTTGTCCACTGTTACACATGTGACAGGTTTGCTGGTCTACTCAAACAAAACAAACCTCCCTGAGAAAGAACAGCACCTTGCTGCTTATGATTTTGAGATGTCCCAGTTCCAGACACAGTATTTGCCTTTGGGATGTGGGCTAAGCATCACGGACTTAATAATGAAACACTTAACTCATTAGAACAATTATAGTAATGGAAAAAAAATGTTTGCCATCGCTTTGAAGGTAAACAGCATACAAACTCCTGACTTTCTGCTGTTAAATAGGATTTTCATGCTGATGATTTATTTCTTGCTTCAGAAAGACACTGAAGACACTGCCTGTAGCTGTGATTAGACAGAATATACTTTCACAACCATCTCTAATGTGCTTCCCATGTTTTTTAGACTAATGACTGTGACAGTGTAGTTTGCTGCTGGCTAAAGGTTTCAAATTCTGTTTTATCTGACAGTTGTAAAGGCTTGGTTGTACCATACTCACACGCAGTGAGGGGTATGACACTGACTGTATATAGTGTGCCCCACCATGAGTCACTTTGGGCAGGAAGAAACCCCACAAATACATGTAATGTATCAGTGGCTTAAGCCATTCTCTCCCGCATCTGAAATGACCTCTGCTGCCAGTTCAGCTGGCACACTTTTCACATGGAAAAGGGTATGCAAAACACAGGTGAAGCATTTGACCAGCCATATTGTATGATCCTGATGAGGGAACTGGTCTGTGCAGTCAGCTCCAAAATGTCATTCCTTCCTGTGGATGCTGTGATATTAATTATATATGACAAGAAAAGTAGGTGGGTCATCATGTTAAATACAAAACAGACTCACAATAACAATAAAAAGTGAGACGAGAGCAGGAAGGATCAGTGATACACTGAAAAGACAAACTGACAGCTGACTATTTATGTGGGATTCAAATTGAAGTTGTACCCAATCTATGCCTCCTGAAGCAAGAAGTAAAAGCCCTCAGTACCTTGCAGGGTCTGTAAAACTTGATTTTTTTTCTTTTTTTGGCATAGATCTTAGCTTTTCACAATTAATCCACCAGTAAACTGGAAAAAAAGATCTACAACATGGTGTCCTGATTGTAAACGTGTACCGAAAATGGAATTTAAATAATAAGTAAGGCCAGCTAGAGCTCATATAGCACTAATTAAGTGCATGCCCATCCTGTCTTTTATATCTAGAAGCCTGTTTACTGCTGCTTGTCACAGCCCAGCAGCAGCACATCAGCAACCCTGGTTTCAGAACAGATTAAAACCTTTCATTTCCTGGCCTTGGGCACTGACAGCAAGAGAAAAGGGAAGGTCATTTACTCAGGATACCACTGCTCGTTTTGGAGTAGCTGTGCTGGACTGACTCTTTGTGATCTCTAGACACCAGGAATGTCATAGTGGATGAGAATATTAGGAGAGCACCGTGTGACGGGAGTATTAGAAACATTTACTTCACAAAGCCATCAGGCGTACAAGCCAACACATTGAAACAGTTTTTAAGTTCTTGGCATCTCCCCCAGGCTAATTGTTTCACTTGTGGGACAAAAAGAAATAATTGATATTTGGAATCTTATCAGAAGGTTATGAAGAAAAATCACATCCCTTAGTCTGCAGCTTAAAAGATTGGTACTGTAGGAATCTAATGCTATCTGAATATTATGTTTACATAAAATTGGTACAATTTAGAGGTGCCACAAACTAAGAAAACAAATCATATCTGTCTGTGATTTTCTTGCAAATTCCTGTAAATATAAAGAATTGGAGACAAAACATTATTCTGATATTCTTTTCAACTTGTTTACTCTGTGAAAAGTAGGCTTCAGTAAATTCTGGTGTTTTGCTCAAATCCTCTCTGGAGCCAGCTCTGCCCTGTAGGATTATTTTCAGTTTGGAGATAGAAGGGAAAATTTTAACCAGGACTATGCATGTACACTACAGTCACCCATGAGCATGCAGTAGCAGTGTCACAGCATTTAGTTGTTCCACATCCCCTTTTAATCTTTACCAAATAAACAGTACAGAGAAAAGCATTAAAAAAAATAACAGAAGTGGTAACAAAACCACAGACTTGCAGGAGGACTCCCTGCAGCACCTACTTCAGTTTTAAACTCATTGCTTTAAATTGACTTGGTTTTCTGCCAGCTATATCTCATCAGGGTGCCTATTTTCAGCAATAGCATGAAAGCAAACTCATGCTTTTAAGTGAGATGCCAGAGTTGGATTTAGTAAGGAGAAAAAATTGGGAATTAAATTTTAAAACTGCTTGTTATATCCCCATCTTCACATGAAAGTACAATGTCAGAATAAGCCTCTGGGTCAGGCAAAAATAGAAAATAAAAATGAGACTACTGCACTTCACACTTGTAGAAGAACCCCTGTGGCATAAAGCTCTGCATGAGGAATATGGCAGAAACACAGGCTTTCACTGCAGATGCTAATATGATCTGCTGCTTTAGGAAATCATTATTTCTCTAACACTTGAAACAGTTCTACAAAGATTAATTCATACCAGAATGGATATCACTGTACTGATGTCTAAGAACTTCATCTGACAAAAAACTAAATTTATGTCTTTCACATACATACACTTCTGTAAACAGCACCTCCTCACCATTTCTCCCTAATACACAGAACAGTGCAAAATAGGATAATAAAACTTTATCAATGAGGCTGATTTATATCCCTCACTGGAGATACTAAAAAACCATCTGAGTGCAATCCTGTACAATCTTCTCTAGAATGACCCTGCTTGAGCAGGGAAGCTGGGCCAGATAACCCACTGTAGTGCCTTCCAGCCTCAGTTATCCTGTGATCTGGTGATTCCACTGTTACACAAGCTTTTAGGAAAAGGCACTGCTTTATCTGGAACATTATGAAAATTCAGCTATTTGCTATCACTTCCATTAAATGCATGTCACATTCATCCACAAAGAGTATTTTCCAAAAGGCTTTGAAAGGCACTTTGATATGAATGCACTCCTAATGCAATTGAAAATGGTGGAATCTACTCAAAGGGAAAAGATAAGGAAAAGCAGAAAAGTACTTCCTTATGTCACTTTCAGAGTTTTAGATATATTTTTTTACATCAGAGTCTACGTAAAACATTTTTTTTCACCCTACAAAATTTTAAGAACAAACTATATTAATCTCCAAGTCTTTAGTTATTATCCACTCCAAAGCAGTCAGTGCTAACTTTCTGACAAAGCAAAATACACACAGAGAAAGACCTTGACACACCACACAAACAGACAAACCAGAGAAGTACTATTCTTCATCATGGCAATGAATCTCAACTGCTGTTCTAGGAAAGCCTAAATCTTGGACTTAAAAGGAGCTGTTTTGTTCACTGAAACTGTTAAATCCAATCATCTCTCTGCGACTCCACGATTCTCTGTGGCTGCAAGAGCTACTTCTAGTTTATTTAATGATATTTAATTAAGTCTCCATTAATGCTCATTCTAAAACAGTTTCATCATTCCCAAGAATGACTGCTATTAACTGCAAAGAGGGTAGCCCTGGGCACTGAAAGATCAAAGAGTAATAAATCAGCTTATTGGTTGAGCAAGGCACTTTTAAATCTGTCTATAACTGTCTCTGAAAACTTTCTAAACTTGCTAATGGTGCAGTATTATAGTTCTGATTTCATTTGAGTTTATTTAATTATGTTAATTATTCAAAGTTTTCTTACCCTGGTTGTTACAAACCATGAGCTGATGGATGTTACAACAGTCGGGGCATTCATGCACAGGCATCTATTTACTTCATTTCTAATGCATGCTAACATGATGATACATCTGTTCTTGTTACTTGACTGTTTCAAAGGATACTGATTTTGACATCGATCCAATTATTTCATCTGGAGATTATTTATTATATAATAATAATTCAGAACAGATCTTCCAAGCCTACAGACTCAGGCTGGGCTGTCTGCAATCTCTCAAGTGTGCCCAGTGAAACCAAAGAGGCTGCTCCAGGAGTAATATACTGCTGCATGTGAAAAAGAGAAGCAGACTCCAGCCCATTGTTACAAGATTATTGCAGAACCCGTTGTACTGAGTGCAAGATGATAAAATTTGTAGCTAGGAATAATCTTGAGAGTGAAGACAAGTAGTTTATGCTTAGCAAGATACAGTTACAAAAAGAAGTGAGTCTGTGCAGATGAGTCAGAATTGTGATAGCAGAATTGTAGATAGAACAATCCAAATCATCAAGACAAAGAAAAGAATATTACAGCAGCAGAGACCCAAGTCCAAGGATGAACGTTTAGCCCTATGGCTGTCATTATGAGAGAGATTTTACAAGGAAGAGCTCTAAAGGCTTTAGAGATGGGAAGATAAAAACGCAGGAAAGAGGCAAGTCAAAAGTGAAGTCCAAGTTTGAGAAACAGACCAGAGAAATATTCTGAATTATTATGTTTTCCTCAGTGACTGGGAAAGACATAGTGGAGATAATGATCTCTTTTTGGCTAGCTTGAACTTCAGCTAGTTGGGAGGCCTTAATGAAAAAAGGCAGAAACAAGTACAGTGATTCCAATTGAAATTATATGGGAAAATTACATTACTCAGAGATGTGTAAGAGAAGAGATTTACTTCAACAAATATGCTTTGGTAATTACAAGCTGTTACTAATTTTACACTCATTTTACAAGGTCGCTTCTACCTAAAAACACAACTGGACAAGTAGAGCTACACACAGGATGTGTTTCCTTTGAAACTGTGGGGAATCAGAAACATCAAGGGGACGTTCACCTTTACAGAGATCTCCAGAAGAAACCTGCAGTCACCTGCTAGAGTGGGGTCCTTGGATTCATTCTGAATCCTCAAGTTTGTTCTTCCTTCTCTTTTTCAGATATATGTTTAGAGTTCTCTTTTCTGCAATGCTTATTGTCTTGTGGTGCAGACTTTATTTACACTCCACAAGAATCCTTTATCATGTACAGGCCTTACATAGGATACAAAGGGACGCCAGTTCCACATTCCTGGACCTCTCATATCAGTGTTTTTAATTATAATAATTTCACAAGAAAATATACACCTAAACCACAAGTACTGTGCCTACAGCAATAATTTTTCTGAGCATGTGTGTTTGCCTTGAATGCACTGCCATGACGGGATAAAACACGTCTGATCAGAATTCAGTACATGGTGTACATTTGAGAACACAGGTCATGGAGATTGGTTTCATCAGAGATTAAAATAAAATATATCCACTCTAAAAAGGAAAGGTTATAGCTGTTCATGCGAGGAGTTTGCCATGATATAAAAAAAAAAATTGTTGTCTTGATTGGAACGCATTAGGGCAGAACCCTCTAGGAAACACTGGGATTTCTCATCTCTTGTAAATAATTACCTGAAAGAGTAGAAAGGGATGAAGGAAACTCTGGAAAAGGGGTAAATATGTTCCCCAGCACCATGTATGCAGCACCATCAGTTCATGGAGAGCAAGAAGCAGCAATATCATGGGTAGCAGAGAGCATCCCCTCTGCCTTTCTCTCCAGCCTTCCTCTCCACCACAAAATGTGGTGAAGTTCTGGTTCCCTGGAGCCCAGTATCTGCCCATACTGCCCAGTTTGTCCCCTCTTGCCTCAGCAGAGGTTTACACAGCTAGCACTAGCTGGATTCCACCACAGAGAAGCAGGTAAAGAAAGAAGCAGTAAACAGGCGTGTTTCCTTTCTTCTTGCACAATGTAGCAGTCAGAGAAAGTTCAGATCAGCCTGACAGGATGGTCATTTCCACACTACCTCGCTGTGTATCTCAGATTTCCCTGATTGTTTTCCCCTTTGCTTATGGACTGCCTCCCAGATCTGTTTTACCATTTGAAACACAGTCCAATTAGGTTTTCAGCAGTTTGCTGAAAAGTCAGTCAATGAAGAGACTGGAAGGACTTGAGACTCTCTTTTCCAATAGATTAAATTCCTTCAAGGGCAGAGCCTTCCTTTGCTGCCTCACACTTCCTTCTTGAAAACATTGAAACATTTGGGGAACTGTCACATTGGATTTTGTTACCATACTCTAATGCAAGGAGACTGGAAAGTGACCCAATTCACACAAAAAGAAAAAAACCCCAACAGACCAGCAATAACAAAACGAATTTGTGCAGACAGCAATGCAGAGATGGCAAAGCAATGGGGATTGTGTTTACTTAGCAAGCTGATATTTTCTTGAAGGAACTAGACAATGTAATTCCTGACAGGCAAGCTCACTCTGTTAAAAACTGAGTTTTGTCCACTTGCATTTGGCAGAAATCTAGCTCTCAAATTCAAGATGATTATTACTCAAGGCAATCAAAAACCCTTTTGCTTTTACTCAGTCTCTCTAAGGTAAAACTGTCCACCGAGACCCATGACGTACAGTCTGCATGTCTTTAAATCAGCACCTTATCAGCAGTTACTATAACATATTTCTATTACCATACATAATAAACCCAAGAACTTCCCGTCACTGGAAAAGAGGCCGTTCTTGCTGTGATTTGCACAGAAGAGGAGGTGATACACAATGCAACATAACTGGCACTGGGGATAAACAGCCAGCCAGGTTTACCACCCTTCCACACACAGGCTCAGGAGGATGAGTAGATTGTAGCTGTGCAGGGCTTAGGGCTCCAAAGGGTATCAGATTCCAGCTCACATTACTGAGTGTCCCTTAGCTTTTGTGCATTCCTCTCCCAGAAGAGGCCTTTTCCTGGGCTTTGCTCGGTTTCTCAGAAGACAAAACCTGGCAGGAAGCAGCATATGGAAACAAGAGACAACTGGTCCTTCATACTTACACTAGAAATCTGTAATTTGTTTTTTCTTCACATTGTAAATTATTCCAATTCTAAACACGTGCTGGAAAAGCTGCTTTTCAAAATCTAAAACTGCTGCAAAGGATCATGTGCCAATATTTAGACCACCGGCTGTGAAGCTGAATTTCCCACTTTCTCTTCTGATGTTTGATAGAGCACCTTTTATACTGAAAAGTGACTCTTCTCAGAGAGGGCCCCATAGCCCACACATATTTTATCAAAATGTATGGAGACTCTGCTAGGAGCAATCCCATCTCAGGAACTGACAAACCTGACCTAGGCAAAACATCAGTCTAAAATACCTCCTTAAAACTGATTCTTCATTATTTGGGTAACAATCTTCACTGAGACAACCCTCATTGAGGAGATGGGAGAAGGCTTTTATTACTTTCATCTCCTGTAACTAAGACTGAGAACCAGCAAAATATTTAAGCATCATGATTCCAAATACATGTACTACAATGCTAAAACACTTAGTGTATGCTTAAACATCGTGCTGGATCAGGACTTGAGCACACTTGTGTGTACCCAGTTCAGCAGTGCAAAAGAGTCAGACAAACCCCTCCACTTTCTGAGCACTCATAAAATCCCTGTTTATAATGTCAGTCCAGACAGGACTACTGCTCTCCCTTCTCTTACCCAATACTGATCTACTGGGCCAAAACTCTAGTTCTCTGCTAAGACTGTGTTTGTGCTGTCAGTTTGCACTAGACTAGTGAATGCTGTGCCTTCCAACACTGATATATTTTTACTACCACCTTGCTTGGTGTCCAAACCCCTATGATACAGCTTTGGCTGTTAAACTGCTAGTTAGGGACTTGTACCACACACTCCATCTGTGATCACTGCATGTCACAGGAGCATCCAGTGGTGGTGCTCAAATTGAAAGTATCCCAGTTATTTTTATGATGACCGTAGCACTTCAAACAATAACCTGCTAAATCTCTGCCATTAAACAACATACTAACTAAGACTAATAAATGAGAGCTAGTGACTGCACTTCATGGAATCTGGTGCTGCCTTGCAAGGGCCTAAAAGATCACTCTCTTCCTGACCTCGGAAGTTTAGGGGTCAGTGAGTAATTGTTTTCGTGCAGGATCAGCTCTGGCCTAGGTGTCATTACAGAGATGTGCATGACTTCCCTCCATTAGGCAGCATCAAGAGCTGTAGCTAAGTGGGTCACAGATGCAAATAGAGCTCAGTGCAGCTGCTTAAACTCGTTGTTCTCTTTCAGCTGAGCACAGAAAGCACTGACTCCTGTGCACTGCAAAAGCCACTTCACTAGCACTTGTCAAATATCCTATGATGAACACATTTAGGAGTTCCTCACCCTTAGTACCTCTGAATCTACCCTCAAGGGTCAAGACACCACAGGGAAAATTGCACTCTCAGCATTTTCAATGCATCAATCCCTGCAAGCAAACCTTCCCTCAGGAGTTTCCCCACATGGTTTTCGAGAATTTGCACTTCGGTTTGGAAGGGACACTTGCATTTTAGACACCATTTCCAAACCACCAAACTTGAAAAATCAAAAAGTACAGGGTTCCAGGTGTCACTTCATAAATTAACTCAAATGTGAAAAGTGTCAAAGGAAAGGTTTCCTTGCCACATAAAACACAAAGAACTGAAGATTTCCTGGTATCACAGCATCCAAATTCCAGTATAGTGTTATGTGATCTCAGCAACAATCCTCCAGTCACAGCAATTGATCTGAAGTTCACTGAAATCGGGAGTTGGTTTTCCTCTCTCTTTTTTTTTTTTTTTTTTTTGTGGTTCTATGTCTGACTTAGAAAGCTTGAAACCCAGAAGACAATTACCTTACATACAAAATCCCTTATTTCCTCATGCCATGCTTCTGCTAATGTCAGTAACACATCACTAAACATGAGTGGACCAAAGCAGTCAAACAATCACCTCATTACACATCTGATTTTTTTTCTATTTTATGAAACACCCATCACTGATACAATGTCAAATGTGAATGAAGTACTTATGATGGGAACTCACAAAAGTGTCCAGCATTTTATATGAGGTACTTATGGAACCGATTCAGTAGAGACTTGAACATGTGTTCAGGACCTAGTAAAATCTATGAGACATGAACACATGGTCTTGCTGTGCAGAAATAGGATGTTGAATCACCAGTGTAAAATGGGCTTTCACAGCCAGCAACGACACAGTGATTTAACTAACTTGTATGGTTTGAGTCAAGCATCCCATCCAGAGGTAGCTGAACATAATGTTTTATGATGTGCCATACTTAGTCCTCCTCCCTCTGACTTCCATGGGAGCTAGAGCTTGCAGAGCACTGGCATTTATCCTCCAGCACAACTCCTCTGTGTAAGGTTAATACCGTCAACTTGATTCACCGGCGTTTGTGAGCCAGACAGGCAAACTGAAGAAGAAGAAAAAGGCTCTCTCACAAGGAGACAAGAACACGAAAGAGGTTGCCCAGCAAAGTCATCAAAGCAAACAGCATGAATGAGACAGTGTTGATGAAGACAGAAGTGGCATTGAAGGCTGCAATAACAAAGCAGGGCAGTGACATGAAGATAAATGGCAAAGTAATTGTCTGCCTGAGCCAAGTGTATCCATATAGTCCGTCTGCCAGCAACCCATGCACATGGACACAGGCACTAAAGATCCAAGTACCTATTTATGTAAATATATTCCAAATGGTGACACAAAAATACATAGGAAAATACTTAGTAAACACAACTAGAAGTTTTTGAGAGTATCTGAGCTAATTGTTATGAACATTGTTTGCATCTACTGCCAGTGAACGAAGGGTTTTCTTCCTGGGTTTTCTTACTAATTATTCTAAAATGCCAGAGTTCTGTCTTCTACATTTGATCCTCCAAAAGATTTTCATATAAGAAAGATTCTTGATGTCACAAAGATGCCACATTGCCAAGCCAGTTTTTGCAGCTAAGTGGATTATCAATTTATAAAGAGAGTTCCTAAGAAGAACAAAGTTAATAACATTTTATAGTACAGCAAATAACATATCCAGAGACTGGATCTGCGGTGCCTTCACTGCATCCTTAGTGAATTGTAAATAGCTTGGTCAGGCAGAGAATGTCCCAGAGCAGATGAAGGAAAACCCCTTCCCTCCTCTCTGTCTCCCAGTTCAGCAACCTATTCCAGCCTTTTTCTGTATGGATCAGAAAAAGGAAAAAAAGATGCTTTTTCTTATCTTCTTTTCTACCACTCATCATAACCTCACACACCCCAGATGCAAATAGAGCCAGCATTCTGGGTAAAGTGCAGAGGATCCCCAATGCCTTCCTCCTCCTGCTTTGTGAGAACAGCATCTCACTTTACACAGGCAGTGACTGCAGACTTTCACTGGCACTTGAGGATTGAAGAGCACTTGGCTGAGGGTTGGCACAGAAGAGCCTTCCATTACACGTTATGTAGGGATACCAAAATAAAAAGAACACAATCAGGCTTAGAAGAGTGCCTTAGAATATGTGGTCAATTCTTAGTTGCTCACAACTAAACAGCCAGTTATTAATTGACAGCCAAAAGTGTTTTCCTAGAGCTCAGGTAGTTCAGTTTTGGTCCATAATGTCACCAGGTCATCCCCGGCTGTCATGTATGTCTGAAGTCACAATAGCAAGGGACATACATTAATTTTGGTAAAGCATGTGAAATTCATCATCCTGGAGAGAAAAGTTTTACTGCTAGACTTGATGTATGGGTTGAAATTTGTGCTTTCTATAAGTCCGTCCCAACTACATGCATGATGTTTTAAAGGGCCTTATTTCAACCCTGACAAATGAGCACCAGATGTTTCTTTTATCGTAGTTGCATTCTATATGGTCATTCAACATTTTAGGCTCATGTTAAGGTCTGAGAAACTCTCTCTGATCCACCTCTTGTTCCTTAAAAAAAAGAAAGCTGTGAGAGAGAATAAAATAAAGAATAAAATATGGTAATTCTGATTAAGTAAATAAATGAAGGAAGAACTGAAGTCTTTACACAGAGAGAAAGAGAAGATAGGTAGAAAATAACATCTGGGTTCAGTTATCATCAAGCACAGACCACTTGTTAGAAAACCTCTCATGAAGAGCAATGACTTTTGCTCTTTTTTGGCTTATTTTATTATTCTTTTCAAAACAACTGTCCTCCAAAAGGTTCTTTCTGACCTATACATGCCATAAGCGGGAGGTTAAAAGGCCTGTAATTATATTTAACCATTCTGGATTCTCTGCAGGTGACACTGGGGATGAGGTTCCTTCCATGGGAAAGCAAGTCTAGCTTTTAGCATTTATTTGTTTAAATAACTGTTTTATTTCCTTCCTTTCTTCCTAGAAGCAGCTGCTCATTCACTCCAATCTCACTGCCCACCTTATCCATTCCAAAGGAACCTGATCCATTGTGGAGGAAAGTACTCTCCAAGCTTTCCCCTGACTAGAACCCCACCAGGACACCTCGGGCTGGAACTGCACAGTGCCAGCCAGAGAAGGATTTGCTCCTGCAAGTGCTAAGTATAATTTTCATTCCTGTTAGATCAAGTCTCTGGCAGTTTTGATTTACCTTTCCATTTTTGTCTGTCCCAAGTACTTTTTCTTGCTTGTTGAACAAATAAATTGAAATACTTCCTTTCTTGTTAGCAAAGAAGTTTAGTATTTAAGTGTAAACTTAAAGAAATGTCAGTGTGTAGGTACACACTGAGCTAGAGCACATACCAAGAGGCTGAGAAATGGGTTTCACTCCCCAATCTACGACTGACTAAACTCGTCACCTTGCTTCAGATTTCACCCATCTGTGAAATGGGATAATGATCCTTCCTTAACTCATAGGGCAAGAATGTCATTAATATCTGGACTTGGTTTCAGATTCTTGAAGAAGAGATTTTCCACTATATAATTTCCCTGTTTTGGCCAGCCCTTGGACTGCGGATGCGACTGTAGTTCCAATTCTATATGCTATAAAGTGTGAGGACTGGGTTTGGTACCATCACTTGCAACATGCAGTGCCTTTACAATGGATGTTTTTGGAAATAAGACAGGAGCTTTTTTAAAGCAAAGCTTTGATTTGAAACTCTTCGAACTTCAGGAAGTCAGGGATCAACTCCAGATCCCAGTTCAGCTGCTTGGAACCATCAAAGAGAAACCTATCAGTGAAAAAGCATATGAAGTTGCAAGAAAAGGGAAGAAAGGGGACAGTAGATGAAAAAAAGATATAACAAAGAATAAGTGAGCAGGGAAAAACCAACAAAAGCTGAAAGTTCATCAAATCTGCATGCAAGGAACTGGAGTTGTTTCAAAAGTGGAACTGAAGACTGTATTAGGATTTGATTTTCTGTGGCTGTCTTTTGCCTCAACTGCCTCAATGCTAATGCCCCACAATGCTGACACATGCTGTACAAAAAAGGTGTAGGTACTCTGAGTGACTTGATGGAGTAGACAGAGATCTGAAATGAATGAGCAAACACTGCAAATGCCATTTCAATTCACTCCCAGGAACACAGTCCCTTCATGATTTCCCAGAGACACAGTAAGCAACATAAGCAGAGGATTCTTTGCTCCTGCCACAACTGTTCAGAGTCCCCGGACACAGAAGGATGTGAAATGATCAATTTTTCATCATTAATGCCAGCCTCCTGGAAAGAGGACAGAGATGCTCTTGCTGCTGCTGCCCCACAACGGGCAGATGGTATATACATATATATAATGTAAATCTGCACACAGGCTCCATGCTCTGTCACAAGTCACCCTTTGTTTCTGCAGCACCTGTGGGTGACCGATCCTACACTGAACCCTAAGATGGAGAAACAAACCCAAAATTGATGGATCAGTCCTGAAAGGAGCCTGGAATTGAATCCAGCTCTGTGCAGGTACAGTTATATTACACAGTCCCTTTTCTAAACTGTCATGGCCTGACATTAGTAACCACAAAAATACATATTCCTGTATTACCCACTTTGGCAAACACCACCACACAACTTAAGTACCTTTCTCATCTTCCTCAAACCCACTAGCAAATGAGTTATTTAGTGTGGAGCAGGGAGAGAATTGACATGTCTGGCATTTGAATGCTGCAGTGTTCATGTACCTGCAGAGCTGGAGCTCCCAGTTAATTATCTAGCCTTCCTGTTCTATGGAGGCTCATGTGTCCTCAAGACCTGAATGAATCAAGGCTTACTTGGCATTCGTCTTGTGTGCGAGGCTGGTGTTGAACTGTGAATGCTGATCCAAACTGGGATTGCAGTAACAGGCCACAGTGGCACTCAGCCTGGGTTTTTAACCTGTCTTTCTCTCAGTGTGTTCTCTGCAACTGAACTTTGGGCTGGGAAGTGCCTTTTGCAATGTTTATGTGGCATCCAAAGTCTTGACCTAGTTCACTTCTATGTGTAAGCACAATATGAAGGTGATCATAATGGTTTTTAATATGTCTGGTTTCTTGCCTGTAACATTGTTTTTAAAACTGTCATTTGAACCCAGAGACACTCCTAGGGCATTGTTGTCATTAGGGCTGAAATATCCATACAGACACAGTGCTCCAGAGCAAGGACAGACATACAGAAACCTGCTCTCCATTACTATTCCACACAGGCAATTTATCTGTAAATCAAACATGTGGCACACTTTGCTTCAGATTATCCTCTTGATGCACCAAAGCAGCATCTAATCAGCTTTCACTCTAACAAATACAGATTTGTGTCATAAGTGATGTAGGAAATAACCCACAATCTCACTCTGCACTCTCACGGGAGAACTGTAACAATCTTTTGCCATGAAGGCCTAAGGTGTTCAGTGTACAGAGTAAACACCAGTGCACAGAGAGAACTTTGCATGATATGAAACCTCTGGAGGGATTAGAAACACTTCATCTGTCAAAGATTATGTTACAGTACTGCACTACTCTATAAAGAATAGCAAAATCAAGCTTGATTATTTGAACATAAGGTGAAAGTGTTACATTTGAAGTGCAAATTTAAATGGAAGAATTCTTAGAAGAATCCTGGCAAGAAATAGAAATAGAATAACTTCTTTTACTTGTGGAAAATGTTTACCATTGCGTCATTACTAACGAGAAAATGAGGATTTCTGAAACTCAAAACGTTAAAGCCATATGCCTGAAAATCTTCTCAAAGCTCAACCTAATCAGAGAACTAAGGATTCTGTAATTATATGTAAAAGTCTGTAATTATGTGTAAGAGTTTTACCCAGATTTTCATTCTTGACTGCAGAACTGTGTTAAGACACATTCAGAATTCCTGTTTTGGTTGTTACTCTGCTTACTCAGACAAGTTCTATTGATCTCAAAGAGCTTTGTGTACGCATAAAAACTGATTAAGAGCTGTGAAAGACCACTGATCCTTTGTCTTTAATTTTAAGCCTCAGGGAATCTGATTTATTCTCCTGAACTTTAATTCTGACATTTTTCCCACTTCTAACTCAAGCAGAGGCAGTAACTTGAAAAAATTCAGCTTCAAAAACAAAAGTCATACCTTTTTTTTTCTGGTCTGATACAGATGATTAGGAGGGAAACTTCCTTTCTGGAGCACAAGGAGTGGCTGAGAGGCCTGTGGGGGCTGAGCCTGGAGGAGGCTCAGGGGGAACGTTCTCACTCTCTGTAACTCCCTGACAGGAGGGTGTAGCCAGGTGGGGATCGGGCTCTTCTGCCAGGAAACAAGTGACAGGACCAGAGGAAACAGCCTCAAGTTGCGTCAAGGGAGGCTCAGGTTGGACATCGGGAAGAATTTCTTCACAGAAAGGGTGGTCAGGCATGGAAACGAGCTGCCCAGGGAGGTCGTGGTGTCACCATCCCTGAAGTGCTCAAGAAATGATCGGATGTGGCACTTTGTGCTCTAGCTTAGTTGACAAGGCGGTCAACTAGGGTTGGACTTGATGATCTTGGAGGTCCTATCCAACCTTAATAATTCTGTGATTTTGTGAAGTTAAAGCCTTCCGTGCCGTGGTGAGAGCCATGGGCAGTGCTGCAGCCCCAGGAGCGTGGGGTCGCTCCGTGCTGTGCTCAGGCTGCCCCTTGCCTCCTCCACGCCTCAGACAACGGGCAGCCAGCTCAGCCTTCCGTCAGGAGCTTCCTACCCGGCCGGGCCGGCGGACTTGAACGCACCCCTCAGTCCTTGGTGTGTCTCACAGCTCACACCACCAGTGCCATGGCAGCACCGCAGGGCATCCCTGGCACTGGTATCACACAGCGAAGCTGCTGAGGGCTTCTGACAGCGGCGGCGCCAGCCCCGCGCCCGGGGTCCTGTGGGTGAGCGGGACGGATGAGTGAGAGGCGGCCACGAAGATGTGAGCTGTGGGACACAACTGCGGGACACGGGGCCGGGGACTCAGCCCCGCTGTCCCTGAGGGTGCTGAGGGCCAGGACGCGAGGCCAGGGGGTTCAGCCCCGCTGTCCCTGAGGGCGCTGAGGGCCAGGACGCGAGGCCGGGGGGTTCAGCCCCGCTGTCCCTGAGAGCGCTGAGGGTGAGGAAAGGAGGCCGGGGGGTTCAGCCCCGCTGTGCCTGAGGGCGCTGAGGGTCAGGACTCGAGGCTGGAGGGTTCAGCCCCGCTGTCCCTGAGGGCGCTGAGGGTCAGGACGCGAGGCCGGGGGTTTCAGCCCCGCTGTCCCTAAGGGCGCTGCGGGCGCGCGCCGTTCCCGCCGGCGGGATGTGTCCGCCTGGGCCTCCCGGCCACAGGGCGGCGGTAGAGGGCGCGGCAGCCGGCGGGCACTGAGGAGCGGCGCTCTCGGTGGTCACTGAGGTCATCAAGGCGCGACGGCGGCAGCAGCTGTGTCCGGCGCCTTCCAGAGCGCTCCCGTCGGGATCATTTTCTGAAAGACATGACCACACAGGTAATTAAAAACACAGCGTTAGCTAGGCTAACTGCTGGCTTGAGGTATACATATGCGTGTGTATCTATATAGGCTGCTGATGTGTAATATTAATTATTTTTTCTTTCTAGTACGGTATTCTCTTCAAGCAAGAGCAAGGTGAGCAAACGCTGACGGGTATTGAGCAATGTTGGTGTTCTGGGATGATGTAAAGTTGATAATGGCAGGTATCCGTGTGAGGAGACCTGGTTATGTTTATATTAGGCATAAATCTGAGTAACTCAGAGGTAGTCGTGCTGCTTTTTCAGCAGTGACGTTGGTCACGGAACACATTGCATGTTTTGGAACAAAGGAAACAGTGACAAGGCTCTCGGAGCACTCAACAGACCTGAGGAGCAGGGGGGTCCATTGCCAACATTGCAATTAGCCATTTCAGCATTACCAAAACTGATTGTGGTCTTCTGTCAAAAGAAAGTACTTAATTTCTGTGCTTATATTCTCTTTTAGCTCACGATGATGCCATTTGGTCAGTTGCCTGGGGAAAAAATAAAAATGATGGTTCTGAAACAGTGATCTCTGGTTCTTTGGATGATCTGGTGAAGGTCTGGAAGTGGTAAGTGCTCCATGTTAACCTGTTTTAGGCCTTGGAAGTAGTCAGTGTGGAGCTGTCTTGAATTTCCACAATCTGCAGGGTTGTTACCTCACAGAAGGGGTGGCCTGGCACACAGAGCTGCTTCTTTGAGCAAGCTTATCTCCAGTGGTGTGTGCTTTCTCTTGGAGTGGTGGCATTCTGGTGTGCTTTCATTTCCAAAGAGTGAGAATCCTTTTGAAAATGCAGGTCAGAGAATACTCGACGTATTTCTAAACCAAAGAATGAGAAATGCATGTTTTGATGAGACAATGCCCATGGAGATGTGTACTGTGAAAGCAGCAATGGGAGTAGTGGAAATGAGAAATGACATCTTCCTTTTTTATTGAAAAAATCCTGATAATTCTTATGGAAGTGTGCTTTTGCAAAGAAGATATTCTGTCTCTTAGGCAAAGCAGTGTGAAGGATGTGCTTCACTTCAGTGACAGGTTTAGCTTGGCTGTGGTGACTGTGAAAATGTCAATCGTGGCACTTTGTGCTGAGCTCACAGGTGAGCATCAGCTCTGTGGGCACCCACAGACTGGTGTGTGATGGACATTTTTTGGTGGGATGAAGCACCTGCTTTGCAGGAATATGTTAAATTACTGATTTGTGAGTTCTTTTAGTACAGAGAGTTTGTGTGTAGCCCTTCACATTTCAAGGGTGGACTTGGATTGCCTTGCGTTGATCAAGTGGAGGAATGTGGATTGTTTGTTTTGTGTGAGATTGGGGATCAGTGTTCCTAACGAGGCTTTTCTTTCCCTTGCACCAAAGGAATGATGAAAAGCTGGATCTGCAGTGGACTTTGGAGGGTCACCAGCTGGGGGTGGTGTCTGTGGACATCAGCCACACGGGTGCCATTGCAGCATCCAGCTCCCTGGACGCCCACATTCGCCTCTGGGATTTGGAGACTGGCAAACAGATCAAGTCCATAGATGCTGGTCCTGGTAAGATACCAGTGCTGAGTCTTCCTGGCAAATACTGAACCGTGGGAGATTGGGGTATATGAGGGGATTAAGGTGTTTAGGGGGTTTAATCTTTCTCTATTTGCAGAAATCATAGTGGTTTTATGAACTCAAGACAAAGCAGCATCAGACAATTTCACATTTATTTTCACACACTACTTGTGCTTTCTCAGGTACACATAGATTGGCTTTTTGCATAAAGCAGAATGGAAACCAGCTTGCTCTTACACATGTATTGATGAAAGGATATTTGGAAGAAAGAATTCAAGTGCTTATTCAGATTGATTTAAAAAGAAACTCTGAGCATTTTTCATAACACTGCAATGAATTTGAGCCATGCATGTGATCCTTTTTTATGCAGCACATCCAATCCTGAGTGAGCAAGTCAAAGCAGTGATCAACGTTATCAATGCTAGTGTTCTCCAAGCTGGAATTCAGGGCCTGAGGTCTTATTCCAAGTATTTCATGAGTCCACTGGAAGTCACAAATTTAAGAACAGTCTTGCAGTGTTTTAGGCAATTAATATTAAGCTTATAGAAAAAAACCTGTGAATTACATCGTGCCAGATAAATACATTGCACTGCTATAAAAACCAGTGGGTCTTTCCATTCAGTTGCAGGAAAGTTACCTGTGTTGTTTGCATATTTACATTTCTCCTGCATCTTCTGTGCTTTGCTACATACTAGTGTTGTTGTTTTCAGTAGTTTCAATCTCTTGGTACTAGGAGAAAAGGTAAGAATTTAGACTTAACTGGTGCAGTCTTAAATTCTAAATTTATTGTTACAGGAGGGTCTCATAAGATCAGGGTCTTACTAGAAAATGTAGTCTTGTACTAAATGGAAGTGGCCCAATATACACTCAATTAATTACACAGAAGGGGTAACTTGATAAGCTTGTACCCTCTTAGAGTGTTAAATGTCTAAACAGATGCATACAGAACTGACACGGTTGAATAAGAACTACAAACAGGATCCAGCTAACTGTTTTTTTCTTTTTAATACAGTTGATGCTTGGTCCCTGGCTTTTTCACCTGATTCCCAGTACCTTGCAACAGGAAGTCACGTGGGGAAAGTAAATATTTTCGGTGTTGAAACTGGAAAGAAGGAATATTCTCTGGACACCAGAGGAAAGTTCATCCTTAGCATTGCATATGTAAGAAGCACAATTGATAATTTCTTATGAGAAATTGCTACTGCTGTAATATGTTGTAAATAGCTATTTTTGTTTCCATCTATCAGTTTATCTCTACAATAATACTAAGTGACAGCCAGAGGTGCAAATACAAGTTGTGTGACATTTCCCCCATGCACATCTGGAAAATATATTTTAATCTTGCTTATAGTCTTCAGGCTTTTTGGAGCCCAGGTATCTTGCATAGATCATTATTTGTGAAAAGTTGCCAAGGTAATGTCAGGGGTTACACAGCATCAATGCACACAGATGTTGAATCACACTTCTTGTATTTTATTACAGAGTCCAGATGGAAAATACTTGGCCAGTGGAGCAATAGATGGCATTATCAATATTTTTGATATTGCAACTGGAAAACTTCTGCATACGCTAGAAGGTATGGTTTGGTTATTTGCAATATCCAAATTCTGGCCTCATTTCTGACAAAATTAAAGGATATAATGCAAGTCAGAATAAGCTACAACAGCCTTGGCATTAGTGAGTTAACATTTTTGTCCATTAGACAGTATTTAGTTATTTACTGTGCTCTAACCTAAACCACTTAAAATATTAGAGGCAAACTGTAAACTCAGGCTTGCATCATAAATGCCTTTTTTCAAAAGATATAGTCAGTAGTGCTTAACTAAATTCTAAAATTGTAGTTCCGTGTATTGCAGAAAAGTACATGGGAATGAAGCTAAGCCAAATGTGTGCTGCCATGCATATGGTTTTTCTTTTTCTTATGGTATCTGTTCTATAGCAATTTATTGCTGTTTTAAAAAATAACTGAACATTTTATGTTGTAGAAGACATGCATTTTTCTAACAGATAAATGGGCTTTTGCAGTTTTTTCTGCCCAGTTGTAACCAAAACCCAAACCACTTAAATATGCAATCATACTATAAAATATGACATAATTTCTAATAAAGATGCACAGCTGAAAAAAATAAGATACTCTTTGTGTCGCGGACATGCCTCAACATTCAAAATTAAGAATTGCTGTCCATTTCCATTTTCTGTTGTGGGAAGAAGCCTCTAGAGAGAAAGAGGCTTCAGAGGGTGCTCTTTTTGAGCAGGGAGTGCTGTTGTGGTGTAGCTTCCCGAGCACTGGCACTGGTCAGTGACAGGACGTCCTAAGCCGTGTCCCTGTGCCTTGCAGGCCACGCCATGCCCATCCGCTCGCTGACCTTCTCCCCAGACTCCCAGTTACTCGTCACCGCCTCCGATGACGGCTACATCAAAATCTACGACGTGTGAGTGGGGACTGTGCCAGCCGTGCTGGCAGGAGAACAACTGTTTAGAGAGGCTGATACTCTAAAAAATAGATCAAACCCTCTGCTCTCTAGAATTCCTTTCAGGTTTTGGTGGCTTTTTATATAAGAAATAATTTAAAATCATAAAATACTACATCCTTAGATAGTTTTTAAAAGTGTATCGGTAGAAGGCAGCTGTAACTTGAAAACAAATTACTTTCCTCGTATTTCCCTGTAAGCAACAAGCTAATTGTTCTGTGTATCTTTCCTGTGAGCCTGTGTTCACCTTCCTAAACATCTGTTCTGTACACAAGAAATTATATTTATGACCTATTTCTGTTGCATCTTGCAATACCCTGGAAGACCCTGGGGAGGAAAAGGCCCTGCTTCAGTGGTCTTCACACCCCTAAACCTGCATTGCTTTGACTTTGGTGAAACTACTTTGTCCTCCGGTATCTTCTTAGTGACTTCTTTTTATATTAACTATTTGAAATGGAAAAAACAGCATCTGCTGTAACACCAGTTCAGCTTGGATGAACAAATGTCCAGAAGTCACCTTCCATTGAACCATTCTTGATTGCACTAGCTTGAGTATATTCCTTTTGCTTTTCCCCAGGAATTCACAAAGCAAATGGTAACATGTGTTCTTTCCATAGGCAACATGCAAACTTGGCTGGCACATTAAGTGGTCACGGATCCTGGGTTTTAAATGTAGCATTTTGTCCTGATGATACCCATTTTGTTTCCAGGTATTGAGGATTTTTAATTGTTTGATTATGGAAAAAAAAAATTTATAAGGGGAGATGGATCATAAAAATTAAATGTGTACAAATTGCAGTGGGATCTATAATGAAATAACATAAAATTTAAAGGCTCAAGAGGCAATCTGTGATACCAGCTGTAGTGAGAGCATTTTACAGAGTAAGTCATCCCACTGCAGTGTAGTTCCTGACAACTGAAAAACACCTAAGACAAGGGCAGTTTGAATAGCTGAAAAATTGCTGTTGAATGAAGAAGTACAACCTAATCTAGTATTACATTAATCTATTTGAACTTTAGTATTTAGTCTTAAAACAGCTGAGGCAGTTGGGGGACCAAGTATATGTAACAGGAATTTTCTTATCCAAAGAACTTGCCTGAAGAAATATTTTGGCCAAAATGGGAGTCTTCATTTTCACATTGCAGATATTGGAACAGTAAATTTATTGTAAAGGTAATGGAACCTGGCAGCAGATGCAGTCCTCTGCTACTTCATCCCTGTATTTGATGGGTAAAAGAGGGTTTCTTGTGGCTACCATAGGAGACCTTTTAATGTTTGCATTACACTTTAGTTAATCTATTAATTTAAACACTGATCAATATTATTTTTCTTCCAGTTCATCTGATAAAAGTGTAAAAGTTTGGGATGCTGGAACGAGGACCTGTGTCCATACTTTCTTTGACCACCAAGATCAGGTATGGCTGCTATTCCCTATTCCCAGGAGAGCTTGTGCAGTTGTGCACGTTTGTGCTTCACCTCAGTGCTGCAGCTCCAGCCTTGCAGTAATGCAGTAACTTTAGCTTGCTGTAATGAAATTTTAGAAGTTGTTTGTGGTTATTTGGCACTTAATATTGAGCTAGTATTCCCAAGTGTATATGCTGATCTCCTCCAAGGCAATCCTGAGTGGCCAGTCTTACCAGACTCTTATTTGTTACCTTTGTCTCTGGTCTTACTTATTTCTGTCACTTACACAGCACGTGCATGTGTAAGGGTGGAAATACTTATTTAAAAGGATAGAATTATCTAAACAGATGCTTGAAAGCAGCCTTGAAACTTGGGACTTTTTCCTGCTCTAGTGTCTGTAATACTGTGGGTTTTTTATTTATTGCTCAGTGATAGCTATTTGTGAGGGAAGGAGTTAGGTTTTACCCATCTACTCTTTGTCCAAATGTCAGATGATAAATAGAACAATGTTATATTTTAATGTATCACTGAGCAAGAAACAAAGGATATTCTTCCAGATTTTATTTGAACTCTTTCTTCTGCAGTACTGTTTTGCTGGTAACCTTCTTTTCAGTTACCTACAGCTATGGGGGTTTTAATACTGAAGTACCAAGTGGGATTCGATTTCCCCTGTTGTTTTAGCTGTTGTCTATAATCTCATTAAATCTGTGGCAAGCAGAGCTGTATCATTTACTGGGAATGCTGGGTTTTGGTATTAATGCAAAATATTAATAATACAAGAATGCCTAAAAGATACTGTTGTCAATATACCCATTCTGCACTTCACATTAATGTGCTGGGTAGTCTTCACCCTTCCTGATGCCACTCTGATGGAGAAGGGTGTCACTTAAGAGCTTGTGTAACTGTCTTAAATCAGAGAACTGACCTGAATTTTTTTAAGTTTTGCACTGGTAGGGAAACAGCTCTCTGAAAGAGCTCAAGGCTAAACCAGATCATTCTTCAGTCTGTCACGATGTGTCAGTCTGCATGACAAATACTTCCTCTCTTGCTTTCCTGCACTGTAAAATACTATTTTCAGAAAGGGCTGCAGGATGGGCAAGAGTGAAAATGCTTAGGTTGATTTATGCAAACTGAGGCAAGTACTTTTCAGCTCTGATCAAGTATCTCGGGCTTGTGTAATCTCGTCAGTGGGAGGGGGTGTAGGAACTCCTCAGGCTCCTAGATGGCAGTGTCCTGCTCTGGTTCAGCAGCCTTAGCTGCTGCTAAAGCAGAAGTCGTAATTGCACCAGCTCTCATCAGGTGACTTTTAAATACTCCTTCCTCTTCTGCTTGTAATAAATATGACTGCCACAAAGCTTTTATTTCCTTGTCCTCTCTTGGTAAGCTTACATCTTTCTTATTTACAGGTTTGGGGAGTGAAATACAATGGAAGTGGGTCCAAAATTGTGTCTGTTGGTGATGACCAAGAAATTCATATTTATGACTGTCCAGTTTAAATGTCTTGACTCAGGTGTTTTGGTAAACTCTTGTGGCAGTTTCAAGGACTGCTACTGCCCTATGTAATTTTTTAGTATGATAAAGCATTTCATACTGATCTGCAAAATTAGATATGTTTATATCTAATTCTGATTTTGTTTAGCATGAGAGAAAGCCTTACTTTTTTAAAATAAAAGCTACAGCTGCAAGTCCTTGTGTCTAATTCTTGGAAAAAAAGTATTTTTGGAAATATGTAGTCATGGGTGAAGGAACTGCTCAGTTAATCACCCCTGCCTTTAACTGTAAATAGACCAGAGCTGGAAAGCATAGGCCAAGTCTCACAGCAGCTTATTTTAGCAGAAGGAAAGTGACTGAGGCTGTGTTATAGACGTGGGCAATGACAGCCTGGGCTTGTCTTGATGCAGTCCCAGTGAGTGCATGAGGATCACTTAAGCTGAACACCTGTTTCAACAATTGTGTGGTACATGGAGATCATTCATCATGGTTTGATTACACTACAGGGGACCAGTTGTTTCTAACCCTGACTTAATACAAACACTACTAGAAATAGGTAAAAGGGAAAAAAGCTTTAATGTTATCACTGTAGTGTGGTATCATGTGTGTTATAAAAGAGCAGCAGTATAGCCAAGGCATGTTATTTTGGTTTATTCATTTTAGTTAAGGCACAAGTATACAATGCCTAGCAGGAAGTAAAAACCCTTTCTAGGGAAGGCTGAAATACAAAGCTTGAGCTTCTGAAAGGTCAAACTTTTATTTGGAAGTATTTGCCTGTTTGTAACACATTAGAGGACAGCTTGTAACCTTAAGTCACACTTACACAGAGAAGCAGCTGAAGGAATGCTACTGTAAACCCACAGAACACAGGAAGAGGGCTATGAGGCAGAGGGGGGCATGCACAAAATGCTTCTGAAATACAAAATGAAGACAGGTACTAGTGGTGCAGCTAACACAAAGCTGAATATTGAGAATAATCTCGACCAGGTGAGAGGAGTCAGCTTAGAAAAACTTAAAGGGGCTTCTAGAGTGGCTTACAAAGTACAAGAGAAGCATGAGAAAAGGTGAAGTACTATTTATTAGAAGTTATTCTGCTATGTTTTATTCTATGAAATTCATTTTCCAGTATGAAAGTATTTACATAAGACACTCCACTTAGCCTCTATCAGTATTGCCAAAGTCTTATAGAAATAGCACAGGTGAAATAAACCGAGAACCTTCACAGCAAGGAAAATGTATACCAACTCAGTTGGTTCTCAGGTGTATGACATTTGCTTTATATAGAAAGACTACAAGAACACAATATAAATTAGTTACAAAAAGGTGATACTGACAGCGCAGCAACTCAATTTGCTGAACACAAAAACCACAAGCAGTGGCTATTACAGCCATGCAGTTTTCATTGTGAAAATTTACATCTTAGATGACATCCACTCCACCTTGCTTTAAGATGTCTGACATTGTACGCCTGTTCTTGGACCCTCATCATCTTCTTCATAGGCCTCTCCCGCACTGTTACGGTAGGTTTGCTCGTTTGGATCAAAATCTTCAAGGTCCACCTGATCCATCTCATCTGTAACCATAACATCTTCTCGTGAAGGAAGCAGAGCCTCCAGCAGAGACAGTTTCTCCCTTGGGAGCCAGTAGTGCTCTGGAAACTGGACCTACAATTTTACACACATTTTTTAATGAGTATTTATTCACATGCAAACCTGAGTATGCTGGCTACAGAAAAGCATGCAGCTTACCAAAAATTGTATAATCAGGCTGCCTTTGTCCATTGGCGATTTGTAGACAGGCATCCCTTCATTGTAGATACACTTTAGGTCACCATGTTTTATGACTTCACCTGTGGAAGCAAGAGCTTTAAGTAAGCTGATGTGATGTGACAGGCATTTCACAGCCACACGAGGCAGGGCTGTACACAAGCAGTGTTCCCATGGCACCTCAGGGAGATTGTAACCAATTCACAGAAAAGAACTAAACCCAAGCTGTACAGAACTAAGGCCATTTAGACTATTTCCCCTGCTATAAGAGAAATCAGCTTTTCTTGGCACAGCCTTCAGGCTGAATGAACAGATAATTTAGTAGAATTTAAGGGTCTTGCCTCTTACATTTATTTTCCTGGCTATCCACCAAGTGGGGCTGAAGTTTAAGATGTATTTGACAACTTTAGCTGTAATGCTGCATGTTTTAGAAAGAGTAACAACAACCAACCAACTAAATTAAGTGACTACCTCGTGAATCTGTTGCATCATCTGGTTAGTAAAAAAAAAAACCCCAAATAGAACAATCTCCCCCAAAAATGCCAGTCTAGGCACAATTAACCAGGCAAGCAGTTGATACAGTTTACATAGTATTAGAAGCCTTTAAGACCTACCTGGCCTAGTAGATATGACAAGAACTCTATTGTCCAGAGTTTCAATCGTCTTTCTGAAACCACATAAAGCCTCCGAGAGTTGAATTCTCATTTTTGTGATTAAGTCATGCCCTCGTCTCTGAAAGACACTGTGATCCTTTTGATCAAGCACAATTATAACATCACCAGGCTCCAAATCAGGCTCCTGGTCACCTTCTCCATGAAATACTATCTTCTGACCGTCTTTCATACCTGAAGAAAAGAAACCCATTTATTCTCTGCAGAACTACAGACTATTATTAGGGAACCAGTACAAATATACAGTTCTTACCTTTATCAACATGAACTTCTATGATCTTTTTCTCTCTTACAACCTTACAGCCATTGCAGTTGTCACATCTGTCCTTTGGATTTATTCTTTCACCTTGGCCTTTGCATTCTGGACACACAGTTTGGATTTGCTGCACCATGCCAGGTCCAATCTGCTGAACTATAACTTGCATCCCTCTTCCTTTACACACAGGACATTTTTCTACTGCCCCTCTCTTTCCGCCATAACCTTTGACAAAAGAGTTAAATTGGATCTCAGTCTCAAAAATTACAGTCGTCAGGCCGGAAGTTCAGTAATGGAATTTAGTTGCCATCACAAAGCATGCCCCACAAGCTGGATGTTTCTACAAACAAAATGCTTATACAGCTTATTGTATTAGCCTCTGCCCCACCCTCCAGTAAATCCTGGTTTCCAAGGAACTGTCAGCATACCAAATTCAAGACATAAACATGCCATTAATACTTGGAAAAGAATCTGCTTACTAAATATTTAGCAGAGTACTAAGATACAAGACCTTATTAAAATTTACCTCAAAGAGGACCAGTCCTTAGGGAATACTTAATAACTGTAAAATTAGTAGTGTAACACAAGCTAGACTTCCACCTATGGCAATTTAAAAGTTTTACAGAATAGACATTTACGTCCAAGTTCTGGGTGAAGATAGTTTTAATTTAGGTACCCCTAACTAAGTCACAGTGAGTTTTGGTCTGCCATTAGAACAATCACTTTGTAAAACTGTAGTTGAGAGACTTATTCTTGGATAAGCGTACGTAGAACTAAATACCCTGGCAGACTTTCAGGGATCAGGCAAAGAAAAAGGAGAGAGAAGAGTAAGAAAGCCTCCAGACTTTTTCTCAGCCCCAGACAATCCACACAAACACAAAAAAACTTGAAGAGGGGTTTGAAACCACTGCTTGTTTTTTTTACCTTCACACTTTGCACAAATAACATTCTTTTGCAGTGCCAGTTTCCTTGTAATACCATTATATAGGTCTTCAAGAGATACACCTAACTGGTGCACAACATTTTTGCCTTTAAAAAAACAAAAGGGAAATATTAATACTTGTTCAGGTTCAGCTGTTGTGAAGACAAATGTTCATGCACAGTCTCAATGAAGAAATGCAGAGTTCATTCCAAACTTTGAACACAACTCAGCCCCCTTAAAAGAATGTGCAGTTCCATCAGCTTCCACTAAGCTCCACCCATTTATGTCCAAACATAAAAGTTGAGCTGTAATTAAGCGAAGCATCATTAAAGCCACCCTATCCCTGCTCCTACTCCTAATTTTATAGGCTTAACTGAAACAGCGAGATGCAAGGACACTACCAGCTTCAGATCTGTCAATTCAGAAGTTGCTATTATGCCTGCCTATGAATTTCCATGCCACTTCATAGCATAATTTCAATGATTTTACAGCAAGTTACTACTTGCTCCTTTAACAGGCATTGGGCATGGAAAAGACAAAAATCAGACTGTGCTTTGGCAGCACACTGTACGCAGTTTCATGTAATTTCTCCCAAATATTTTCATGAGATTTAAAATTACTGAAGTTTAAGTTGATGGTGTCCTTTGAAGCAAGTTGCCCAAAAGCATATGAGCAAGTGAGGCACAGATTTGGAAAAAAGGTAACTTAAACAGGTCTAATTCAGCTGCTGACTTACTAATGTTTCCCCCTCCCCTACAAGCTACCCAGTCCCCCTTCAACAAAAATAAACAGAACTTAGCAGAAAGATGGCTATGGCTAAGCCATGTTATCTACTTTATTAGAATCTTAATGCTAGAGTAACTAGAAAAATCATAGTTTACTTATTCTATTGTTGCAACAAGTAATATCCACACTATGTGCACTTAGCAGAACAGCAGTACCATAGCACAGGTGTTTTATGCTTAAGTGCATGGTTAGAGTTTCTAGAACTTGTTTAGAACTGTGTACCTCTTCTCTCTCTATTCATTCGGCCTCCACCACCAAAGAACATGTCAAAGATGTCCATGGGTGAAGAGAAGCTGCCGCCACTCAGGCCTCCTTCTTTAATAGCCTGCTCCCCACCCTGGTCATAGAGGTCCCTTTTCTTTGGGTCCGACAGAACTTCATATGCCTGGGATATAAGTTTAAACTAAAAAGAAAAAAGAAGCTCTGAACAACTATGACCAAGAGGAAAAGTAGCCCTCTCATATACCACTCCATCTACAGATCAAGCCACTACAGC
This sequence comes from Platysteira castanea, assembly GCA_013397175.1. Taxonomy (NCBI): domain Eukaryota; kingdom Metazoa; phylum Chordata; class Aves; order Passeriformes; genus Platysteira; species Platysteira castanea. Next base: position 270,635 of record VYXC01001139.1, on the reverse strand, counting down.
ACCCTCTTGTAGCATTTGTCTGTTTCCAAAAGGAAACTCCCTAAACAAATGGGTAACCGACTATAATAGTACACTTTTGTCCAGGAAAACCACCCCTTTCCTCCCTCTCCCCCCTCCTCCCATGTTTTAAGTGGGCTTAATTCAGAGTCACATCCACCTTACAAGTACATGCCAACTACATTTTGTTGATTGTGGTAGTTGCAACAACCATTACAACCTCTAACAAATCCATTTAGAAAGGAATATGGTACTATCCCTGAGGTCTTGCAGGTCCCCAGTTGCTCATGGCCACAGCAGTGCTAGTCAGCCTAGAGCTACACAGGGATCCTCCATGCCTGCTGAGCTGGTACATCCAGCTACAACAGAGATTTATGTGACCAGACACTGGTGTTGCTTACTCATCACAAACACAAGGACTTAGATACAAATCAAAACACTCACTTTAACAAAACAATTAAGGAATTTTCTTAAATAGCTATAAAGAATTTCCTATTACTAACTGAATTTTTAAACATAATTTGCTATTACTGGAATGACCACGTCCATTTTAAACTTCATTTACTCATGGCCATGTAAAATGGTGTATGCAAAAAAAGCAGGCCCAAAATAAAAGCAGAAAAGGTTACCTTTGACTAGGCTACTGTTTGTCTTGAGTTCTGTAAATTAGTATTCTAGAGACATAAGTATGGATCTTCTATTCCTATATTAAGGTATTAGCAGACCAGCTTTTAGATAAATAATCTCATCATTCATGTTTTCCATAGTTCTCCAATTGTGGTGCTTGTTTATCATCCAAGGCAACACAGAGAGCTGAGCGGGTCTGTGCTGATAGCATGTAAAATAGTTCTGTTGTGAGCAGTCCACCCATGTGCAGCCCAGTGATTCCCTGGGGATAGTTACCTTGGTCATCTGCATTAGCATTTTTCTCTGAAGAAAACCCATCCTGTTCAGGAACAAAAATCCATCCAGCACAACAGTGCTGGCAGCTGGAACCACTACCAGCCTTTTCAACATGTGACAGTACAGTAGCCACTGGAACACTACAAGTCCTTCCAGCTTTGCCTGTTTTAACCAGCACCTCTAAGGATGATTTTCTACTGTAACTACGGGGAAACTGGTATGCACCACATCCAAAAATAAGAAATGCCGCATCCCCTCTGCCACAGCTGGGCCGTCAGGCCTGCTGGCAGGCTCACAGCTCTGAATAGAGGCCTGGAAGCAGGGGAGCCTTCACGTACTGGTACTACGCTGCAGGAAGGGCAAAGCGGAATTTGAACTACGACTGCGTGCACGCTGGATGTAACAACAGCCTATCTGTGGGGGACCCGCGGTACCCCCCACGGGCGGCCCTGTGCCAGTCCCCCGTTCTCCCTGCAGGGCCGCCCCTCCCGCGGCCCGGCGGCGCCCGCAGTAAGCCCGGCTCAGCCCCGGCCCGCCAGAAGGGCCAGACGCGGCCTGCCCCGCGCAGGGGCCGCAGGTGCCGCCGGGAGCGCGGCCGCCTCACAGTGGGCGGGCGGCCCACGGGCCCCGGCCCAGCCTCAGCCCCGGCCCAGCCCCGGTCCCCAGCCTCGCGTACCCGCTCGCCCTCGCTGGGGTTCTTGTCGGGGTGGTACTTCAGCGCCAGCTTGCGGTAGGCCCGCTTGATCTCCTCGGAGGAAGCATTGGGCTTCACCTGCAGGATGTCGTAGTACTCCGTCTCCTTCACCATGGTGGGTGCCTGTGGGAGGACGGGCCGCGTTATCGCCGCGTTATCCTCGGGTTACCCCCGCGTTACCCCGCCCGGCTCCCCGCCGAGGCCCCGCGGGCCGCGCTCACCGCCGCGGTCGCTCCGGTGCCACTGCTGCCGCCGCCCGCTCACTAATTCCGGCGGCCCCGCCTCTTCCGCGGGCTTTATACGGGGCCCGGCCGAATCTTCTGGAATGACGCCGCGCGTGACGTCACGGGGCTGGAACGGTCTAGAACTGCGGCGCGTGACGTCACCGCCGGTGCGCGCGGGGGGAGGAGCGTCGGGCCGGGCCCGGGGTTTGCGCTCGGTGTTTAATTTCGGGTTTTACGGCCGGGGGTCTTGCTTGTCTATGAGCGCACGGTCTGTACAGCTGGGGCTCCCCGGGGTCGTGCCTAGCTTTCCCTGAGTAAAGCTCACACAAAGCAGTACTAAGGCAGTGGAGTTGGCATTGAATGTGAGCTGTAAATTGCTATCTATGCTAATGTGGTCAGGCAGGCCTATTCTTACCTCCTCTTTATTGCTTTTAGACTTACAACTAATACCATTTCTCAATAAAAATTCCAAGGTCATAGCTTTATTATAGAGAAGCTTTAGATGTGCTTTCCATTAGGGTTAGAATGTGACTATTCTATGGGGTTAAAAATATATAAAACCCACCCCATATTTTATACCTTTATATTGTAGAAACAATCTTTTCACTCTAATTTAGAAAGCTTCCACCTGTGTCAGGTTTAGACAACTCTAAAATAACGTGGGCCTGGCTAGGGTGAGGGATCCCTCCTGAGGGGTCCCTCCTGAGGTACCGGGGTTCAGCCTGAGGGGGCCCCTCACTGGCGCCGCCTCAGTTGGCGCCGGTTTCCCTCGCTGCTCTGTGAAATGCATTAATTCACCTCTGGGAGAGCCTGGCGAGCACCCTGGTACGACCTGCCCCTGCTGTGTGTTAGATCTTGTTCTGGTTAATTAATAAATGGCTTTCTTGATGCCTTGTTCCTCAGTATTTTGAGCCTTTTAAATTAACTGGGCTAATGCTGTGCCCCTGCTCTGTATCTGTTTGTTATTTGCCTTTTCCTCAAGCCGGCCTGCCTGGAACAGACTTGGAAGCTGGGATAGTTTTCATCTTTCTCCAGGTAACCAAAGGTCCTCAATTAATTATTTACTGCTCCGGGGAAAGGAGATAACTGGTACTGGTGTGGACCTGAGCAAAAACATATTTTCATAGAAGATGGCAACTTAATGATGAAAAATCTCAAGCGAAAAATATAGAAAAGCTGCATGAACTGAGAACAGATTTTGTTCAAACTTGAGTATAGTAGAAATACTTACAAGCTGCTTTTTAATTCCAGGACACAGTTCCTTATTCCTGGAAATAGTTTTATGAAACCAGAGCATCTCCTGTGATTATGATAACCCAAAGGTTCCAGCATCCTGCCCTGCCAGCCAGAGCCCAGGTAAAGAGTCAGGATGACCCTTTAGGAAGGGTCTCCTGAAGGAGAGGGCCCTGTTGTGTTGTCTAACAGCGGGAAATGGGGAAAAAGAAAAAGGGGGAGGAAAAGCAGCAGTGTGGGATCTGAATGAAAAAAAATAATCATTTAGAGCTCTGATGCCATTATAATGAACTTCCTACTGTATTTCAGGTAAATACTATTAGAAGATTGAATTAATACAATCTGCTTGTATTACGCATATAAAATCACTGAAGGAGGGGGACCTAATTACAGGAAATCAACAGAAAATATCAATGAAAGGAACAGTTCAAAACCACAAGAAAGAAATCAGTGTTGATAACTGTTATTTTCTCTAAGCATAATTATCAGCAGCTGAACATGTAAATCTGTGTTTTGCAATTGTGAAATTATATTGACAAGTAAATACAGAAACTTTCCTAAAAATAACTATGGTAAGTTACTCTGTAAACTTGTAGGCCGAGAACTAAATACCCCCTTTTTAAGGCAAAACCAGGTTTATTCTCATAATGATTTTTACCTTAAAGATAGATTAGCTATAATCTGTAGTTCTGAACATAATATTTCCATTTAAGAAGAAGCAATAAATTTGTTTATAGCTTTGTAGTAGCTGAATGCTTCAGCAGATGTGTAATGAATTTTAGAGATCAATTTTTAGTATGTCATAAAAAGAGTATATAATTTCTATGAGTAGAAATCCTTGTGTAGGTGTGTGTAGATATTGGTAAATATAATAAGAACTCACACTGGTGGGTGGTTTCTTACTGTTAACATTTGTTACTAGTAATAACAGCCAAAAATGTGGTTGGTATGGATCTTTGCTTAAGAGGATTGAGCCTCCTGCTTCATTTACTTTCATTTTATTAGGGAGACCTATCAGGTTGTATTTACTTTAATATGCAGTATTTGTTTTCTCCATCTTTGGTTCCAGTTGGTACAATCAAATCTATTTATTCAAAGAATTAGTGGGAAAAGTAGTAAGGGTTGGTACTTGGGATTAGAAAAACAGGAGAGATACCAGTCCGTGGATATTCTTTGCATCGTGCACATCTCCTACATCTCTCTAGTCTGAGTGATGCAGTCATTCTGATACCTGAGGGGAATACAGTCCTATAGCTGTGTGAAGCAAAACATTTCCTATTTATCAATACTATATTTATGGAACAGAGTTAGAGTCCTCAGCAGCTGATTTTGTCATAATTATAATAAATGTCATACAGCCTTTACACACGCAGACATATTTCTCAGCAACTACAGTGGTGGTTCCTGTACTCAACCAGCCTGGTGATCAAGGGTGTGTATGCCCAGCTCTGTTTCTTTCGGTGCACACCTTGCCTCCTTAAGTCTGTGGTTGTTGCTAACCAGCAGTTGCTTACCCATTTTTGAGATTAACAGCTAATTTCTATTACTGGTTTTTCCCTTTCTTCCCTCCTGCCACATGTAACATGAATCACCTTGTCACTTTTTACTTGCACAGTATCAAACTTGTGTGTGGGTGTCAACAGGAAAGCAAGCAGAGAATTTCCGTTCTCTGCAAGGAGGCAGGGCTGGACTGGGAATGGGGAGTAATTAGATTTGGTGCCCGTTTCATTTAACCACCAGAGGACTCTGGTTCTGAAACAGGCATTGCACTGTTAGCACAAAACAAGAGTTAAAACTGCTTCCCCCTGGCCTTGGGACCGTGCAGCATCTTTATATGCTACAAGAATTATGCATTTATCTTTTAATCCTGATATATAAACCACTGCTAGAATCTCCTTGTTTGCATTTCTCTCTTTTCTCTGGCTGTATAACTATTTCTCATTCTTGTTGAAAGCAGCATCCTGGAGACACAGGTGAGAGTACAATCTGCTGAACTGCAGCTGCATCTTCTTGCAGCACCCTTGATTTTTGTAAAGAAGTATCAAGAATAACTTTTATTACAAGCACTGGAAAAAAAGTCAGGAATCTGAGGGATTGAAACTTGTGTCTCTTTTCAGGCACACTAAATTTGCATAAAGAGCTTCAGTAGTTCTTCTCTAAGGTGAAATTACAATCACAGCAGACTTTCCTTGGTGCTGAGGTGGATTCTTTCAAGTATCCAGACCTCAAAAGTTATCATAATTTCTACAAACCTCTTAGGAAAATATCCTTTAAATAATATTTTTAGGCTTTGATTTTTAGTCTTTTTAAAAATATATGTTTAACAGTAAAGTATGACAGTTTAATTGAATGAACCTTTAATAGTCCTGGGCCCATAACTGATATACAAAAAGGATATTTTGTACAGAAAAAACTCTTAGGAAAATCTTTTTGACACAGATGGAAAGTAAAAGATCTGTATCTTCAAGAAAATTTAGGTGAATGGCATTTGGTTTGAGCTATTTGAGGGCAGTGTATAGTGAGTGACTAGCAGCCACAGCTTTCTCTAGCCTGAATTCCTTCAATAGAAATGAATTAGTATAAAACGCATGTCTGAGTTTAAAAAGTTGTTGCTTGCCTGGAGCTTTTAGTTCTGGAATCTGCCCTCAGCATCATCTCCTTGGCCCAAGGTAGCATAAATTGGTTGATCCTTAAGGTACGTGTTGGGACTCACTTGTTTAGTAAAATTTAATGGAGGCTTTGCCACAGTAATGTTTGAAGATATGTTTGGATTTAGAATTTTGCATAAACCCAGAAACCTACTCTCATTTAGTAGTATCTCTGGAATTTAATTATTTTTTTTACTTTTGCTAAAATGTTTTAGACATCAAATGAAGTCTTTAATTTTATGAGAAAGTGGGAAAAAGAGAGCTAGATATAATCACAGTAAATGTAGTTAACAGAACATAGCAGGCAGAGGGCTGCAATTAGTAGCAAGTTGAAAAGATGACAAGAAAACTGATTTGAAATAATGAAAAAAAGATTAGAAGTGGTGCCATTTATGTAAAGACATAAAGCCTTTGAAATAGGAAACATAAAGGTTATTAGATGTTTTGCTGGTGGTTGTTGTGGGGTAAGGCTTTTTTTGTTTTGGTTTAGACTCAGTGTTGAAGGAACAGGAATAACAATAGGACTACCAGTTTCATACCATGTTTGTACCAAAAAATATTGTTTTACACTATTTGTTACCAGTTACATGACTAAAAAAAAAGGAAGGGCCTATCATACAGTTGCTTAAACTAATTGGGATGAGTACAAGGAGCCTCCAGAATTAGTACACTCATCCATTCATTTTGAGTAGATACAAGTTTTGTGGTGAAACATTCACTTTCTTGCCTTACAAGTAAAGAGATGGGGGAGCACACGGCCCTGGGTTGTTTCATGTTGCCGTAATGTTATTGTGAATTAAACATCGTGTCCCAAACATGCTCCACCCACGCCGAGTCTGGTCTGCCTTGCGGTTCTGTTGGTTACTGACCTTAGTAACAACACGGCTTTGTGTTAACCTCTCTGATATTTCTGTTTGGGATCTCGTGACTGCCCGTTTGTAGTGACAGTGTCTTCAACTCTGATGTATCGGTTGCAAATTTCTGAAAGATTTTTCAAATTGCAGAGCAAAGGATGTGAATAGTATGTGAGCTTTATTTGGCTTTTCTATTCCTTCATAGCTTTGTGAGCCTGTCAGCAGCCAGAAATCTTAACCTGTAGCTGCAAAAAGCAGCCCATCCCACCACAAAAATTCAGTCTGAGTCTAGTGCAGTCTTGTGCAACTTGCATGCAGGTAGATCTAGGCATAAAAGAAAAGGATCATAGCATCTTGTAAGGTGCAGCACGTAAAAGTCATTTCATGATGAAGGTCTTTTCTGCTGAACTCTATGTAAGTTGCCGACCTCATTTGTTAGGATTTATTTCTTGAAACTTGAAGACAACCTAGAAATGTACCAGAACTGCAAAGGCAGGTTCTGTGTAGAACTGTTACAGCTTGACATTCATGAGCCTTTTGTTAAAGTGGCAAGACTGTAGCTGACAGTTGCAGGAAACACAGTTTATCACAATCCTGTGAGTTTTCTGTTACAGTCACACAATAGAGTCCACAAGCAACTGTTCTCCACCAACTCCCCCTGATGAATTCCTCTTGCTTCACAGCCCTGCAGCTGCCCTTGTTACTGGGGGAGTGATTTATCATTGGAGAATGCTTGATTGTGTCAAAATAATTTGCTAACCATCAGTAAGTTTAAAGAAAATTATAGGAAAAATAAAACAAAGCAGCCCTTCATAAACACAGTGTGTATAGAAGGCACGTATATTTGAGTTTTTCTGTTTATTTACTGAAAGTACAGGTCTTGGAGAGTAAGCAGCCATTTCCTGCCATGAGACCAGCCTGTTGTCCAGCCTGTCCATGACCTGAAGAAGAAAAAGAAGAGTTTTCTTGCAGCAGAGTTTTCTTTATTCTGTTACTGGAAAGTTGGTTGCAAGGAAGAGACCTTGTGGCTTTCTGCAAAGAATCTTTGGAACAAAGAGTTTGGAGAATTATCCCAAAATGAAGGAGCTAAATCAGTCCTGACAAATACAGAGTTTTGCTGCATATGATCACACATTTTTACCATTGAAATATCCTCTATTTTGTGCTCAGATATTTTCAAATCAAGTTTCTGGTGTTGAGAATAGATCCCTTAGAATCTCACTTCAAAGTTTTCCTTCATTTCAAATTGCATCGTCTACAGTTACACATTTAGATATGGTGCAAGACACTCTGGAATAAAATCCACAGTTTCTATAAAGTTAATATTTGCTGATCTTACATGCTCCTGATCACTATGGCTCTCTTTGTACCAGTAAGCAAAACATTTGAGATAATGTTCTCTGGCTCTGAAGTCTATAGCACAGCATGGCTTGCATCTCTCTGCCTCCCCCACACAGAGTAGTCATTAATATCATCTCCAGTGGCAGCCTCTGGCCTGGGCTGTCCCAGGGAAATGCCAGTTCATACAGATCAAAACCATGCCAGGGAAGGTGCTCACAGTGGGTGGCTTGAGCCATTCCCTGGATCTTGTTTTGTTTACCAGTATAGAAGTAGTCTAAGTAGCTGAACTGGACTCTCTTATATCCTGGGAAGTAATTTGTTCAGTCATGTGTGGAAACTTCCACATTATGCCATAGGCCTGCTCTGATGAGGTGCAGGAAGTGCTGCTGTGCTTGTGGTGCTGGAGGAGGTGCTTGGCTGTTGCAGAACTGGGTTTTATAGGTATAATTGACTTGAAGGCATTTCCTAATGTAATTAATCTGTGTTTTCTTTAAGAAAATAGCTTCACTGAATGTTCTTTTTTGAAACTAGACTTGCTAAAATCAGAATTGCCTCAACTTGTGTGAGCAAATTTGTTGAAATCTTGGCAAAAGAAAAGATTTGCATCTTAAAGCATTGTAAACTCATTAAAATTCTTCTCATGGATAATTAAAGAAAAGTGAATTAAAAGGAAAGTTTAACAGTAAGCAGCTCACAGGCACTGCGACATTTCAAGCATGTTAAAATCAGAAAGAAATAGCTTTTGTAGCAGTAGTCCCCTCCTCTTGTATTACGTGTTGTTTTTTCTAACAAATAACAAGTTACTGTTGGTTTCTTTGCTTCTCCAAGTAGCTCATTTATGCCTGACCCGCACAGTTCTTTAGCATATTTGTGACCAGCTTTGGAGGGTTTGTCAGCATGCCTAACAGTGGAGAGACTCTCACAAAACAATTGCAAGACGAAAATGCGAGGAATGTTTCGGGAAGCTGTGAAAATGGGTAAAGTGGTTTGAGCATTTATTTTAACAAACTGATCTACCAATTTTTCATAGCTTAGATTTGTCTTGTACTACTGTGCAGATGCATAAGAATTTTGTCTGGTGTCTCTACTATCTAATGAAGAATAAGGTGTATCCTTTGAGGCTAGAGTGAGAGAAAATTGTTGATGAAGATTCTATATAGGTGTATTCTCCTGTGCTAAATTCTGCCTTGGCTAAACCTGATAGCATCATGGGGTATGGACTGTGTTGCTTGTATCCTATTGGCACATAGGATACACCTGTATAGTGTTTATTTTATAGCACAGAGGCTATTTAGCCTCTTCTGAATTTGGGGGACTAATCCTTAGATAATGATTGATCCTTGTGATAGACCATCTTCTTCCTGTCAAAGGCAACAGAACTTAACCAGATAACCTATCTCTTAGAGATGGGAGTCCGGAAGTGAATTTTAGAAGTGTGTTTTAATGTTTATGTTACATTTTATATGTAAAATAATCTCACTGGCTGCTATCTCCTTTCTGCCCTAGGCAGCACAAAAAGAGCACTTTGTTTCTTCTACCTGTTGATCTGTCACTGGGATGGTATCTTCTGATAGAGAAATCTCCCCCTCTCTAGAGTTTTTGGAAGTACTTAAGATTAGAACAAGACTTCTCACAGGAAATATTTTACCTTCTGATTGTTAGAAGTTTGTCAGTTTTGCTAAATACTAATATCCATTTCCAGAGACTGAACTGTTGTATGATATTTAATTTTCTGTTAAGTTAAATCTAACTTCACATTTGTTCAGGGAACAACTTGCATGTTAGTCTCTTGGAAGATTTGCTTGATCCTTTCAGGTGAGGGTTTGGTTGGGATAATTTCTGCCATAATGATTTCTTCTGTTCTGGGCTTTGTAATCCTGGATAAGAATCATGAAGAGCAATCCAAAGACTTAAGGTTTTCAGAACAGGAAGAAGTTCAAGAAATCTTTGAAAACTTTTGAATGGAGTGTTGTTGCTTCTGGAATCCTAATGTAGTTAGTAGTAGAATTGTCACTTTTTATTTTAATCTGTCCAAAGATCATAAAAAACTATTTGACTTATGGTCAGTATAGTTATATGTACACTCTGACACATGAAAGTTAGGATTTTGCTAAGTTAGTAATAATGCCTCTTAGTCCACGTTTGCTTCTATTTGTGACATGCTTAAGTAAAAAAAAAAAAAAAAGTTTCTGTGTTTTCTTCATTAAAGAAAAAAGTTAAAGGAGAATTTAAAAGTACAGTGGTTTGCATCCACTGCAAACAGGAAGTTTAAGCTTCCTGTGTTAGAAAGATTTTTTTTCTGAATTTGGTTTTTTTCTGAATTTCTAATGGAAGAATATCAGACCCTAGAACTCTAAATACTTTTGATGCATTCAAAGTCCTTGGCATAAAACTTCTGTGTTTTGTTTGTTTGGTTTTTTTGAAGTAACCAGTGCATGTTGTCCTGTTAAGTGCTGTTGTTTACCTGATGTGATTTGCAGTGAGGTAACAAACTTACATACCTTTTTTTAGTATGCTGGAAGATTCCAGGTAGAAAGGACCAGACAAAGAAATAAAATTGTATCACATGGAAATAGGGAAAAAGACCTTTTATAAGGCTGAAATTGAATCAGTGTGACCTAAAAAATGAGGAAGAGATGAAATAATGAGTTCTGTTTGACCTAACTTTGCTGCATTCCCTGCAAATAGCCATACAGAGGCAGCTACTGGAAGTTTTCTGCTTCAGGTCTGGATTTTTGCTGTGCAGGGGAGAACAGAGCCAGAAAATCTGTACCAAGGTCAGGGCAGGGTTGTAGTTTGCTCCCAACTGCTGAATAGAGCCTTTTTTGGGGGAGAATAAAAAAGGCTCGTTACATTGTTCATTTCTTCCCATTCAACCATGTAGTTCTCAGCTATCCGTAAAACTGGTCTGCTCACCAAAATAAATGACCTGATTTTTGAGAATATTTATTCTTAACAAGAGAAAAAAATACTTCAGTTCTATTTTTTGCAAGTAAAGAGAGAGGTTTTGCTAGGTGTGTGCCAACTGTGTTATATGGTAAAATAGATCTCAGCTGTTAACTTTATCACTAGTACTTTGTTCTTGATTAAGCATTTGTTTAGCTTTTAAATATATCCTTGTGAGAGAAGTTGTATGAGTAATTTGACAAAGACTGATTTCTTGTGCACTATGAAAAGCAAAGCAATTGTGGGATCAGCTGAGCCTTTTTGCAAGAGTAGGAACATATCTGGGCTGATCCGTGGCCCTGTTTTTAAGTCTCATGAGGGCATGGAAACCAATTAACAGCTAAATCTAACCTGTTCTTCAAGGGCAAAAGGGAACTTTTAAATAGACTTAATAAGGAATGTATTATAATATTGCCCTCATTTGAATAGAGTATTTAGTAAATAAGATGACCAGTCATAATAGGCAGCAATGTCCTGTAAAGGGCCTTGGGGAACTCCTGTGACTCTCTACTCATTATAGGAAAAATATTACATGACAGAAAATGAGGATTTAAAGAACTAATGTGGTGCGTCATTACTGTGTGTTTTTTTCTCTTATGTCATAAAAAATGAGAAAACATCTTCAGAATACCTTAGGTAACAGTTGACAGCACCTCAGAGTCTGGAGATGCAGAATTTGCTTGGCTATTTCTGTGCCAGTCACAGGTTTCTATTTAGCTGCTGAGCTATCAAAGCTGTGGTGCTATGTTGATTTAAATCAGAGTGACTTTATTGTCTTCGTCTAGAACTCTAGGATATATTTGTGATTCTAAATTTATTGTCTTGTGCTCATTCCTACAATCTGTCCCCAGAGTTCTGTTTTAAAATACTGGATTTGGCTCTTGCAGGATACATGGGGATTTGGAAAAGGATTTTTCATTAATGGGATCCAGATGATGATATTTAGTTTCTAAAGTTTCTAGGCAAAATGTCAGAATCATTACAGTTTTCAGAGGTTACCTCTAGGTAACTTAAGCCATTGCTTTTTGCTGCCAGAAGAGTTGTCAGATGAATATTTAATGATTCCATCTTGAATTCAAATGCCCCAATGAGCTGTTGAAAATGTCTAACACCCAATGAAAAGTTTTTAAGACTATGCAGATGTAGAGCCCAAGCAGCTCTAATGGAGAGTAATGCTGATGGAATGAATATAGCTGAGTTGGCCTGGAGAACATGCAACAAAAGCTTGGAGGGAGGAATTTCTCGGTGTTGGAACAGAGATCAGTATTTAGGACACTTGTCACCAAGACTAAAACAGCAAAAGATGGACACTTGATTGGAAGAAGCATGTTTTATCATCCACTTTATACTGAATTCCTTAAATAATCAAACCACAAAGCTGTAGGAGTTTAGAGAAGGAATTCATTAAGTTGTCCTCAGGAGAAGCAAGCAGTGAAAGATAAAACCAACATTTATGAAGAAGTTCTTGGAAAAATGCATACTTTCCACTTCAGCCTAATTTTTTGTGTGTATTAAATAGGATTAATATTTAATAGTTAGGAAAGCCAGTTCAACAAAGAAGTGTTTGAGAAAAAAATACTTGTGTGAATGGGGATCAGCACGCATTGCTCCTTAAGATAAACACCTGTGCCTTACAAAATATTCCTTTGGGCAAGGCAAGCAGAGAAAGGAGTTTAATTAAAAGGTGGGGGCTGTGTTGTAAGCAGTATGAAGTAACGTGCCTGCTGCCACGTGAACGCAGCCTGCTGGTGGGTGAGCTTGTAGGTGATATGCTCGGACTAGCAGCAAGGCAGAGGAAGGAGCTGCACTGCTTTGGATCATCACAGTGAGGGCAGAACATCAGTGAGCCTGAGAGCCACTGAGTCTGGAAGCAGTGCCATGAGAGCACTCCCAGGAGCAGCTGAACGGGATTGCTCTTTGGGAAAAGCATATGAGTGACAGAAATTGTATGCACTCAGCAGACACTGTAACTGAGCATTCCCTCCTTACTGCCCGCATTCTCTATTGCAGGCAGTCTGCAGGTTAATTTTTTTTTGAAAGGACAAAAGCAGAAAAGTCATGCAATAGTTTTATAATAAAAGCTTTGGAAGTTAAGTGGACCTGAACTGCAGTAACATGGTTGACCACAGCCAGAGCTTTGCACCTTGAACATACTGTTCTTCTAAAATTAGACATCACATAAACCTCAGCTTATCTGATAATTTATATTATGTATGCAGTATCTTCAACAGTGACTGTGTCTCATACATTAAACCAGAATAGAAATAATTAATAAAAATATTTTTGCTGTATGGTGATCTCACACGTGGTACACCAATACCCAGGAGCAGGGTGGGAGTGGAGAAGCTGTGTAATGGAGAAGCTTCTGCAACAGGAATGCCAAGAAAGGGCGGAGGAGATGGTATCTTCATTGTGAATCTGACAGCACAGGTCTGGAAGCTCAGAATGTGGCTCTGGGTGAATCTGTGGTCTAAACTACCTACTGGTTTCATGGCACAAAAATGTTTGTTTGAGTCTTCTTTGTGAGTGGTTGTGATTTCCAGACTTCAAAGTCCCTAGACTTGGTATATGCGAGTAGAGGGTTATGAATAAATATCCTGAAGTCTAAAGGAATACTTTGTCCTGAATAATGTATTAACAATTTAGGTATGTAACTATTTGTTAAACTGCTTATTTTTGCAATTTTATAGAAAGCCTCTCTCTATAGAAAGGTTGATCTTTTAACATTTTTTAACCTGTAGAGAGCCAAGTGGTAAAAACTTAACATTGACAAGGTTACAGGAGTTGAACAACAGTGATAAGGAATAGGAATACAAAAGAATGAGATGTCTTTTTATTTGCTCCCATACATAATCTGTTTAATGAATAGATTCCCCTTAAATTTCATAATAATATGACAGCTGCATAACAGTGTTCATATTCTCTTGGTCCAGTTTGTGATAGTAGAAATCACTCTGCAGAAACAAGGCCAAAATGTATCCTAGGACATAAATTTCATAGTTTTTAAATTTGAGAGAAAAGCTACTAACCTAAATATACAGGACAATCAGTGTGTCCTGTAGGACTTGTTCAAGTGAGAATTTCTCTAAAACGTTTTCTCCATAGAAGAAAACGGTTTATTATCATGTTAAAGACTGACTTCATAGATTCTCTTCAGTTTTATTGTTTGTATTTTCACCAGAACTTACTATGAGGAAATAATTTAGAGGATAGCAAATATCTGACTGTATTTGGCCTAAAGTATGAGGTGTAAGCAGAAATTCTAATTACCAGAACAGGAAACAGAGCCTGTGGAAGGAAAAGGCTAATTCCAAAGTCCCTTAAAACAACAACAAAAAATTATGGAAATTAATATCACAGTAAGTAGTGCCATTAATCACTAAACATCATTATGGTAACAGAACAAACAGTTTTTCAAGTGTGCAATTAGCAAAAGAGCACTGTCATTTTGTAATGATAAAAGCCGAGAGATTTAGCTGTGGCATTTAGTTTCTGTAGTTACAATAAGAAATGATACTATATTCAGTGGCTGCTATCAAATACACTCAGATAAAACCAGTAATTGCTATGCCAGCAAATCCAGATTGGATGCTTCTCCTCTGGTGACTCACGCCCAGCAGGAAGGGCTGTCACTTACATCAGTCATCATTTTACCTCACACACACATTGCTTCCACTGGGTTGCAAACATAAATCTCACTAGAGCTGTTACATGGTAACGCAGACGGAAAGAAAGCTCTCCCTTTGTTAATCCAGTCTAGAGAACGTTCAGATTCTTGCTTTTCAGGTTGGCCTAGTGTGTGAGAACAGCTTCAGTGTGAAATAGCATCCAAGGGACGCAGGGGAGTGGTGGGAGCTGTGGGTGGGTTGGACAGTGCTGGGCTTTGCCCCAGACTTTTGGATAAACCAGTCAGCCTAAGTTGTGCTTTTGTCTTGGATGAGGGCAGTGTGTTGAATTCAGGCAGCAGATGAGGTCATGTTTGCTAGAATGGAACCTTGAAATTAAAGCCCAAATTGCATCAGGAAATGCTGTCATTCAAAAATCACCCATGCTAATGGAGTTATACAGAAATATGCTTTGGTTAGTTCAAGCTGGTCAACATTTTGTCTCATGATCTCAGTTTGTTCAAACTGACTTGTCGAAGTGACCTCTACTGTTAAATTCTTGCTGTGTGTGATTTGTAGAGGTTTTTGCATATTACCTTTGGAATTGTAAACTTGCAGGAATCAGACGTAGAAAATCCACTTTTAAACTGGTAGTTGGATTTGGAAGATGCTGGCCCTGCACTAATAACACTGAATAATTTATGCAGAACCTCAGTCTTAATAAAAAATTTAAGAGCCAAAGTCCAGATCTCTGAAGCATTTTGGTTTTGCTGGGGCATCTTGGCACCATGCCGTGGTTCTGCAGTGCCTTTTCTCCTTGCTGCAGTATATGCTCAGTAAGCTCTTGATCAGGCAGCCCCACCAAATTCTGCTCAGTTCAGTCTTGAACAATTCCAGATACCATAACCGTTCTTGGATATTTACTTAATTTTTAAAGGAATAACTCCTAAGAGAAGGTAAAAGTAAAGACATCAAAACCATGTTCTTTCAGTCAGAAGTGATGGTTCTGAATATACACAGAAATTGTTGTTGGAAGAGAAAATTTCTTAATTGTACTTTCAGGGCAAACAACCTCACTCTCAAATGAGCTGCTTAATTCATGGGGACAGGTAACAACTATATTGCATGGAGTGTTACCAGCTGTAACACTCATGAAGATACTGAACAGGAAGGGCTCCTGACAGAACTTTTGCACATTGAAGCATTACCAGAGGAAGTCCAGAAGTTCAGGTGTTGGTTGGCTGGTTTTCCATAAAGGGAACATAATGTAAGCTGAGCCAGTATCCTATAACAGGTAAGACTAAAGCAAACTAAAGAGGAAATAATCTGGGGAAAGTCATTAATGATGTTTATTAAAGTTTTGAGTATCTTCAAAAGAGGCTCTTCTAATTACTAATCAGAGTTGTTTTATTCTGAAGGCTTTTCTGCTCTTTGTTTTCATCAAAAGGGATGTTCAGTTATCTTTAGACCAAGGCTTTGGTTTATTTGTTTTGTAATATAATAAAATTTAAAAGCTTTATTATTCACAAGATATTTAAAGGAAAAGATTCCACTGGATTACTAAACATCAAATGTAGGTTTTCTTTAAAATAGGAAAAGAATCAAGAATTATATCTAGTGCTTTGAGATGGCAGACAAACATGTTTTTAAGTTATTTCAGATGTTTTGTTTTGGTTTTATTCCCAAATAAGTCTTCCTGGTCTGTCATTCTGTCTTTGCAATCCCACTTCATTAAGTCACCATTTCTTCCACATATCAAACACAGGCTTACCTTTCAAAATGCAAGATAATCCCCTTCTATATTTAAATTACTCCGT
Organism: Platysteira castanea; assembly: GCA_013397175.1. Classification (NCBI taxonomy): domain Eukaryota; kingdom Metazoa; phylum Chordata; class Aves; order Passeriformes; genus Platysteira; species Platysteira castanea. The sequence goes on along the minus strand of VYXC01001139.1, from coordinate 254,373 downwards.
TTCTCATCAACATCCGCCTTCAGCAAGCCGGTGACTATTTTCAGAGCCTCATTTTGCTTATCAGACAAGCCCTTTCATGTTTTGTCCCATTATGCCATTAACAAGAGAGGAAATATCCTCGCAGGCAGGAGTAGTGATGACTCCTTGTTTTCCTTCAGCTGCTTTTGTGACCTGTGCCCTGCTCCGAGAGGAGCTGTGGGGAGGAGTGAGACAGGAAAAGAACTGTGGTTGTCACTTCTGAGGGGTGAAGAGTTACAGTCTGCTGCATCCTTGTGAAAGGGATACAGCTTGGCTAGGGCTTTTTTACAGTTTGATTTCCTTGTGACCGCCAGTAATAAATTCTAGGAGTGTCTCACACATATAAGTATGTATCCCACACATATAAGTAAGTATTTTACAGGTGTCGTTGTTAATATGAAATAGGAAGTAATGTCTGATGTAGAGTTTGGTGCTGATGTTTGCTCCCTGTCACCACTGTGTAAAAACCTGCTTTTGAGGTTGTTATTTGTTTGAAAGCTGCGAAGGGCATTGCTTCAACTTTCTTTTCCTACATTTTGAGTTAATTTATTACACTGTGGAGGAGAAGGACCTCCTGAGCTTCACTCAGGACTCTTCTGTTATACCTATGGAGAAGGAATGAAGGAAATCCTAACTTCTTATGAGCCTCTAAAGGCTGCTGATTCCCACCACTTGTTCTATGAAATGAAATAAGCTAAATTAAAAAATCTTTATGCTGTATTCATGAATGATCTGCAGTGCAATGCTATATGCAGTCATTTCTAAATATTTACTGTTTAGTTATTTTGCTAATGGAATTCTTAGTAGTCTGTCACCTTACAGACTTTTTGGGCTGGAGTTTGTGTTTGTGCTTTAAACTTGGTCTGTTTACATTTAACCAGGAAAAATTAATTTCATCCATGTGTTAATGATAATTTGTTGTGTTGGTAAAATTCTTGAGAAACTTCATTATTATTATTATTATTAACTAAATTGCCTTCTCTTCCTGGCCTAAAAAACCTCTTGACTTCAGAGCTTCAGCAGGTATCAACAGTAGCAATTTATAAGGTGTTGTGGTATTAGTAGTGGCAGTATTTCAAAGTGCTTGCAAGCTGTGTTTTTGTTTCTCTTTTGCTACTTATATTGCATCTTGCATGTTGATTGTTATAGATCCTACTCCTGGATAACATCTTAATAGTTCTATTTGCTTTTAGAACCTTTGCAGATGCACAGACTGTCTGCAGAGATCTGCTGCCTCATTTGGAGGAGACCCAGGGTGAAGGCACGGAGCCAGCAGGTAAGCATGTAAAAGGTGATCCTTGGAAATTCAAGCTCTTTGTAGAATTTTTTTAAATGTAATTTTTATGTCTATTCTAGCAGGTTATGACTGAGAATTTCTCAGATAATGTAAGACAAAATTAAAATAAAACTGAATTGAGTCAGAAAAAATTTCAGAAGTTGTCTGACAATTTGCATGGATTTAATAGTTTCTGCCAGTTTCTACAGTGTTTATCTATATTTGAGGTGATGAGTAGATAGAAATAAAAAATAGCCTGATCCCACTGAGAATCATGCACATTGTTGGGTTACCTTTGGCATCACAGCCTACTCACCAGCTGTCAGCTGGGGAGGATTTGGTGTGCAGTATAATGACTGGAGGTTTTAAAGGAATTTCTGTGCTTTGGGCAGTTCTGTGTTGCATTACAGCACGTGCACACTGGTGTCAGTTAACCCAACTGCCGTGGTGAGTGACTTGCCTGAATGTGCTACCCTGTGGCTTAAAGGAGGTTTGCTCGCAGAACTTTTTGAGGTTCTTTGGAAGGTTTGCAGCCCTAAGGGAGCTCCCCGTTGCCTTGGTGAGGCTGCTACTTGTATCTAAATGTGCTCAGTGAAACAGAATATTTGTTCTAGGAGAAAACTGAAGCAATGAGTACATGAGATATCAGATCTATGTATGCAGACTTTATACGTGTGTATAAATCTATATCTGTATGGATATATAGCTACTTTTCAAAAGGCAGTTCTTTGATGTCGCTATAGGACACAAGAGAGGACCACTCTCACACCTGCTTGAGCAGGAAGAGAAGAAGAAAAACTTTATTTTGAGATTCTTGTATTTATAGATTTCTCAGTTCCACAAGGGATTGGAGGGACATTGTCACCTCTTCTTTCATTCAGTGGACAGAAGAAATGTTTGTCAAACTTCCCCTCACTACAATGGAATGAAAAACAGAAAGGACAGTTAAGTAAACATTGTCTTTTATTTACATGAAAACCGTGTGAAAATTAACTGACTCCAAGGTTATAAAAGAAGGCTAGCAAAAAACAGGACAACACTTTATTACACAATAGGGTTCCTTCCAAGAAGTGAACTGCTAGCTGTATACTTTCAGTGAGCAGGAAATAAATGTGGATGAATAAAAGTGATAACAAACTCCTGTTTTCGAATTTTCAGGGTATCTTATTGAACTATTTGAGCCCCACGTTCTATATGTAGATTATCACTGAGACTGTGATTCTGCAGAGTACTTGCTTGTGTGCTTGTGAAGGCTCTGACCTATTTTTCTAAGAATTTATCTGGGACAGTGGTTAATGCTGTCAGCTCCCTACCTGCTTCTCTCCCAGAGGCTGCTGCTGGGTGCAGTTTAGAGAAGTGAGCTGGGCTGTAAAGCAGTGCTCAGGAAGGAATGCACATGCCATTCAGCCACTCCTGCAGAGGTGACCACAGCCTCTGCCACAGAGGTGGGCTGAACAGCTAAGGGTAGAAGCCATTCCAGCTGTTCCATCATAATTTTCCTGCAAACACAAGTCACACCTCATCCATTTTAATTAAACAGTTCCTTTATTGGTGTTTAGATATGTTTCTAAGTCGATGAATCAGGAGCTTACAATTTGTTAGACTTTGTCTTCTATTTGACTTTGGGAATCTGTGGCACTACTTGTTATCCATTTAAATGAGAAGCAGTGTTTAACTTGGAAACATCACACTGCTATGCAGATGCTGAGTGGTGAAGTGAGGGTTGAATTTCAAAAACTCCTCCAAAAAATCTTCCATGAGAAGGAAGTTCAGTGTCTGGTTGCAGGGAGTCTACATTGTATATAAAGAAAAACCAAGGAGAGTCTGATGTTTTTTAGTTGTGCAGAACTGTCTTCCTCACTTTATAATTGATACATTCTGCAACCTCAGGGGTAAATTTATCTAATGAGGACCACAAGTTGTTCTGGAATTTTTTCCTCATTCTTTTCCACTAATGTATAGAAGCTCATTCCTGTGGAGGCAAGCCAGATTTTGAGGTTTCTAATGGATATGTAAATCCAGAGTACCCTTGCTGTTGGCAGCAAGCATTACACTGACTTAAAACCAGTGTGAAGTTAAACTCATTCATATTGTTTTATAATGATGGAATCAACAGAATAATTTATGTTGGAAAAGACCACTGGAGGGCAACTAGGACATCTTTCTGCTCTGAGGAAGCCTTGTGGTTTTTTTCAGCTGAGTTTTGAAAACCTCCAGGGATGGAAATTGTACAGCCTCTCAGTCCTTCTTCCTAGGCTGAGTCACCTACATTGTGAAATTCTTTTTCTCGATCCAGCAAGAATTTTCATTGCTGCAGCTTGTGTCCATTGCCTCTTGTTCTGCTGCGTGCCTCTGAGAAGAATCTGTTTTCCTTGTAGCACCTGCTTCAGTCTTTGGCAAACTGCAGGTAGATTCATTTATCTTCTCCAGACTGGAGAAACACAGTTCCTGCAGGGGCTTCTTGTACCTGGTATGCTCCAAGCCCCTGACTACCTGCGAGTCAGTCCCTCTTTTGGGCTTGTGCCAGTTTGTTTGTCAGGATCTCTCTCTTGCACTGGGGCTGCCAAAGCTGCGCACTGCTTCAGGTGCAGCCTCAGGAGCACTGAGTAGGGGCAAATAATCACTTTCCTTGGTCTGCTGGCTATAATCTTGCCAATGCAGCCAGGGGTGTAGTTAGCCTTCATCTCAGTTGGGGCATTCAGCTGACTCGCAGCCAGCCGATCCACCACGAACCTCAGGGGCTTTTCTGCTGAGCCAGCTGGCATCCAGCCCGTGCTGTGCCATGGGGTTATCCTCCCCAGAGTGCAAGACTTGGCTGCACACTTGTCGAGCTTTCAGGTCACGTCAGCCCATTCTTCCAGTGTGCTGAGGTCCGTATGGATGGCTGCCTTGCTTTTTGTTCTGTCGGTCACTTCCTCAAGTTTAGTGTCATCATTGAAGCTGATGAGGGTGCATTCTATTGGCCAGGACAACAGTGCCATCATTCAACAATGTCATTCTCACAAGTAACCCCTGAAGAATGTCACTCAGAATTGACTGCTAACTAGACTTAGAATTGTTGACCACTGTTCTCAAAGACTACTTATCCAGTCAATTTTTTATCCACCTGTTCCTCCAATTCCAGCTGGTTCAAACCTTCCAAGGATGCTGGGCTATGTAGAGCTTGTCAAAGACCTTGTTAAAGGTGGAGTAAGAAACATGCCACTGCTCTCACCATGTCAGAGCCATCATGGAAGGCAAGTGGGTTAGATTTACCAGGACCAAGTCAAGTGTGTCCATTCTGGCTCTTGTCAGTCACCATTTTATGGCTCAAAATGATTTCTAGGAGAGTTTGTCCTATAGCATTTCCATGGACTGAGGTGAGGCTGATTGGCCCTTAGTTGTCTGGATCCTCTTTCTTCTGCTTTTTGAAGACAGGTGTGACATTTGCCTTTTTTCTTGCGATGGGGACCTTAGCAGATTGCTGTGCTTTCTCAAAGCTGACAGAGAGCAGCCTTGCGATGGCCTTGACCTTATTTCTTGGTGTCCACTCTGAAGGATCCCATCTGGTCCCATCAACTCTTTCGTGTGTGTCTCACCTGCCAGTAGGCGTGGAAACTCAGGAAGCCTGACCTTGCCAGTAAATACCAAGGTGAAGAAGGCACTGAGAGCATCAGCCCTTTGCATGTCCTGTGTCAGTGAGCTGCCCACAATATTGCTGGTTCTCCTTTTGGCTGCCACTGTACCTGTAGAAGCCCTTCTTGTGCCTTTTCACATTACTCACCAATTTCAATTCTGAGTTTTGATTTTCCATTCCTGCATGCCTGGGCAATGTTTCTGTAGTGATGTTTCCTCCTGATTACACCCTCCACACGCTTTCATTTTGGTGCATCGTAATCAGTTTTAGAAGCGTCCGTATTGTTATGAAGCTTATTTTGTACTTGTCTTGGTGCACCACTCCCTCCACGTCAGCTCATGAAGGCATTCCTTGCACGATACCTTATTTCTCTGATCCACACTGGTAGGAGTTTACTGATGTGAAGAGCAAAATATTTTATTGCAATTAATAATTGTTCCCTTTTCCTCCAGTGGAAAAAGTATAACTTTCCATTAATTGAAATATTTTTGTGTGTTTTGGCTAATTTAAAAAGATTTTCTCTATTTATTGTCTTTTCTGTTAGAGAGGGTAAAATTACATGTTTATTGTGGAAAACTGGTAATATAGCAGAAAACCCTTTTCCCCCCCAAGCTGTGGCAATGCAAGCCACAGGAGCTGGTTTGTGTATTTGTGTAGAAGAATCACTATCTGTTTAGGCTGGCTGAGACTTTCAGGTTCACTTGAAATTCCAAAGTTCTGTACTTTTCTTTAATCTGCTTCTTGGCACAAGGAGAAGTTTGACACAAATACCAAGCTCCCAGACTCTAAGCAGTGTATACCCAGCTCCAGCTTTTACTAAAAAGAAGTTAATCTTTCAGGGTCACAGACATCTTGAAGAAAAGTAAAAAATAGTGGGTGAGAGGAGGAATTATGTATTTCTGTTGTCAGCAGAATGTGATGGCATCATAGCTGTGGAATCTTGGATGATGACTGTCTGTCAGGAACGCCTCCAGCAAAGAGCTGAATTCCTTCTCTCATCATTAGGGCAGAGTGATGTTTTGCAGCATCTGGCATATAATCAAGACACTGTTTTGTGAGTTAAATCCGATTAATTTTCAAGCAGAAGTTAAATTATTGGTTTAGTTCTTGCTTTGCAGGGCACATCTATAGAATATCACTTGGAGTTGCTCAGGTCATGCAGCAGGGCCATTCCACAATCAGCCTGTCTGTTTGTTTATCTGTCTGAAAGGTGACCTTGGGTCTTTTTGCATTTTATATGACTCTCAAAGCTGTTCTTCCATAAACATCTGAATTAATTTACATTCTCAAATCCTTTCTGGCAGTCACCAGAATACTTGTGGGTCAGATAGTGAACAGAGAGAAGGTTTCACTAATTATATTAGCTTTAAGCTGTAGGATTAGTGTATTTCTCTTGACTTTGTTTTTTAACTACTACAGAGTCTCCTTTGTATATCCCAGAGGTCCAGCAGTTTCAGCCAGACTGAGTATTCATGCAAAAAAAGAAAAAAAAGGACTTGTGATTTGTTTATCTGTTTAAAGTAATTTTTGATATCTGGGTGTGTACCATATCAGAACTTCCTGTTGTACATGGTGGAAGGAATAAACTGGCTGTTAAAAATATAAAATGTGAAATTCGTTTCATGTTGTGTATCATTTCAAACTTGGTAGAAAATATTTGAGTAACAAATGTACTTTTATAAATTGGTATTCACATGTAAATGGTTCCTAAGTTAAGGATTGTAAAAGATCAGTTGAAAACTGCAAGTGGGTCTTTTAAGTGGTTCTTAACTACGTTTTTCCTCCTGTAAAGTTCTTTGATGAAAATTTACGCCTCAATTTCCACCTTAGTAGGAAAACTGCACACCTAAAATCCCAGATATTGAGATCAGCTTTTCTTAGAACAGTTCCCAAGACAAGCTGCAGTACAATCATCCTGTTATAACTTATGTATGAGACCACCCCGAGTCTCTTCCTTCAGCAGTGATGACAGTGAAACACAGAAAATGCGGTTGGATGATGGAGTTTTTGGCCTTGGAGGAGAATGACATGTGGAAAAAAAACTACTTCAAGAGTCTCAAACAGTGACAGTCAGGATTTTATTACCTGAATAAAATCTCTGCTCTTTCTCTTTAACCTGACAATATAGCCTTCTTTAAGCAGAAATCTTTTTGCAACATATCTGACCTTCAGAATCGTATGAAGGGCATGAGCCAAGGTCATGTAGTTGTGGATGGAAAAGCATTTTGGGTCTGAAGTATAATGCAGGTAGCAGGAGTTAGTGGAGGAAAGGAACAACTACTCTTTACCTGCACACAGAAAACTCTCAGTGGCATTGAGTGCTTTGAGCTGCTGGTTTTTTCCTTGTACTCTGTGAAGCTACAGTTTTATAATGTCCCAGTGCTGATAGTGTATTTAGAGGGGTCTTATTCTGATTTCCAGTTTGATTTCCAGCCTGGATATTGCAGTTTAACTTTCAGGTGCTACTGAGGCAGAGCACCTATTTTGCTTCTCCCAACGTTTATAATTGATGCATTTAGTATTTAGCCAGGCATTCCTTCCCAGGCACTTTGTGCAAAGAATGAGCCCTCTGCTCAAAATCCCTCTGCACTGACAGAGGAATATATTGTTCATGTTGTTTTTACTAACTCTGGGGACAGACTAATTAGGTTTTTAGTATTATTTGGCTTATCAAGATTTCAGAACTGTTTTTGAGATTTAAGTTCTACCTACAAATACATGCAAAAGCAGACACTGAATGGGCATTCAAGATTATATTTGTTTGCACTGTATCTTGAGTACTATTAAAGTGATGCCCAGAGTCTCTGAAATGGATTCTGTTCTTTGTCTTTGATATGAATCAGAGATGCCTTTTTAACATCAGAAAAACCTGAATAAGGACAACAAAAGGAAACCCAGTTTTCAAGTACGTTTTTGGTTTCTATGTATAGATATTTCAGGGATTTGATTGATTTTCATTCTTCTCTGGGAACCATGCTGTTAATCTGCTGCACATCTGAAGTGAAAAGACACTATTAATGCAATTTCTGTAATGTTATTGTAGCAATGTTGCTAATATTTTCAGTTTCCTTCAAGAGAGGTACTCTTTATTCAGGAGCATTTTTAATACGTGGACCAGAATGTTGTATTTTAGCTCTGTATGGTGTGATTTTGTTTGGAACAGAGCAGTCACCCACCTGTGTCCAAGCACACCTGCAATCCCTGACACATTTGTTGTCTTAGAAGCCAGAACATCTATATATAGAGTTTTTCACCTGGGCTTTGGTGTGTCACTGCAGACAATAAACATTGGATTAACAATAGCTTCTGTGTCTGACAGGTCTAACCTCTCAACCTTTTCACACCTGCATTGGGGTTAAGTGCACAAACACCTGCTTTGCCTTCTCATCTCATAAAGTATTTATTGGGTGCTACTGCTTCCACTTCGATAAACTCTATTACCTAATATCCTTCAGAGCGATTTGTTTTCTAAAGTGTCTGGATTTATGGTGCCCTTTCTCCACTGACCTTAGCACAGCTCCACGCCTATGTTTTGAAAATCATTATGTGAAATTTACACCTGAGATAATGAAGGCACATGGAGATGCAGCAGCTTTATTTGTACTTATTGTTGTCATTAGCACCTTCTGTTTGTCAAGAGAACAATGCAAATCTGCCAGCCAGGAGCAGGAATGGAATGAAATGTTTGTGAGCTTACAGCAGTTTGCTGTGCCTTTGGCTCTTGGTGCAGACTGCAAGCCTGACTTGAGGGAGGCTGCGTGTTCTGAAGCACTGGTGTGGCTCCAGCTCTGGCTGATGTGTTCATATATTGTCACAAGTGCTCAGAGAGGCAGTTCCCACACTTCTGAAGCAACTAGAATAGCAGTGGAGAGGGATGTGATGCATGTTGTACTTTTGAACACTCCAAAACTGCTCTTTTTCAGCCACTAAGGTGGCAGGAAACAGCACAGATACTAACTGAGCTTGCTTTACAGTTTTTGCTCTCCCTAAGTGTGGTAAGAGACAATTATGCTTATTAACTTCTATTAGGAACTTCAAAAAGTGCTGTTTTCTGTTCCTCTTAATTCTGACAAACCCAAGCACTTCGGTCTGAATTTTTTTCACCAGCTCACTGTAGAGTATATATATTTTTTGTGTCTCTGCTAAAAATATTGCTTCATTTATGAAAGTAAATCTAAGGAAAAAAAATGTTCTTAAAATGTTCTTGTACTATTTTGTTCATACGTATGGGAGCTGTTTGACCAGGGAGTCATGGGAGGGTTTGTGCTTTCCATGTGAGAATTCACCTGAATTTTGCCAACTTATAACCCCTAGGTTCTCTAAGGACTGTATTCATACTCAGCCTCCTGCAGGGTTTGCAAGAGCCAAGGAGAGTCTTTGAGACAGGCGTTTCTTGTGAATGCCAGGAACTGTCCCAGTCCTTGGCACCAGTGGTGAGAGCCAAGGGACATTTGTTGGTGCTCTGCGTCCTTGTCCTGTCAAGGAAGGGGAGAAAAAATACAAGGAGAAAAAAGTGGATGGTATAAAGACAGGATGAGGAAGACAAGGGCAGAAGATGAAAACTGGAAACATGGAACCAGGGCGAGACAGGAGTGAGTGGAATGGACGCACTGGAACGTGGGGCAGATGACCAAGGGAAAAACTGTGGGAAGTAGTGAGGAACAGGGACAGGATGAGGGAGAACAGCTGGAGGGGCAGGAGGGAGGGAAGAGTTATAACAAGCAAAAGGAGCTTGGATACTGAGCAGGGGTGGAGGTTTCATATCTTTTGGATCTCTTTAGCCTTCTGATTCACCAGCTACTCCATCAGCACAAGGGGGAGTGCAGAGCTGAGTACAAGCAGAGTCTTCTGGAACTGGTGGTGTGCCTATAACACACAGATCATCAACATAATTCTGTATGGCACCTTTATTCAAGATGCAGAACCAAGTATAAGAAATAAAGATTTCTCTTTCTACATGGTATATTTGATAATAAATTGGAAAGCCCTTCTCTCAAGAGCTGGGAGGTGCCAGAGTTGTGCTTAGTCCTGTGGTCTTTATTCAATCCTCTTGTCCTCTGGTACACAGTCACATGGTAGTTTTCAATTATAGATTACCTTGACAATGGTGCTTTACCTTCCAGAGTCCCTGTGGACTTCGTTTGCTGATGGCAGAGTCAGACTGAGGATAGATAACTCCTGCCCACAGACTCCCATAACAGTTCATCAGATGTTCAAGGAGAGCCTGGAAAAATATGGATCCCTTAATGCTTTAGCCAGCAAAAAGAATGGGAAATGGGAGAAAATAACTTTTTCAGAATATTATTGCCTCTCTAGGAAAGCGGCCAAGAGCTTCTTGAAGGTAGGTACAGGAAACAAAGCCAATTCCTTTAATCCTTTTGTCTCCTTTAAAAACCCAAAAACCAAATAAACAAAAAAACCCCAACCTCAAACCCCACAGTGTAAGAGGCTTTTTACATTACTTGAAGATCAGTAGGCATATTCTTTATTGAAATGATGATGATGAAAATGAGTTTTGGTCAGAGGTAACACTGCTGTCAGGGAACTTTCACTGCAAGTGAGGAACTGCTGTGTTCCACTGTCTCACTGGGACATGGGTGCAGAGCTCAGCATGAGGCTGTGAGATTAAAAAAGAAAAATAGGGGAAAACTGCTATCAGGAATTTGGTGAGATAAAGACAACCTTTATAACATTCTAAACATAGGGTGATATTAGTACTCATTATGCTCTTGTTCATATTGAAATATTCTGGGGTTTGGGCCTTTCTGGGCAGCAGAGTTCAACCAGACAGAAGGTAGTGGAAAATTCACATCCTGTTAATTGCTGATAAATACCATGTTTGTTATGGATACCAAAATGTGCCTTCACATGCCTTGTCAATACTGTAATAATAAATTGAAATTTTCTGTGGTTTATATTTGTGTGTGTGTTTCTTTCCAGTGTGCCTGTATTATATAACCTTATGTATATTCTTTTTAAGCTTGGTCTTGAACGATTCCATAGTGTAGCAATCCTTGGATTTAATTCTCCAGAATGGTTCATCTCAGCTGTTGGAGCTGTTTTTGCTGGGTAAGATATTTGGGGATGGGGGGTGGGCGGTCATTTTTGAGGGGGATTTGGGGATTTCTGTTTTGCTGGAAATGTAGCAAATCAGTATTATGTGTCATATCTTGGAAGTTGCGTTGCTACTGATTAACATATTCAGCAACCTTCTGGAGTCCCATATCCCAAATATTCCAGGCACTCATAGATGGATCCTGTTTGCCATGGGCATAACCATGACAGTCACACAGAAGCTGTTGTACAGGATCTTATCAATGGAGGATGTGGGAAACAGATGAGAATCACAGTTTTATATTAATGACATTTGTCTACAGTAAGATTTATTCAAGCAGATGAAGTAACATATGGATACTAACTACCCTGATTTCTTCTGTCCTGATACCTGTTAATTTGGGTTGTACTTCTTAAGCTGTTCTGTACCAATGAAATCCAAATTGGTACCTGTGTACAGCTTGAACAAAAAGAGGACAGAAGTGGGGATTTTTTTACCACTTCCTGACCTAACTCCTGTGTAACCTCAAGTGGGTTAAAACACTGAGTCCTAGCCTACAGCATCTTCTGCTGAATAGTTCAGAGATTCATTTTTGCAATGTGCATAAATCAGAGATTCATGTATATGTGAATATGTGAAACAAACATTAGAGCTGTCCTGCTGTTTGCTTCCACATCTTCACACTCCTTCAGGTTTCATCTGATTTTTGATTACGATTCTTTTTTGATACTACGTGCATATATGTGTGTGTGTATGTATATAAATATATGTTCTTATATATATAAATTTTGATGCAGAGGAATTGTCACAGGAATATATACAACCAATTCTCCAGAGGCCTGTCACTACATTGCTCATGACAGCAAGACTGATATCATGGTTGTGGAAAATCAGAAACAGCTGGACAAGATAATGCAGGTGACAAGGTGGCTGAATGGTTACTGAAAAGCCACAATTTTTTCATTTCTCGATGCTGTATTGGTCCCAAATACCATGTAAACTCTCTGTATCATGAAAACTTTCTTTGTGAACTGTGTGTTACTCAGAAATCTGGTATCTGGTGTTAGAGCTTGTGGGTGGTTCTGACCTTCTACAATGTCTGTGGCTCCAGCAGAGAGCTCACTAGATGGTTCACTGCAGGCTTACCTGAAAAAAACCCACATTTTAATCCCACGTTTTTACTTTCACCACCTGATTCTGTTTGGAAAATCACAGTCCACTTGAATGGAAGAGGTTATGCTGATGCAGGTTTATAAAGGTCTGCCATTTAAATATTAAAGATATCAGTGTTCAGAATTTCCTCTTTCCAAGGTATTATCTTCTCCTGCTTGTAATATCAGCCATTAAAGCTCTTGAGGTTACTTCACTTTGATAGCAAGATTGTTAACATCAGATAGACCTCAGTGAGCAAGGAGGAGCCTCCCTAAGTGAACAGCCACAATTTTGACAAAACTCTTGGGCAGCTGGGAGTGCCTTTCAGCAATAGTGCCAGATGGAAAGACCAATTTGATGGAAAGATGTCTTGGGAGAGGGGCACAGGCAGCTCCTTGGGAAGGGCTTGTCTGTCTGTCAGATATTGAGGGAGGCCTGTGGCCTCACCAGACTTGCACCAAATGGCACCATTTGCTGAGCAAGAGGGCCCTCCATGATGGAGTTTTCTTCCAAAACCATGTACCTGCCAGAGAGAAAATACACAGTGTTTTTTTTCAAATGTTCATGAATTACTTTGTATTTTGTAGTTTTGTTTTATATGCAATATGGAGGAAGAGATATTTTTTTAAGTATCTATAAAATCAGACACAATCAGACACAATCAGACAAGCCTTCTTACAGTGTAAGTAACACAATACCAGGCTATGCTGTTGTGAGAAGAATCCAGATGGAAGAACTCGAGGGGTTTGGTTCATGCTCACTGTGTAGAAAAAGAGATCTCTGGCCAGCACTGCTTTATCAAGCAGAGGATTTTTTGAAACTTTTTTTTCCTGGGACCCAAGGGTGAAATAATAACATTTCAATTGCTGTCCTCCTAATAATATGTACATAATGGCTACCATCAAGCCACTGCTTTTGTAATGGCAAAATTCAGTTCAGAATGTGATCCATTGAAAGGTGTCTGTGAGGCACCAGGTCCCCCAGAATTCAGTGAAATCAATGCTTTCTGCAGGCCATGCAAAGCACACAAAGAGCTGCTGAAAGCAGCAGCCACTGCTGTCTGCCTGTAAGCCTGCAGCTTTCTATTTTTATTTATCCTTACAATCTGCACACAGCTTCCTTTTCTTTTTTCCTTAAGGAAGTAGAACTTTTTTTAGCACTTGAATGTCATTTTTTGCTGAGGGACTTTATCTCTATTGGTAATCACAGCCAGGGTCAGCTTCTAGCTTGACCTGCACTGTTCCTTGATGTGCCCTTTTGTGCACCATGAGAAAGGATGCTGAGGAGCCATTTCTGGTGTATTTTTCATTTTTTTAAACCTTTTGACTAAAACCAGATTTCCTAGAGCAGACTGTGTAGTCTGTGTAGATTGTGTAGTTCCCTCCTCCTTCCCCCTTCTCTAGCTGAGCGAGGTGGTGATGAGTTGAGGGGAGAATATTTGGGGGTGGAGGGAAACGGGAGGTTTTTTGTGCCTGTCAAGCCATTACAGTTTTGGCAGCATTTGAGTGGATAAAAACCCACACAAGGTATGAATAATAAATTATAACTTTGTTTGAAAAAATCCAACAGATCTGGCATCGTTTGCCACACTTGAAGGCTGTGGTGCTGTATAAGGACTCCATTGCAGAGAGACATCCGAATTTGTACACGGTGAGCGAATACTAGAACAGAGGCATAACCAAATAATTCATGGGGTTATACCCATGTATTACCAGTCATTACATGGGGTATTATTTATTTGATAAATTTCTACTGTGAGGATCTACCATTTAGAATGCACTGCTGTGTTCCAGCAAATGTGTTCAAAAGCTTCATCAGCTTTTTCTGTTTAATTTACCTTTGATTCTTCACATTTTAAAAAAGAGCTACCTTGCTTAACTGTCTGTCTTGTCTTCCTGATCTTTCACTTGACTGGGTTATTAAAACACCTGTACGTTTTAGGTTGGAATGTGTACTCTCAAATGGTTGAAAATAAAAGTTGCCCCCTGGTGCCTGTGAATTTGGTAATTTTTTTTTAAATCCAGTATTTTAACAGGACTACAGATTATCAGATTTTAGGCTGAAAAGCTTCAACTGTGGAAAAAATACACTGAAGAGAAATATAATGTATTCAGTATATAAAAATATAATGAACAGTGAACAGCATAAAAATATTTTAAAATACTGGAAATGTTGATAATCTGATAAGAAAAAAAGTTTTCTGTGCTTATTTTTCATATCATACATATAACTTAATAGCAAACTCATACTGTTCCGATACTGTACATATTGATATAGATCATGCCTTGCATCTTGTACAATAAAAATTTTAATACGAAGATGATCTTACTATTTAAAAAGATTAAGTGCTAGCATTTAATTCTTGAACAACTTGCAGTTACTGAAATCTTAATGTCTTGAGAATTGCTACATTTTTAAGCTCTGGTTCAGGGTTCAGGTGTCACGTTGGACATTTTCTCAGAGGAGCAGGGTAGCTATGAGCGTCTGGCAGTTGCCATAGTTTGTTATCTAAAGAAATATTAGACATCGGATCACCAAAGGCAGAAATGAATGTTGGTGAGGTGTTGTGTAGAGCAAACCTCCGGCCCACATGGTGTTTGATAAAAGGGATTTGTGCCGTGTAATGCGTGGCTGCAGGGGCAGAGCTGGCTGAGCAGTGCACGTTTCCAGAAGGCAAATGCAAAGTCAGGAGTGTGGTGTGACTGTTTCTGTACCTTCCACACTCGCTGGAAGGCCAACACCATCTGTTGCAGGTGCTGTTCAGTAAACAAAGCCTGGGCAACAGATTCTCAGTGATCAGTGCATTCCACTGTGTGAATACAGTAAGGTCAGGAAAACAGGAACGGCTGCTTAGTGATGTACAAACAGTTACAGCCTTGACACCACCAGGCTTTCCAGGAGCTTGTGAAACTGATGCAGTCACATTCTGTGGGAAGAGATAGAATGTGACGAATCCTCTACTTGCTACAGAGCTGTGCAGTGCCTCTCTTTTCAGAGGTGTGGTTTGTTGGAAGTATAAAACTGATGAATAATCCTTAGGACAGCCTTGCCACCCAAGAAAAGGAAGTTAAGGTGCCCCAGAGGCTGACTATTGTAATCTTAGTAGCCCAGTGGCAATGCCAGAGGTCTGAAAGAAGCAGTGAACTAGCCTCAAGCAGAGACTCTTCTTTTTTACCTCTGTCTTTCTCATCATGCCCATTACTGCTTTGTGGCCCCAAGAAATCACTGAAAAATGAAGGTGCTGCACCTTGCTTTTAAACAACACACTTCTGTAGCACAATATGAATCACATGATTGCAATGGGAAACTGAGAGTTTGGTTATCAATTTTCTTCCAAATACCATTGAAATCTGTGGTACTTGGCAGCATATCAGGGGGGTGCAACAGAAGTATCTGGGAGCAACCAACATAATACAGAGGATCAGGTTCAGGGTTTTTCTAGGCCAGTTTGTGTGGCACAAAAGTCCAGTGTCATAAAAGTTTTATCTCACTCTAGAATGAGCCAAATTTGAATGAAAGTTGTGACCAGCATCATATGCTGTTTCCTATAAAACAGCAAACAAATTATTTGAGCAAACATCCACACATCTAGATAATGATGCTTTTGCAAAGAAGCTTTCATTCAATTGCTTTATAGTTATATTTACGTAGTGTACAATGAATTATAGATGAGCTGTCACAAGTCTACTCTTAAAAATGATGCATCTAGATTCCTTTAAATAGACACAAAATCATTCTTACAGTGTGAGATAGTAACAGAATTTTAGCCTCCATGACTTACCCATAGTATCCACGTTGGAGGAGGAACAGTATTACTATTCCCTTCTTAGACACTGAAAAGACTGATGGCAGCACTATTTTGGATAGTCTGTTTGCTATTCACACGTTAAGCTCTAAGATAGACTTACCATATTTCTTACATAGCCAGGGGCTGGGGAAACTTGCCTTGGATAGATGTTCAGAACAAGGCACTGAAATGTTCTAACATTTTTGAGACAGGAAAGATGCAGTACTGAGTCAGTTAGTAAGAAGCCATTTGCTATCCTGTGTTTTCTGTTCCATGTTCTAGATGGAAGAGTTTCTGGAGCTGGGAGGTGACGTCTCTGACAGTACTTTGGATGACATTATTAACTCCCAAAAGCCAAATCAGTGCTGTGTTCTGATATACACCTCTGGAACAACTGGGAAGCCAAAAGGAGCCATGCTGAGTCATGACAACGTGGGTACTTTAGGCTCTTCCTGTAGCAGAGAAACAGCAAAGTGTGAGGATATTTATTCCTGTGGTTTGAAAGGGCTGGTACATCCTCGAGCCCTGAAATGCTTTTGCTTTTACAGCATGGATAGTGTGCTGCAAAGCAATGTCCAAAGTGCAGTCAGCTGCTTCTGGTAAAGTACAAGCAGAGTAAAGAATGAAACTCCTTTCAAACAGCACTTCACAAAGTTGAACAGTTCTTTATGAACATGAAATTTTTATTCACTGTGTTTCTTGTGAGATTTAATGCATGTATTCATAAATATCATTCAAAGACTGCCATAAAGTCTTGCAAGTGATGTCATAGGTCACTGTAAAATGAACAAATCATATACATCAGCCAGCTGCTATCAAAACAGCCTGATGGACTCCCTTTGCAGATTTGATTAAAACTAGGGGTGGATGTGTGGGTTTTTTACTGGACTTGTGTGCAGGTTTCTACATCTGTCACTGGAGGATGATACAGCTCCAGTGCTCAATGCTGGTACTTACAGTAACCCTACCTGCATTGCTGCAAACAAAAAAATTCTGGTTATAGAGAAGAGCAAAGTTGTTTGCTAAAAGGACTTCCCAAGAGGTTTGCTAGGAAAGATACGTGGTTGGTGGCTGAGCAGGAGTGGAAGGTGGTAGGGAGCCTTTCTGAAAACATCGAGAATCTGTGAAAGGGATGGTCTAAGTTGAGGCCTCACCCCTTAAAGTAAAGCAGAAATTATTGCAGACATGCACACTGTGAACAGCTAACGAGTTGTTCTCGTTAATCAAAAGGCCAGCTTGATAGTTGCTTTATAGTAGAAGTTTATTCTTTGGCAAAGTCCATTTCAGTTCATGGGCAAGAGCCCGAGAACTACAGCAGAAATCTTGTTTACAAAGCATCAATAGCAGTAGCATAGTAGCAGAAGATAGCAGCAGCAGCGACAGCAGCAGCATAGGATGGCAATGGCTAGCAGCTTAGGCCCCAAAACAGACACCTTTTATTTCTAAATTACCCAATGAGAAAGTAACACGATTTACAGATCACCTATTCTAACCTATTGAAGCTGAAATTCAGTTTACACTGGTGGTTGTAACTTTTACATAAGATTTACACAAGTAACTTTATCTGTACGCAAGTGACTTTATCTTGTTTTTATGTTGGAATGGTAAACTATAGTAACTTGTTTTTTGGTTTTGTCTAGGGGAAACCTAGCTTTGCAAAAGGCAAGATTAATTTGCTTTTTACTAAGTCTAAGAACTTCTGAGACTGCTTTAACACAGCATTTTCATATGCTTAAGGCACTTGAAATATATTTCTACTTATTTAACTACAGCTTACAGTCTTAATTCAGCTTATGTGACTCTGCATGCTTTGTCCCTTGCATATGTCAGGGGCATTCATTCCAACAAACAGCAATTCACCCAAATGTAGGGAATTAGTGCAGTGGTACCTGGAAGCAGAACATAATGAACTTGGGAGACAAAAAGACTGATCTGATGTGCAAAGCTATGCTCTTCTATCTCAAAGGAGTCTGGTGTCATTTCCATGCCAGCTGCCAAACTATTCTTGGCTGCTGATCACAAACAGGCTATTTTTATGTTGACAAACAGTGGAAAGCATGCCATGCCTGTAGCTCTGCTGCTGCCTTCTTTAGTCAAAGATGTTTGCCACTGTTCATGTGCAAAACCAGAACTGAATCAGTCCTGTATGACCCACACAGATGTGCTGTGAGTGTGCCTGTGTGCTGTGAGGCCTGGATTACAAGCAATGAGTACAGACACATCTTAAACACATCCCATTCTTCCTACTGTGTCAGTCTCCCATAGCCACTTGTCCAATGCTGCCGCCTAAACTTGGAGTGGCCTGGCCTGGCAGCACGTTGCTCCTTAAAACTCTCTCTCTCAAATCTCTGTTTCCCTAGGCCAAGCCTACACTTGTACCTTCTAATTTATTACAAAGGAGCTGGCAGGAACATACTGTGATAGCAGGAATACACGTGATTTGTGTCCGTGCTCTGCCACCTTGAATACTCTCATTTCTGTGTCCTGCACTACCCAGTTTAGATTACAGACTCCTCTGAGAAAGAGCTGTTTCTTTTTGTTGCTTGGGGGTTTTTCTGGGGGGGTGTTGTTTGTTTTGGTTTTTATTTTTGTGCACATGTATCTTTTCCATTGCCTCTCACACCATCACATATATTATGGGTCTTCCATATGCTGTGTTCTGATAATGAAGTTATGCATATTTAACATCCTTGAACTGCATCTTCTGAGGTGTAAAGTGGGAAATGGGAAGAAGGAGGGGAGGACATCATCCAGCTTCACTGGGAAGTCAAGCAACACAACTTCAAAACTATTCATGTATGTGCTGCCTCTCATGTGTGTGTATGTGTGTCACTTGGGAACCACTGCAGCGAGTATCCCAGAGGCTTCCAGAGGAGCAGAGTGCAGCTTGTATCTTCCTCCTTAGTGCTTAGCCAGGGGATGATCAGTACAAGGCAATGAGCTTGTGGCTGATAATAAATTGTCCTTTGAGCTCACTGATGGCTAAATATTTATTGTTCTTTTTCTAACTTGTAGATACAGCACTGATGGAAGGTGCCAGTTTAATAGAAAGCGTGCAGAGCAGGAGAGTGGCAAAGGAAGGGACAGATCAATTTGTTTCTCGTCCATCCAGCCCATGGCTGCCCAGCTCAGTGTGTCACTAGGGCATGGGGAGCTGCTAGCGTTCATAGCCCAGTCAGGCAGCACAAATGCTGTATTTACTTATGTTATCTGCACTTCTGTATTGCTGCAAAGGTCAGCTGGCTTTTGGCAGAGTGTCCCCAGGGAACTGACAGTCTGGTGTGTTGTCAATATTGCAATGTCTTCAGCAATTTCTGTGAGCACAGATTTTTCCCAGCTCCATTAGCACAGCAAGAGGATCCTTAGTTTGTGCTAAGAGGAAAAAAGGAAAAAAACCAAACCAAAATCCCCACCATACCTAATGTGTTTTATTATTTATTCAAACAGATAACTTGGACATCAGCACATTGCAGCAGAGCAGGAGATATGCAGCCTGCAGAGGTCCAACAGGAGTCTATAGTCAGCTATCTCCCACTCAGCCACATAGCAGCACAGATCTATGACCTGTGGACTGGAATCAAATGGGGAGAGCAAGTTTACTTTGCTGAGCCAGATGCTCTAAAGGTACCTTGTCTTGCTTTACATCTAATTAAGATTGCACTTCTTTCTCTTAGAAAACATCCCAAGGAAAGAGTATATTTGAAAAAATGTAAAGGATGAAGATTGACAGTCCATTATTGTAAGTGTTATGGAAAAATAAAGTTCATTATATTTGTGATCCAGTGCTCTAGATTCCAATTAAAATATATAATTCATATCCATAAGATTCTTTTAAGGCAGAAGAAGTATAAGCAGCATATTTTGGAGGAGAGGGAGGCAGGAGGAACTCAACCATGTGTGTTTTTCCTCTTTGTGTATGTATCTCCCCCGAAGTGTCAGACCTGACACATTAGTGCATATGGCTGACTGAAGTGGGCTCAGCAGCCCTTCTGTATATCCTACATATTTAGTGCTGTTCTATATCACTAAATATGCAGGCTTTACTTCACCAAACCTCTTTATCTCTGCTCTACCTTTTCTTGAAATTATTTAATGATTGTAACAGGGCAGTTTGATCAACACACTGAAAGAAGTGCAGCCAACATCTCACATGGGAGTTCCCCGAGTTTGGGAGAAAATCATGGAGAAATTAAAGGATGCTTCTGCTCAGTCAGGATTTATGAAGAAGAAAATGCTGTCGTGGGCTATGTCACTTAGCTTAGAGAGGAACCTGAATGGCTCAAGCAGGTATGTAGTGCAATGAGTGAGATTTCCAGCAAACTGAAAGTAGTAATTTGCTTTTAATGAACTATGAAGCCTCAGTGAGACTCTCTGTATAAGTGGGTAAAATTTGGCTTGGCAACACAGCAAATATAGTGCAAAGGGGATGGTGTAGTTATCAATTATTATTGATGTCAGTTATTTCACAATGAAGTGTAAAAATTTCTTTTGCAGAATGATATTCCAAAAGATCATTCCATGATATTGCTTTGCTTGTCTGATCATTCAGCTTGTCAGACAGATCTTGCAAATTTCAGATTTCAATGATGTAGGTTCTCAGAGACACATTTAACTGATAAAAAATCAGGAATCCAAGAGCTGTGTTGTATACAATATGTTTTTATAGATTCTTTATGTATTTGTTGAATTCAGATACCTCAAGAGTTGGAGATAGGAAAGCTGCAGAAATGAAAGACACTGAATAAATGAAAAAAGGATGACTGTGTCAGCTTACTTATGTTCAAACTTCTGTCAACACCCAAAACCAAATGACAAATACATCTCTAAGCAAAATCTGTGCCTGATTTTGTTTTGAAAATTTCCTAGGTCGCTCTGACTTACTTGTGTGTTTTGTACTCAGCAGTGATCTAAAGCAGCTCTGGACAAGATTAGCAGACTACTTAGTGCTTGCAAAAATCCGCAATGCACTGGGGTTTTCTTCCTGTCAGAAGCACTTTTGTGGTGCTGCTCCTCTCAATACAGAAACACTGTACTTCTTCTTGGGTCTGAACATCACCCTGTATGAGGCCTATGGGATGAGTGAGACCACAGGCCCACATTGCCTGTCTGGGCCTTATATTTACAGGCAGCACAGGTAATTTTGCCCTTTTTTATTGCTATTTTTTTAATATGATCCGTTGCATTTTATCTATGAAAATAGTAATTACTAAGGTCAGCAAAGATATTACAGCTTATTTTATTTTCTCTGAGTGCATTGCCACTCTGTTGTGACTTTGGGAGTCAGAATAATTTCCATGTCAGAATTTGAACAGGTTGACTCCATAGCACGCCGTGCCAGGAGCACTGAAACTGAGCTACAGCTTTCTAGGCAAACACAATGACTACATCTGATATATACCCCAGCCCTGGCCCAGGGGAGGAATGCAAGACCTCAAAGACAACGGTGGTTTTATGCCTGAAGATACAGGGGGAAAAAAAGCAACCAGCGCAGGGCAAGACAGACTGCCAGAACGTGCTCAGACACCCTGACAAATCTGCCCTAGTGAGTGAATATTCCATAGCTGTCAGACAGATACAGCACAGTGATATTTGCAGTCACAGATGCATTGATAGCTTCAGGGATTTGGCATGTTGGCCAGCTTATCAGTATTATGTTTGATGTTTTTGTGATCCTTGTGGGGTTTTTCTGCTCTTCTCTGGTAGCTGTGGTAAACCAGCACCTGGATGCAGAGTGAAACTGGTGGACAAAGATACAGAAGGCAATGGAGAAATCTGTTTCTGGGGAAGGACTGTTTTCATGGGTTATTTAAATATGGAAGACAGAACAAAAGAAGCCTTTGATGAGGAGGGGTGGCTGCATTCTGGAGATTTAGGAAAGCTAGACAAGGATGGCTTTCTCTATGTCACTGGAAGAATTAAAGGTAATAGGCAAAATCTTGCTGTCTGTTTATGGTAAATGTTCAGCACTATTCAGTCATCTCTCAGATGTGGTCCATCTAATGAAGTGTCTTTCCTCTAATGCCAGCAGCATTGCCCTAACAGGAAGGTAAAATAAACTTTCCTATGAGAAAACCACACTGTGCTCTGTTTTCAGGGAAGGTTCCCCTCTAGTCTGTAATAGGTAGAGATGATTCTGTTCCTACAGTGAGGCTTTTTATCTCCTGGACCTTTACTCAGTATTAGTTACAATTACAATATAAACTACTAACACAGGTTTTATGTTGGTCTTGTTCGATTTGAATGATACCATTAAGCTGTCCAGTCTCCCTCTGAATCTTGTCAAATTGTGTTAATTGCACATTAGAATGTTTAGACAGTGAGGAGAGGCATCGTCTGTTATACAGACGTTGTTGCTGTAGGTCGGGGTAGGTTCCTCTGGTGCCTTAAGTGAAGTGTTTGCAGAGACCAGAGCTGAAGCTTGAGAGCAGATGGGAAAGCTAAAGCTAAAGCTAAAGCCATGCACTTAGGTGTTATTACAGGACACTGGGGGAAGTCTCATGAGACTGGCACTGGTCACTTGCTGACTTGGAGGCTTTTTTCATGATACGTATTCAGACAGTGGGATTGGTCACAGGCAAGATGTAAGTGAGGAAGATTTAAGAACTGAGTAAGTATCATCTTAGAACATGAGATGAATCACTAGGGATATAACACAGAGGAGTGAATTTGTCACAGGTGGCATCGTGTCCTGCTAGGAATCAGCACTGGAGTTGGTACTATTAATAGCCTGCACCAAATGCAGCCGTCTTGCTTTTAACTTGTTTTCTTGTCTGATTCATTTTCCTTTAGCACAGCAGTAACAACCCCTTGTCTCAATCCATCTGAACATTTGTTTCTCTTATATTGCTTGATTGCTGAATTAATAGCAATTACTCTAAATTACAGGAAAGGTAGACAATCTGGGATAAGATGACCATATGTTCTGTTTCATTGAAGTTTTAAATTCAAGTCCAAATAAGGACAATGAAAAACTAAGGGCCAGAGAGATTGGTAGAGGATCTGAGACAAAGACAGGACTATTGCAAAAGGAGGGTGGAATGGAAGGGAAAGTCAGACCTAGAAAAGTCTGTCTGTGTTATTTGTTGAAGCATGCTCTGAAATGCTGCAAAGACAATTATTTGGGGACAATGAGAGGTCACCCATGTAACAAAAGCAAAGAACTGGAATTTGCTTAGAGAATACTCAAGTTTGTAATAATTTCATTGAATATATGTATTACACTTCAGAACAAATGTTGCTTTTATGGAGGCTTCCTGCAGTGGTGACTTACTTTTGTCTGACCCCTCTTGGTGGATTTAAGAATTGGTTTTACTCATGATGTGAACAATGAACCTGCTTTTTGGCGAGATAGCAATAATAGAATAGAGAGTGAATCCTTCGCTAATTTGGAGGAGATGATCTCTCACAGAAAAATTCCAGTTATGTAACAGTCCTTGAGATTAACCTGTTACTGGATTATGTAAAAAAATACCTGGAGCAGATATACTGAGGGAGATCTGAGAACTTGAGCACGTTTGAAAGATAGCAGCATTTTTACTTTGAAGATAATTAATAGGATTTGTGGTCTTTGGAAAATATTACCGTGGAAAAAAGATCTCTTATTTTTTATGTCAGAATAAGAAGAGCAGGTTGAGCCAGACATTAACCTGATCTTTGGAATTTATTTGAATTCAACTAATAGCCTTTCTTTTTTTGCCTAGATTTGATTATTACAGCTGGAGGTGAAAACGTGCCTCCAGTTCCAATCGAAGATGCTGTTAAAAAAGAACTCCCAATTGTTAGTAATGCTATGGTGATTGGAGATAAAAAGAAGTTTTTGTCAATGTTCCTGACCCTAAAGGTAAACCAGTTTTAATATTGCCTTCAGTGAAGTTATACACGTGCACCTAAAAAAAGAGTAATAATTTTGAACGATTTATAAAAAGACCTAAAATTAGATAGGAGGATGTTTTGTTAGCAGGGGGAAAAAAGTGTGTAGCAACTACAGACCAAATCCTGCTGGGTCTAAACTTAGGGTTACCTGAGCTGCTAAACATCCGTATATTTACTGCTGTTTCTCCTACATATACAGTAAGAGCTATTTTCTATTTTAATGCAAATTTTTGTATAAGAAATGCTGGAAGATTGGGAAGTCTCTGTAGCAGAACACAACAAAAGCTTTTATGCTTACAGATGAGCAAAGCCAACAAATGTTTCTGTTGTGGGCAAACCCAGAAACTTTCGAACAGAAACATTTCTTTACAATTTGTTATTTTTATAACACAAGAAGGATGACTGTGGAACAAAATAATTAATAGCCTTGCTGTGGTATAAGCTTCAATTGGGAAATCACTGTTTTCCTAAAACATTTGCTCTTCAGTTCTGTGTACATACCTAGAGAATGCCACTTTAGGTCTTTTCAGGTTGTTTACCTCTATGACTGATTCTCCCTATCTTCAGGTACAATAGAAATACTAATCTAAGAAGTCTAAGGAAGACTTCTATCTCCAGCTGTTTACATTACACCATAGCAATTCCACTGAATGATGAGCTAAATGTTTCCCTGTAACAATGGAGTCATTTGGAAAATATGGCAGAAATTCAGGGTCAGAGATGGACTCTATTGCGTAATTCATTCACACGTTTTAAGTCTGTTCAGGACATCTGCATATAAGCTGAAAATATTTGCATTTGGTAGCCAAGTGGAAAGAAAAGCCCTTCATGGTCTGTAGGTGTTTCTGCTTTTTAAGGCTTACAGAATGTTTGCGTGTTTATCCTGAGCCTTCTTATTAAGGGGGAGGGCCTGGTCAGAGAACCCGTTAATGCCTTTTAGGACTGAGCATTTGATGATTCACTTCATTTGATATTTTAGAGTGTGCTGGACCCAGATACATCTGATCCCACTGACATTCTCACAGAGCAAGCTAGAGACTTCTGCCAGAGGAGTGGCAGTAAAGCCACGAAAGTGTCCGAGATTGTAGCTGCGAGAGACGAGGCGATCTACAGGGCAATCCAGGAGGGAATCAACAGAGTCAACAGCAATGCCACCAACAGGGTCCATTGCATTCAAAAATGGATAGTCCTGCCAAGAGATTTTTCCATTTCTGGAGGAGAACTAGGTAAGACTTACTGATTTATCTTGAGGTACACAAAGTTAAGAGGCTGCTGATCGAAGAATATTCAGTACAGGGAAAGGAAAAATGGTTGTGCGGTGTGTGGTAATGAATGAAAAAATGGGAGTTTTAGCTGTGCACACATCTATGAATCTGTGCTCATTTGCAAGTAGAGCTCATAAATTTCAGATTGCTTTGGGTAATTAATAAATTAACTTTGGTTAATTCCTTATGCATTATACATGGAAGTATTAATTACTTCCAGTAATAATACTGAAAGTTTCTCTTTTAAAAAAAAAACAGAAGCAGCAAGATAGTGAAAGCCTGGTAATGAAGCACAAAGCACATTACCAGGCTCTTTGAATAAAGTGGGAATTGTTTAAAAGCTTTCAAAAACATATACTTTTATGAAAAAAGCCAGTTACCACCCTCTTATGTGCAGCTCCCTTTGAAGTCCTCATGCTTATGTGGAGGCAACCTCACATACCACGCTTGCTTCTCACTTCTAGCATTTATCTGTACTTAGAGTGGGGCATGTCCCTCCCAACGGGCTCCTCAGTAAAAAACTTAGGCACCAAAGCTCAAACTGAGTAGGAATTTTTGTTCCTGTTTCTGGAATTGACTCTCCCTCTTTTAAGGTCCCACAATGAAGCTGAAGCGGCTCTCCGTGCTCGAGAAATACCGAAATGAAGTAGACTCCTTCTATAAAGAATAAGAAGTGTTTCCTCCAAGCATTAAGAAAGATCTGTAAGCAAAAGGAAGTGCTTTCTAATCAAAAGCATTAATGAAGATTTATGCTTTGAGTCTGTAGTCTATTGAACCAAACCACTAGAAAGCTGCTGTCAATTTAGCTGTTCCTGATACTCACCTGACCATTTGTCCTCTTTTTACAGAAGCATCTCCAGTATGTCCATTCTCTAATGCTGCTTTTACTTTAGGACCTAAATGACTAAAAAATCCTTCTGTGCTGTATAAAGCAGATATAACTAACTCCTCTAGACTGAAGCATAAAATTTTTATACAGTGCTCTTCCATTTTTTTTCTTTTGTTCTACAGGATGTTTCCTGTAGCTCATGATGTGTTTTGGTAGATAGCAGTACTGCTTTATGAACTGCCATACCACTCCAGTGATAATTATTTAAAAAAAAAAAAAAAAAAAAGGCTGGGATTTTTTTCCACTCCCAGAGAACAACTTTCTTATTCACTAACATATTTCAGAACCTGAAGATACTCCTCTTCTATTTCTGTAGTGCCTAGAATTCAGACTTCTGTGAAAACAGCAGTTCATTTCCTAAGTCCGTGTTGGAATAAGCATTACCAATTCTCCTAGAAACAAATAATCAGAAAAAACAGGGGAATAGCTCCCTAAGACTGAAAGACACAAAGCAGTAATCACAGGAGCTCTAACATTAAAATGCTATTTACAGAAACTTCTTTTAAATGGTTTACAATGCTTTCTTTGAGCAGTGTTTGTCAGCGTGTATCTGCATGTGTCAGTATTCACACTGCACTAATTCTGACAAATGTGGGCTGCATTTCTTCCTACCCATATGCAAAATAAATCACATTATGTGAAGGAAATGCTTGGCACAAAGGTGTCTAAAGGGTGTGCTGTAAGTGATCTTTGGCAGACAGCTCCAGTAGCTCACATAGGCAGGCAGGCCACAGCCACTGGTATGGAGACAAAAGAAATGATGCAGAACAGGGTAAGGTTTCCGTGAAAGTTCCATTACCAGTCTCACACATCTTACAGACTTAAAATTTGTTGCAAGTACCAATAATCAGCTCAACACATAAGACAAAGCAGCAGCCTAGGATTATAAAAACAAAACAAGCAATAGGACTTTGAAAAGTTTATTCTTCCCCATTTTGTGCGCAATTTTAATTCAGAATTTCTTTAACAATATTAATCTGAAGGAAACAAGGAAGCAGCAGCTTGTAAAACACGGAAAGAAATGTTGCCCTATTCACCAGAAGCAGAGTGTGGGAGGAATAAACTCCTCCAGCATGTTGTTAGACTGTATAAAAAAGCTGGGATGCTTACTTTAGAGTGACACGAGAAGTTGTTACTCCAAAGTTGTTTTACTTCTGAGACAACCAACCCAAAATGGTCTTCATAGATATTACTCCACTTAGTTACTTTCTATGAATAGAATTAAGCTGTAAGAAGCCTGCTTCTGGCAGCAGGGATAATCCTGTGCTATACTAACAAGTTTGAAAATACAGATTTTCTTGTCGGGTGCAGGAATGGAAGCAATACCTTGATACCTACAGATCAGAACAACTCGAGTGATGATCTGCACCTGATGGGGAGGGGAGGACAAAGAGCTGCTTTTGCACCCATTAAGCTTAGTAAGCAAGGAAAAAATAGATTCAGATCCCCTTGAATAGGGATGAAATGTATTTCTGGAACATAGGCACCAGAGCCAAACCACTGATCTGTCTTAATCCATTTAGGACTAGTCCCTTACATTCAGAGTTTCGAGAATAAAATTACTAGTCAATACAGGAAGACACACTGAACAGACTGTGCAGAAAACTACAACACAAAAAGCACTCTAGCAGAAGTCATGAAATATTTAGTATAAATTTGCAAAGTTAACACCTTCCCCTCACAATATACGGCGGAAGTAATTTTGTATAGTCTGCCCTCATTAGAACTCTGTTGTATAAAGTGTGTTTCAGAGAGGAAAACTGGTAAGAATTATTTTGGTATATAGATTTGAAAAATAACTTTGCTTCAGTATTAATTCTTATCCCTTGTTAATGGTTGTAGGTTTTTTTAAAATACAGAAATAGATTAAATCTCTAGAATTTTGTATTTCTTAATTCATGCCTTTGGTGGGCAGGGCTGTATTTCATGAATCACCAGAGTATCTAACGTGGTTTTCTCACTGCTTCTAACACGAAATTGCTATTTTAAGTTATTTTATACCCGTCTCTGTTTATGAAGATCATCTTGTGCTACTCTTAGGCTGAAAACCTATCTTTTCAATTTCAGCAAGATCAATAAAGTAGGTTTTAAACATTAAGGTGCTTTTATATTTCACTAATTCTGTTACTGGTTTGTTTGCATAATTTTTCTACGTGGAAAGTAAAACCCTCTAATTGAAATGGAAAAGATTACACAGTTACAGTGCCAATAAAAGAATTCACTTACATAAAAATGTTCACCAGGTAGAAAAAAAATAAATAAGACAAAGCACTTGGAAAAGTCCACCGAAAGCAGGCACAAGCATCATTTGTAGCCATTTGGACTAGATTTATTAATGGAGAGGCCTCAGCTAAAAAGTTTGCTCTCAAGAGACAAGCAAACTATATGCATGTAGATATCAGGTTACATATATTGAACTCTGTGTGACATGTCCTTCCAGAGTTATCAGCAGCAGTAGGAGGGGAGTTTAGTCTTTGTCCCGTACTCGGCGGCAGATCTCATCTGTGAATTCCGAACACTTGGCATTGCCTCCCAAGTCTTTTGTCAAGACCTGAAAGAAAGAAAAAATAATGTTACCAAATTGAATTATGGGGCCGGTCTTGTCTCTGAGCAGTTCTAGATGTTCTCGTGGTATGTTGTGTATGGATAGTAAATAAGGTGAGCAGGAATACATCAAGTTTGAATTCTGCATCCTATAGAGACTTCATCAATAAGGCTGTGCAGGTAGAGAAGACCTGAGGATACAGGAAGTACTTCTAATGTTATCAGATTTGAACATGATTTTAACATGATTTTATCTTAACTACAGGAAGAAAGTGTGTGTGGTCAAAGCTCTACAAAGTCCTTCAATGGTGTAATGAATGGTGAAGTATTTACAACTTCAGTAAGAAGCTTGTCCTTTGGAAGTAAAATTCATATTTGAAGGCTCAGCAGAAGGACAACTGATTGAGTCATTCAGAAAGATTGGGGTTTTTTTTAAGGAAACCCACACAGAACAAGCACACATAACTCTTGAATGAATGTTAACAATTCCCAGTTTGTTTAGTTCATTTAAGAGATAAAAAATGCAGAGTTAAAAATCTCTCTAATCAAGTACAACTCCTGTCTGGCATCATGAAGACAGTAAAATAAAAATTAGAAAGTTGGCAACATTGCTTGTCCAACCTCTCTAGATTAAAGCACTCTAGGAGATAATTAAATCAGTAGCTCCCCCCCCTACATGGCACACACAGAGATACTAATTAACTGGTTGAGGGGAAGGGAGGAATAGCAAGCAAGAGAAGCGATCAAGGTTACTATTTTAGGATCTTGTAATTTAAATTGCATTATGAGATTTTTTCAATTAAAAAGATTCTCTCCATTGCGAGCATATAACATGATAAGTAACCAGTAAACAAGTAGCTGTGTCACAAAACTGGCACTGCTATCTTCCATGGAATTACTGACCTGCAGTAATGGATGGAGGATTTCATTTCCAGAGCAGTAAATGGGAACTTTACTGGAGCACCTCTTTATTCAGTTGTAAGTTTAGATTTTTTTTTTAACTGGCTCCTACACACAACAAGATAGCTGCAAACTTACAAAATGATGACAACTTTTGGTTTCAGCATTCTTGTTACTTTTAATTACAAAGCAGCTTCTCATGGTCCTGCCTAAGATAAGTGAAACAGCATGACTAGCTGCAAATCCTCTTTAACTGCAATCCTCAGGATCTTTCCAACTATGTTTTCAAGAGATGGACATCAATGTAGAGGGGTGAACCAATAATGGTAAGACCACAAATTTGTCAAATTTCAGAGCATAAGCCGCCCTCCCCCCAGTATCCCATTTGAGTCATGAATCTGAAGACACTCACTTCCAAAAGGAAATAGAAGAAGTTAATACTGTATAAAAACTGTTCTTTTGTAGTCAAAAATGAGTGAAAGCAGTTAAGAATTAAAAAAGAAGATAATGGAGCTGAAAAAACAGAAACAGAAGTATTACAATCAGGACTGAAATGCTATAAGCAAAGTGGATGATTTAGCTTGTGAAAAGCAAATGAGCGTCCTTCACTTCAGGATCCAGATTTTAATATATATGCTTTGTATGTTTTATAAACTTCATAAGTGAAATGCTAGTAGTTACTTAAAACTCTCATTCCCTTCCTGAAAAACAGCCATCCAGTTCACTATTTTGGACTTCATAAAGCCGTGGAAATGTAAGATGAGCATTGCTGAGACAAAAAGAATGCTACAGCCTGTCCCCTTATTACTGAGCTGGGCAGATTTAATATCATCAAAGATAATATAATTACTATCAGAGAAGGCCAGTGACACTGCTCATGCAACAGGCCAGCTCAGCAGGCCATCCTGGTCTGAATCTTCCAAGTTAATTCTTGCTTTGATACAATGTGATTTTAATTCACTGCATTTCTTTGCCCACCCTCACGTTACCTTTCCATCTTTAATTGTATCGAAGCAAGCTGACTCAATTTTGGTGGCATGTTTGTGTAGTCCCATGTGGCGCAGCATCATCACAGCACTCAGGAGGAGGGCAGTTGGATTTGCCATGTCTTTTCCTGCAATGTCTGGTGCTGTTCCATGAACCTGGAAATGAGAATAAACCCATCTGTTATATCATTAGGTTGATTAAAATGTCCTAGGCAGTTCAAGTGTGTGCAAGCAATCAGCCATAGGTCTTCATGCAGCAGCACGTTAAAATGGGACTTATTTGCTGTCATACAGTCAGTGGGAAGGAGATACCAAGGACCAAAACAATTCAGTTCAAAGACATCAGAAAGGGAAAACTAGGTCACTTAATATATTTAAATTGTGCCCCTCAAGTTCTATATCATAGGGAGGATTTATGTTATGAAAAAGTGGGAAGATAAAGTATCTGTCAAAAAAAGGACATGTGAAAAACCTACGTGTAATATTTACTTTAACCAATGTCCCAGGCTAAAGCTTGAGCATCCTCCCAGTAAAAACGAGTTCTAGAAAGAACTTTGTTAGATAAATGTCAGCCACATTGTATGGCATGGAAAAGTTTTAGATTCCCAAGTTGAGACAAAGTTATTACTGCTCTGCCTTGTGTAACAAGACTTACCGATTCAAAAATAGCCACTCCATTGGCACCAATGTTTCCACTGGGTGTTACTCCGAGACCCCCGATGAGTCCAGCACACAAATCACTGAAAAAAACCCAACCACCAAATTAAAAAACCCACAAGTTTTTTCATATACAGTTGCCTCTCTGCAAGGTATTAAAATATTTTTGTTTAATTTATACACCCGCACAGTCTGAGAATAATATAGAGAACGAACAGATGCTGTTAGCCACCTGTACCCCATCAGAACACTGGAAAATTCTTACAACTACTAGCAGAAGACAATGTAATAAAGGAAAATTAAAAGGAAATTCCAAATACTAGAATAAACCTGATAAGACACAGGCACAATGAGAAGTACTAGAAGCACAGAATATGTGTAGAAGTCTCAAAAACTAATTGTTATGTACAGTTTTCTGTAACTGTACAAAAATCTTACTTCCTCTGAAGGGGTCCAGAATTACTTTTCATATGTAAAGTCCTTCTAAAAAAATATGGAAGAATTTTGCTCAGGTAGGTGAGTTACTGGTGGTTTTGTAGTGTATTGTGTCCAGCTTAAGGAACATTTTCCAAGTGACACCAGACTAGATTTTTCCCCCTCTCTTTACTCAACAGCCTGCAGGTCACAAATCTGACATTAGCAGATCATCAGATATCAGCAATCTGCATTTGGTTTCCACCAAAATTACCATGGGGAAGGACAAACCAACTGGGCCTATTGTCATCATATTGTCCCCTCAGAGCTGAACACATTGATGAACAAAGCTGGTATATTCAAAACTCTGGTATTTTCACATCCATACATAATTACTGCCTACAACTTAGCTCATACTAAGATAAATTAATCCTTATCTTAGGACTAACAACAAGAAAGGTTTGGATGACTTTGCAGAATAATATTTTAAGTTAAAATAAACCAATTATCTTAAGTTGCATAGAGCCTGGAGAAAAACTGCATACAGTCTGCATTTGTCACTGTAAGTATTTAATGCTTAGAGAGAAGAGATTGTCTTCTGCCTACCCAGACCCATTCAGTCTAAGGAACCTGCTTGGTATTTTGTTCATACTTTTAGAGCAGCAGGTGAGACCTCACCCAGTGGTGACAGTGCCCTCTTCAAGAACAGACTCAAATTTATTGAAAAGTTTTAGAATAATGAATTTTTTTACAGAATTTCTATGGGAACTTTAAAATGGGTGATAATGAACTCGGTGAAATGGTATTGATGATGAGACTCCTCTGACTTGATCTCTTTTAGTTAACAGTAAGAGCTGCTGTGAGGGCCCTGTTCACTCCTTTACCAATTCTTAAAGCAAGAAACATTACTTAGAATCTGATTTTTCTTTGAGTGGACAGACAGCCTGATCACAGAGAGAGTGCTGTTTTAAAAGAAGCATAAGAACCATTTCTTCTTATACATAAGTTACCTTTAAATTTATTATCTGTACAAAAACAGGAGATGGATTCTAAGAAGTAAATAGTCAAACATTTAAATAAAAATTCTGATTCAGGCTCTTTTTTCAATCTCTCCTTAGAGGTGTGAGGAGAAACTACGTTACATTTTACACTTAGGAGTTCAGATGAAAACACTTCATTTTACAAGTGTTTAATAGAATTTACACTCTACCTAATAATTTTACAGAATGGAAAATGCATGTTGATGAGTTTTGCCTTCAAGACACAAAGTACTTCTAGTATTAATGTTACTCAAATATCAAATTTAATTTGAAGGTAAGGAAAAGTAATACATAAACCAAGAGCTAGCGAAATATTAAGAGGCCACATATTTAGCTCTTCAGTGACTGTGCAGACTCATTTAACTGGGTGATGAGCTCCCTGTGTACATCAGGGTCCCACAGTCACCCTACACAATCTATTTTAGTGCTGAGGATGAGAAAGTTTTCCCCTAATATCTAACCAGGCATTCATTCTCTATTACAATGTAAGCCATTCTATTCTTCACACATTTGGAGAAGTTTCTCTTCTGCCCCATCTGAACAATATTCATAGGCTCCATAAGCAGAAACAGATTTTTTAAAATAATAAGTACATTGTCATAATATAGCCCCTCCAATCAATGTATTAATAATTTAAGGTTAATAATCCCATTCTTTCTGCCTAGTTTGTGTCACCCATCTGGCTTGCATATGACCTCAGTGACTGCTGGCAAAGTATCAGTATTTCACGTGCTGGG
Organism: Platysteira castanea; assembly: GCA_013397175.1. NCBI lineage: Eukaryota > Metazoa > Chordata > Aves > Passeriformes > Platysteira > Platysteira castanea. The sequence continues at coordinate 221,165 of VYXC01001139.1, read as the reverse complement.
AGGTTAAATGAAAATCTCCATACCTGAGGATGTCCCCGTACAAGTTTGGCATAACAAGCACATCAAATTGAGATGGATCTTGAACCATCTAGAAGGAAGTATATTTTCATTAAGGTTAAGAATTTAAACTAAAAAAAACAATCACAATTAAAACATATAAATACTCACATTCAGACATACAGTATCCAGATACATTTCATTAAATTTAATATCTTTACAGTTTTCTGCTGCCTCCCTGCATTTTCTCAAGAAAAGCCCATCAGACATTCTCCTGCAATTAGACAAGCAAGAGAATATTGCAGTTATTGTAAGGAAGCAGTACTGAAGATAAAACTGCATGCAACAGAGGTTTAATTAGAGTTCAGAAACTTAATTTGTGACCATTTATCAGTCCTAAAATACTTTTGTATCAGTGGTTTAACAGGCCTACAGTAATTCTCAGAATGACTTCTATTCATTTATGAAAGCTTTACTGAATTTGTGAAGGTGGTGTCACATAAGATCACACATGTTATGACTCAGTTCAGTATAAAGTGGCGTGGAAACTGCGAAAGACACCAGCCACTTTCATCCTCAGTTCTAAAATTCACTTTCCTTAATTAAAAGTTTCTAAAATAAGAGCTTTGGAAGGAAGAATTACTACAAACTTGCTAGTAAGAGCATTGGTACATAATTATCTCAGCCCTGTCAATACCAGGTCAGTACTGCCCATTCTACTTAGAAGGCATTTACTTGACTTTTTTCCCATTTTACTGACTCCCAGTGCCATCAACAGAAGTTTCACATTTGAGTAAGACTTAAGAAGTTATTTATAATTAAATGTTTGAGCATTTTGTTTCGTTTTGTTTTTCTCAAAAGAAGTGTCAACGTACATAATATTTGCCTTGTGCACAGCAGTCACGTGGCTTCTCTGATTGTTTCTGGCATATTCAAAAGCAAACTCTGCAATGCGCTTGCTGGCTTCCTCTGTGATCAGCTTGATGCTTTGCACAACCCCATCAACAATCTGAAACACAGGAGTTGCATCAACAGTGTAAGTTTAAGTTCATTCTTCCCATCTGGAACCGAGCAGCAGGATTCTGAGTGAGGTAGAATGCATTTCACAACAGAGGAACTTTTTTATGGGTGCCAAATGTAAAAATCCCACTGAACGCCAGTGAGACGGGCGAAGTTAGCAGAGCTGAAGGAGAAGAGGCAGCAGGAAGGCAGCAGCTGAGGCACCTACCACGTGCTCGATGCCGCTGTACTCGCCCTCGGTGTTCTCGCGGATGGTGACGATGTTCACGTCCGTGTAGGGCGTTTTGTAGCCCTCGATGGACACGCAGGGACGCACGTTGGCGTAAAGGTCAAAGGTTTTACGCAGCAGCAGATTCATCGACGGGTGCCCTGCAGCAATTGGGGTCTTCAAAGGCCCTAGAGAAAAAAAATATACACAAGGATGAACGAGAAAATAAACCCCTCCATGGATCTGAGAGCTGAAACTCTAGGTCAAGTGGGACTCCTACAGAGGATCTCCAAGTTTGTGTCTAACCCTTACACTGGAATGCCATGGGAATTCTCTGTGCTGTCAAGTACTGCCCAGGCACATTAATCAGCTGGTTAAAGGCCAAACTGCGACCCTTACATGGAACAGATTTTACAAAATGTTTTATTAAACACATATAAAGATACTACTCATTACAGGAATATAGTTATTGCATACTATTGTGTATCTTAGAAATGCCTTCTGCTGAGTCCAAAGGTTGGAACGTACTTACCTTCAACTACACAAATTTATGGCTTGGAAATGAAGGACTGTTTCAAGGTTACAACCAACTACCTGACAGGCTATCCCCTATAATTACCCATTTTATTGTGCTACAGATGAAGAACTTTGGCTTTACATCAGACTCATGATAAACACAACACTATTTAATATCTGTGTATTAACCCCTAAAGTACCTTTTAATCCCATTTTGTTTTTATCCATGGATTCTTTGGCTTCTGGAGGTATCATCCACTTCCCTCCTGGTCCTTGGATAGCCGTAACATTCCTCTCTTCCCACTGAATAGGTGCCTAAACACACACACACTCTGTGTTAACTTAAATGTCATGGTTTTGCTTCAAGTTTTAACTTTCTTTTCACAAAAAGGTGTGTAAGGAATTTTGTCCAGGCATTCCTGAACAGTATTTTCTCTGGTGAGTGAGGGTAAGCATGAGATGTTTGAATTAAAGTAATTTTTGAAAAATGTAATTAAGTGAAAATGAAATAGTGTGAGCAGCAAATTATCCTAAACTTGAATACCACAATGCCACCCTAGATGTGTTACACCAAATTTGTTAGCATTGCAACACACGTCCTATTTCTTTCAAGGTTTTAGAGCTGTTGAGTTCCTTGTATACAAGAGACAACATTTTAAAGCTGAATTCATTGAAGACTCGTCATCCCTACTGCCTGGAAGACAGTACATGACAGAGATATGCATCTGTTATTTAACTGAATATCTGCACATGCTCCACAATGCTTTCTGAATTTGCATTCACCACAGCAATCTAAGTGGAGAGTGCTACCCATTCATTTCATCAGGAATGATCATAAGGAAAAAATACAACATAATTAAAGAGAACTTCACGCTTTCAAATCCAAGTTGGATAGTTGTCATAAAAAGGGAATATGCCTGGGTGCTGTTACTAATGTGGAACAATTCAACAGGCGTCTTGCCTGAAGAGCTGTATTTCCTTTCAAGGAAACCTGACAAGTTCTGGTGAAGTTTCTCAGATAGGTAACAGTTTTCACATCACTGAAGTTAACATGTTTGGCAGCACAGCAGTTGGATTGCTAGAATGAGGCAGTCCTTTCACACACACCTTTGACCTGCACTGGCAGTCATAATGAATGAAAGAACATCGTCTATCAGTTGCTCAGGATTACTACATCCACAAGGTGACCTCACATGGCATTGAGTTCATATTTCCAAAATTTAAACACAGCATTTGCTCTCAAGTCCCTGCTCTTCTGTCAGCTAACAGTTTCAAGCCTTGCCTTGGTATCACATTCCTGTCTTTTATTAGCCAAAGCTTCAAACTCTTTCTACTGGAAAGAAGTTTTAATAGCTTAAATATGACTTAATCTCTTGGAAGATGAAGAGAAAGCTTTTTTTAATATGCCCAATTAATATTTATTGTTGTAGTTAAATTTACAATGCTTATAGCAAGACAAATATGACTTACTTTGGCAGCATCAAAGATCTTCATGACAGCACCAGAAATCTCGGGTCCTATGCCATCTCCTGGGATTAAAGTTACCGTTTGTACCTAGGTAAAGAAATATCAGTAGTACAACAAATGAATCTTTGTTTTCTACACAGAAAACATTTTCATGTGTTGTAGGAACCAAGTTACTATTAGAAAACAAAATAAATTTTCCTTTACCGAATATTCACTATGAAGAACAGCAGTCCTGGAGAGAAGTGAGAAGGACTAGCTTGCTTTCCAAGGGAGTGTGCAAATGTTTTGAGAGAATTGTTTAAAAATTTGCCTATTCCTACTTCAAAACAATGAATGTGAAAGGCAGATTCCTGCTCAGTACTCCTTGAAATTAATGAACTTAGCATCCTTTCCTCTGGAAATCTGGAGAGAAAGTTCCATTACCTAGTCATGGCTCTGTTCCACATACGTCTACAATATTATCAACATGCCACATAACACTGACACATGCTAGAAATGATTATGCGTATGAAAAGCTACGTTCACCTTAAAAAAAAGGTCATGCCAAGCTAAACTTCTCAAGTGACCTCCTAAAAATCTCAGACATTTTTAACAATACCAACTTATTTTACTTTCATAATGTCCTTGGTCTTGTTTCTTTTATCATCATCAAACAGATTTAAAAAAAAATGCACAGCCCAGGCTCAACAAATAACAGGGGAGAATGAATTCTGCTCTGAAGAAGAAAAAAAATTATGATCACTGCTTTAAGGGTATGTGCTCCAGCTCATTTTGTTTTATTTAAAGAGTTCCAACAGTTTTTATGGGCTCATTATTACCTACAAAAAAGGCAGCTCATGTACATTATTTTAAAAAAACCCCAATAGAACCAACTCACAAGGCAGAATTTCAATATACATTAACTGATTTTTAAACTTTTGACCCAAAGAAATTCAGTGTGCACAACAAAAAGCTTCAGATAAAAGAACAGTGCTGCTGAGCAAGCTGCCACTGACGGAATGCCTCGAGAGTAGTTTTGTGCTGTCTGCACAAAATGTCAGCACTGCAGGGCTCACCTGAGTGTGAAACAGGTGTGTTATAAACAGAACCAGGGGTGCCTCACCTTCTGATTTTTATATTGTATAAGTGACCCTTCAGTTTCATTTCTAACTGTTGTACCTGCTGTTCTACAAAACCTAAAATTGAAGAGCCACAGTTCCTCTTTAAGATTAAGTCCTGCTTAGGGGTGCTGAGCCCTGCTTCTGCCCTCATTGAAAAAAGGCCCATGGGCACTTCAAACACATACACATAAAAAAGGTAAAACATCTACAGGGAAATACACGATCAACGTCTAAGATAGTTTAAAGAGGACCTTGAAAAGGCAGAATTTTAGATGCAAGGAATTCTAAAAGCAGCAGTAAAGTAAATCTAGTGCTTAGAGGGAAGTCTGCGAAAGAAAGAAAATGAGAAGCTTCTCAACAATCTTTCTACTTTGCCCAGTATTTGCCCATTCCAAGATGAATTTCAGAAGACTGGCTTATGTCCATATTTTGTGAAAACTTTTCCATGCCACTTCTATCTTTTGCTACAGCCTTTTGTATTCTCACATTGATATGCAATTGCCAATGACAGTGATTAACTGATATAAATCCAGGATGGCATTAAGAACATGCATGTTCACTTGTTTGGCCCTTATTTTTTGGGAACATAAGAATAACAACAGTGATCTTCTAAATTTCCAAACCCGTTTATTGAGAAACTTCTTAAAAGAAAAAAATGGGACTATTATACTCACAGCATTACCAAAACTTCTGGTCACCTTTTTTTGGTTTTTGAAAGCACCTAGCAATCGAGAAACCTGCAAAAACACAAACCAAAAAAATGCTGTTTTACTGCACAAATGGGATTTTAAAAGTTTAACAATGTTGCAGCAAATCTACTTTTTAAAGTCATACTGCTTTAAATCTCCTATCTCAAGCTAGTATAAAAATCCAAATGAAACCAGAGTACCCAGTGCTTTGCCAAGTTGCAGTGCAGCATCACTTCGTGGGTATTCTTAGCACAAGGCGAGCCCAGGACAGCTGCGCTTTGCCCTGCACCGCGCTCCCGTCCTGCCTGGGGGTCACTGCACCCTGCCTGGAGTCCTCACACACAACAGGCTGGAGGCCAGGCTGCAGGAACTCTAACTAAATACATGATATGCTAAGGATGAAGATTTGTGGAAGGCAAAGTGAAAAATTAAACACTTCGTTGGTAGCAGTTGGGTGGGACAGTATCTTTACACATTTTAGTTGATGTTTCCAAAACTACTTTACATTAGTATTACTTCCTCCATTCAAACTGTAGTGAATTTTGTTCTTCTACCTTTTATATCTGTAGGTGTTGTACTGTTGCCTTCTGCTTGCCTGGTTTTTTGAAAGTGGAACTGAAATGCACATTAAAGACAAAATTCACCATAGCAACAAGTCTACACAGCACAGTCAAAGAATTACATTTTCTGAGTATTCTGAACTGGCATTAAGCTTCAAAACTGGGATGTTATCTAAGCTTGGGCTCTTGCACAGCTGAGCACCATGGACAAGATCCCTAATCTGCAGAAAAATCACAGCCTCCCAATCTTACCCTCCTCTCTAGGAATATTGATGCCTCTGTGGCTTAAGAGCCAGAAGATTTCTAACTGCAGACACTTACACTACTTCAACTCTGCCATACTTACATTTGGAGGCTGTCCACAGCTATCAGGCTAGAAATGACTTTGACAACTTGTATTCCTCTCCTCTTCCACCTGTATTTGTTATTTCTTATCTTTACTGACAGGTATGGTGTATGGCAAAAGGAACAAACTATGCTGGCACCAACAGAAACAACTAGAAACAATATAATTCTCATGTATATTGTAATGAACGCTGGGGGAGAAGTAATCTAAGCTAGATCTATTTTTACTTGTAGCCCCACATGAGATGTACAAGGTCACTGCAACAGGCAAGCAGTGTTTACCAAAGCAAGCCGTATGGTTGAGGATGAAGGCAGAGCAAACAAATGAAAATGTGAAGTTGATTGTAGAGTGTGTTCTCATGGTACAGTTCCTGCATATAGAATCAGGATTCACATTCCAGAGTAGCCCTGGAAAGGGCACATTCTGTCTTGTCAGAAATCATGGGCCTAGTACATTATACTGAAGTTCGACATTGGTAACACCAACAAAGAATCCACCTAAGGAAAATTGATCCATTCTGACCTTAAAGTCACGTGTTGTGATTAGCTCTTGACAGTTCTTCCTTATTTTAGCAGATAGGTTAAATGGGGTGGCCTCAATGACTTTGCCTCTAGCAGGCTGTTATTTAAAGGTGCAAAAGACATTTCATTTAGTCAAGGCAAAATGCAGCATCTCCGTGACAGTCCCGGGATAAGGCCTGCATTTCCGAATGGTTCAGAGCAGTAAATCCCAGGGGACAGCTGCGGGGGCTAGAAAGCTGCCAGCCAGAGCCCGGTGGCAGTTCTCCCCAGCCGGCTCCGCAGTGCCTGGTACCGCGGGCTCTCTGCGGGAATGGCGTTTCCAGGCTGCGCTGTCTGTCAGCCGCGCATCGGGAGCTGCCCGCGGCCGCGGTGGTCCCGCCGCTGCTGTGACCTCTACGGCGCGACCTCCCCGCAGGCCGCTCCGAGGGATGGCGCGGCGCCCCCCCGGCCCGGCCCGGCGCGCTCGAGTAACGGCCCCCACGGCCCCTTCCCGCCGCCGCCCCGGGGAGGAGGAAGAGAGAGAACCC